>CM063602.1:2652947-2722351 GCA_032356905.1 Salix exigua | reverse complement strand
TTTTTAATATTTTGACCAAATTCCAATGAATAATCGTAAACTAGTTACAATATCCAATTTTTGTTTCAAAACAAGAGAAATCTGCTATATTTGTTTAAAAAAAATTATGCTTGGAAAATCCTTGGAATTCGACCATATGCACGAAAATAACACATTTTTTTGGTTTGTATTTTTTAAATGCAATTTTTCTATGAATAATTATAATAATTTGGATTGGGCCTAACCCAATGGAATGAGTTGCCCAACCAAGTTGGGCCAAAATGGCCCAACTCTACTAGGCTTGGATGGTTATGGCCTAGTTAGCAGTCCTGGTCGAAGAATAGTCCAACCCAAGACAAATAAAAACAAAGAAAAAAACTTGTGTTGATTGAATTGATTCACTCATGCACTGTTCACGTATTACGTGAACAATAGAAGGGGGCCAACCGACAATAACGAGAGGCTCACTTGCCATTTTTGTTGGGTAGAGAAGGTAGAGGTAGTTTTTCCTATGGTGATGACATCAGAAATGATTACTTGTGGTGGCTAGAAGGAGCACAAGAAGCTTGTTGGTCTGTGCGACAACAAGTTGTCGCTATGTCGCTAGAGTTGGGGAAGAAGAGATGGACTATTGTAGATGCTACCGACGCTGAGGAAGGAGATTAGGTCGTGGTCAACAGTAGAAATTCACCCATTGTCGAGGGACAAGCCTATTCTAGAGGTCTAAGGCTGCGTTGTCGAAGGAGAAGCCGAACTAGGCTTTTGTAGCGTGGAGAGAGACTGCCAGAGAAGATGGAGAGGGTTGTTGGTGCTGGTACTATAGCGTAAAGAGAGACCTAACGATGGGTGGTCTTGCTAGTAAGAGGAAGAGAAAAAGTGGTGGTTTCTGCAATTTTCTTACACTATGATATAGTCTTCTCAATCGTGTTCGTTGTGTTTTTTCTGTCTATGTTTTCCCTGTACTATTTCATGCTCCCCTCAGTTTGTAAATTTTCTTTCCCTTTTATAGACTAAATGTGCAAGTTGCAGAGCATGAGAGTGATGTCCAAGAGATGGTGTGTTGTAGTGCTGGAAATTGTGGTTACAGGGCATGACTGTCCACATGGCTTCTGGGAATGCCTTGGTAGACCATTTTTTTTAAAAAATCAAAAATTTGAAATAACATTAAAAATACAAAAAATATTGCAAAAATATAAAACAAATAGTAAAAAAAATAGGTTGAAACAAAAAGGAGTTTTTTAACGGGAAAACCAAGAAGAAAGATGTTTTTCTTCAATTTTAGCTTCCAATTTCACCCAAAAAATGTCATCTTCGAAAATTTTGATCCTCTCAATGTAACCAAAATTAGGCTTCCAAACTTAATTTCTCACCAATTTAGCCCTTAATAAAATTAATTTGACCCATTTAAAGTATAATTAAGTCATTGCGCTTAATTAAATCCTTCAACATGTCCTAAATAAAATTCCTAAAAATAATAGCACTTTAAATTGGTCGATGATTAAATAAAAATGACCATACAAATATAATTATGCTTTTGAACCTAATTTATACATATATTTATCCAATAATAAATTATTTTAGCCTTGAATCTGCATTTTCCTTTATTTTTGGGCACAAAAGAGTTACGATCGAACTCTCGAAATGACCAAATTTTCCACGATATTTCTACCAATGTCAGCCACTTTTATTTCTTATAGCCTTGTAAGAGACTTTAGATAGTAAGCGTTGTAAAGAAAAATAAAATGAATTTACCAAACCAAGAAATAGTTGATCCATCTTGATGTGAAAATGGGGGTAGAATAGGGCTAGAAAGCGCACTACCTAAAAATTTAGCCTAAGTAGAACACTCAAAGAATGAAAAGATGATTATATTTATAAAATACACACGAAAATGGTCTCATTATACCAGGTGAAAATGTGAAGGTTAAGGTAAAAGACACAAGAAAGTGGTCTCGTTATACCAGGTGAAAATGTGAGGGTAAAGGTAGTGAAAATCTCGAAGTTAGTCCCATTATAATGGATGACCTACCCACAAAGATTTCATGGAATGGAAGATAGGGTTAGAAAACATGCTATCTAGGATATTTGGTTGAGGGATGGAAAATGTACTATTTGAGTTGGTGGTTGAAGGGTAGAAAGCATACTATTTGAGTTGGTTGATGGTTAGGAAGCACGCTATCTAAGTTGGTGGTTTAAGGCTGGAAAACACACTGTCTTAATTGATGGTTAAGGGTTAGAAAACACATTCAAAGAAGGGAAAATAGGGCTAGACAACTCACTATTTTAATTCATGGTTAAGGGTTGGAGAACACACTCAAATAAGGAGGGAAAATAGGGCTAGACAACACACTATTTTAATTAATGATTGAGGATTGTAAAACACACTGAAAAGAGGAAGAAAAAAAGGGTTGGAAAACACACTGTTTTTTGTTTATGGTGGAGGGTTAGGAAACTCACTCAAAGAAAAAAGAAAAATAGGGTTGGAAAACACAGTATTTTTAATGTATGGTTAAGGGTTGAAAAATGCATTCAAAGGAGGGGAAATAGGGTTGAAAAGTGCGTTATCTTAATTGATGATCAAGGATTGGAAAACACAATCAAAAGAGGAACAAAAATAGGGTTGAAAAACAAACTATTTTTAGATTATGGTTAAGAGTTGGAAAACACACTTAATTAAGAGGAAAGCTACGTCTAAGAAGTGCACTATTCTAATTGATGGTTTAGGATTGAAAAAAAAACGTACTTAAAAGCGGAGGAAAAATAGGGTTGGAAAACACACTATTTTAATTGGTGATTAATGGTTGAAAAACACATTCGAAGGAGAAAAATGAGGGATAGAGTTGTAAAGCGCACTATCTGAGTCGATTAAGGGTTGAAATGCCTTTGAATAAGGATGAGATAGATGTAAACACATATTAATTAGCCATTAATGGCTGATTCTTCCTATATATATTTGTATTTATTAGTTTCCTATTTCTGTCTAAATTAACATTGATGTAAATGTAGCAAGTCAGCCATGTAATTAGTTAGGGTTTTAATGTATAATGAGGGAACTTTACACAATGAGGACATGAATTTTATTCAATTCTTCATTGCTATCATGGTATTAGAGTTAGAATCATAAATCATTATTTGTGGGTTTCTTTGGGGTTAAAAACAGAGTGATTATGAGGGTTGTTTTTCGATTCTTTTGCAGATCTGTGTTTTTTTTGGAATTTCTTGGTGTTCTTATAGATTGTAGACAATCAACCTGATTGGTGATGTAGATTTGCTTTAGCTTCTTCTTTCTAGGATTCTAGACAATCAACCTGTTGGTGTTGCAGATTTGCTTCAGTTTCTTCTTTCCATTGAAAGAAAATGTCCTTGTCTTGGATCTTTGATTATTACAGGTATCATGACTTCCAGCATAGAATTTTGTATACGATTCACAAGAAAGAACTATAGAGCTTGGGACTTCTAGTTTCATGTCTTTGTTATTGGAAAGGAGTTACGAGGGCACATTGATGGGAGTGCTCCAGCTCTAACAGATCCAACATTGTTGGCTCAATGGTAGATCAAAGACGTAAGAGTAATGTCTTGGAGTTTAGGATTTGTTGAACCTCAAATCATGTCGACTCTAAAGCCCTATAGGACATCTAAAGTTATATGTGAGTTTTTAAAAAGGTTTACAATAAGAATAACACAGCCTAGCAATTTCAACTGGAATATGAGAGTCGACAAAATATGAATACTTCCCTCTAAAGCCCTACACTTGGGGGGATCTGTCTATTCAAGAATACTTCTCTAGATTTCAGAATTTATGGGGTGGGATTACTAACATGGTGTATGCCACTGTACCAGCTACATCACTTTTTGTTGTTCAGTTAGTCCATGAACATAGCAAAAGAGATCAGTTCTTGATGAAATTGAGAAATGAATTTTAGGGGACCAGATCTAGCTTGATGAAGCGGGATCCTTCTCCTTCTTTGGATGTGTGTTTTGGAGAATTACATCGGGAAGAACAGCGACTTGGAACTCGGACTCAACAAAATATGATGACAATTCCTGTTGTTGCATATGCAGCTCACGGTAGAGGAAAAGGCAGAGACATGCAGAGGGTCTAGTGCTTCAGTTGCAAAGATTATGGACAAATTGCTAGCCAATGTTCATGGGAATTTTGCAATTACTGCAAGAAGTCAGGCCATATTGATGCGACCATATTATTTGATAGTTTCATCCATTTTTACCTAGTGTTTTGTATATGTTTTGTGTATAAAATGCCTTGATATTATTTTTTTTATATTTTGAAGGCATTTTTGGATGAAAGATGCAAAAAGGAAGTAATTGGAGGTGATTGACAGATTTGACATTCAGTCGGTGTTTTGTGCAGAGTGGAAGCTCTAGAGATCGAAATGAAGTGATTCCAGTGACATTCAAAATATAATATCCATAAATTTATGGAAAGCTAAGGAAAAAGAAATAAAATAAGGAAAATCATGGAAATCGCAGCCTTCAAAGTCAAATCTTGCAATCTGCCGATATCAACCTTTTCCTTCAATATCTCGAGCTACAGAAGTCCGATTGATGAAAACTCAATTGGCGTGGATTCCGGACTCAAATACCTATAAACTCTCCAAATTGCAGCTCAAAAAGATGTCATATGAAGGAGATATGAATTTTACAAGGGACAACTAAATTCTGCCAACTTAAGGAAGGATTATTTTGTAAAATAAACATTAGGGTTTCTAAGCATATATAAAGGAGAAGAGGAGCAAGGAAGTGGCGGTCAACACAAAAGAAAACACAAAATCTTCCTCCTCCAAACCCTAAATCATGTGTTCTTCGATCTTTTTAAGTAGTTGTTCAATAGTTATGCAAGGTAAGCTCTTTTCATGGTTGCAATGACATAAACACCTTCGGATTTCAAGAACCGTGAGATTTATTCTTCCTTTTATTTTCAGTTTATGTTATGAATGAATATGATTGTTTTCCTATGCATATTTTCTATGATTGTTGTTGATGATTGCTAGAGCGGACTCTAAGTTATTGTTGTGAACAATCTATTGCTAAGTTTAATATCAAAACCGGAGTTGTGATATATGAACTTGTGAAGCAACTAAGATTTTAATTAATCATGTTAAGAAAAGATAAAATTTCATAACATAAACTGCATTTCTTTGTTTCAAGGATCGGTTCTAATTTCCGTAAGTGGATGTATGCTTGTGACCAAGGTTTATTTTCTTGATAAGTTTCGATTTTAATTGATTTTGTTTGCTAGTTTAATTGCTTCCATAGTTTATATAATCACAAACCAAATCCCCCCAATCATATAACGTACAACATAAAAATCTGACTTGAAACTTCCTCGTGGGATTGACCCCTTGCTTGCTTTATACTATCTTGTGTGTTTTAAGCTAGGGTAATTAATTTGTGTGACCGCGACATCGCAACACATATTATCAAAGACTGCCTCATCCATCCACATAATCATGTGTAGGATCATCACAATTATGCTTATAAGGTTGTTGTTAGTTCTTCCTTGTTTGATTCCTCTTCGGCCAGTGTTGGTGATCAAGTTGTCCTCATTGTAGAAATGGTTCAACAAAAGATTATGACAATTTTTAGCTTTAAAACTCCAAGGTACTGTCTCTCAATCTTAGCTTGTTGAGTCTGCTGCATCCAACCATAAGACTGGTTTATCCAAATCACTTTGCATCATTTAGCCCTATCTTAGTTCATCACATATTCAAATAGCTAATGACAGTCATCAAACCATTGATAAAGTTATTGATATTAATTCTTTATGCGATGTATTTGTATCTCATGCACTCTCCACTAATCTTATCTTGGTTGGTCAATTGGTGGATAATGATTGTGATGTTCATTTCTCTTGTAATGGTTGTATTGTGTACGATCAAGTCTCAGGGAAGATACTCACGTAGGTGCCTAAAGTTGGTAGACTCTTTCCTTTACATTTTTCCATTCCTCGTTGTTTAGCTTATATGATAATTGATTCTCAAAGTGAATAGTGGCACAAACATTTAGGTTATCCAAATCATGGTGTATTGTTTTGTATGTTTGATTTTGGTTTGCTAGGGAATAAAGAACTTGTTTCTAGAATTTTTCCATTTTGTTGTTCTACATGCAAACTTATTAAAAGTAAAACTCTTTCTTTTTCTTCTCATGGTAGTTGTGCTGCAAAATATTTTGATGTTATGCATAGCGATGTTTGGGGAATTTCACCTCTAATTTCTCATGCTTGGTACAAATATTTTGTGACATTCATTTATGATTTTAGTCGATATACTTGGGGTATATTTTCTTCGATCCAAATCTGAGGTCTTTGCTATTTTCAAAAAAATTGCAGCCTACGGTGAGACTCAATTCTCTACTCATATTAAGATTTTGTGGTCTGATTTGGGTGGGGAATACATGTCCTCCAAATTTCATGAATCATACACCACAAAGGTATTGTGTCTCAATGTTCATGTCCTTATACCCCATAACAAAATGGGGTAGTTGAACATAAGGACCGGCACTTATTGGATGTTGTTTGTACTTTATTGCTTGACTCCTCAGTCCCTGCTCATCTCTGGGTTGAGGCCTTATCCACTGCTGTCTATTTAATCAAAATACTGCCCTCTCAAATCTTAGATTTTGATTCTCCTTATTTTATATTGCATCGTCAGAATCCTAACTATCTTAATTTACATCCTTTCGATTGTGTTTGTTTTGTCTATTTACCTCATCATCATCGTCATAAACTATCTGCTTAGTTTGTTAAACATTACTTATGGGATATAGTATTTCACAAAAGGATATGTTTGCTATTATCTAGGTTCTCACAAATTCCATACATCTCGTAATGTTATTTTCTTCAAAAATCAATATTATTATTCTACACATGTTGAGTCTTCTCCTGAACTTAGTGTTCTTCCTTGTTTTAATGATTCCCCTTCTCTTTCTAAATGATTCATACTGGGAAATGTGTATACTCAACTTCTACCAACTTTGTTCGTTTGTGAGACTACTTCTTCCCCTAAACCTGATCCACTGCTTGTGAGAAATGATGATTCACCTTCATTTGGTTCACTGACACCTGTCTTAGATCCTCCACCTGGTCCTTGTCGGTCTACATGTTAATCATGCCTCCTGATCAGTATGGTTTTCATGTTGCTTTATCTTCTATTCCCATTCCTACATGTTTTTCTTAGGCTGTTAAACAAGAGTGTTGACAGAAGACAATGGATGATAAAATTCAGGCTCTTGAAGATAATTTTACATAGAAGATCATTGATTATCTGCTCACTGTGAAACCCATTGACTGTAAATGAGTTTACTCTATCAAGCTTTAATCTGATGGTACTCTAGATTGATTGGATGCTCTTGGAAATAGACGAGAATATGGCGTCGCATCCTCTACAAGAGAGCAATGTTGCGGCGACCCTCCCGTGAGCTGGGAATTCATGTTAGGGTTTTATCTTTATTTTCATGAAAAAAAAGGAGTTGCCACCTAGCATTATGATTACTAGAAAACCTAAACTAGTCTTTCAGAGATTCTAAGGCAAGGGATTGGTTGTGTAAAGGGAAGGTTTTTGCATCCCTAGTATGCACTACCTAAGGTAAGTTGCTTGGTGCTTTGATTTGCTTATGATTTGTTATGGTGTTCATCTTTCAAAAATATATTGGTTAAATTATGATGACGCATTGTTGTCATAAAAATATTTTGAATATTTAATACTTTAAAGTTTCTTTATCCAAATATTTACGATGAATAACAACGAATTATCCCCGTAATATTTTGGATAATAACCCCTTTAGGATTTCTTTAACCAAATATATAAAAATGTGAATAAAAACAAATTATCCCCGCCAATATTTTGGATATTAACCCCTTTAGGATTTATTTATCCAAATATCAACATTAAATGATTTGAATCCTCAAAAATAAGATTTTGATATTTTTGGAATATTGGCCAATACCCTTTGGATATTACTGACATGTTGTAAAATCCAAAAATGAGAGAGAATAATTTTTCCTTGTTTACAAAATCCATGCTAAAAATCATTTTTCTTTAAAATTCTGAAATAGTATTTTTTAAAAGGAATGTTCAAAATATGTTAGCGTATTGGTCTTGTGCATAAAACAACACATTTTGTTCTAGATGTTTTTTCTTAAATAAAATTCAATTTGTTTTTCAAATTTTATATTTTTTCTATTTTCTAATTATTTTTTTTGGGCTGGCTATCATCCCACCCACGTCGGGCTGGGCTCACAGCCCAGCCTACCTTAGGCTGGGCTGCTAGTTACCACCCCGCCATAGACTGGGCTTCTAGCCCAAATGATTAGTAACCTAGAATATACCTATGCTGGGCTTCGAACCCAAATTACTTAAGGGGGTTAGGTTGGGCACAAAGCCCAGCTTGACCAGCCCGTTGTCGACGTGCAGGGACAGTGGGCGGAGAAGTGAATTAATTCACTCCCCCCATGCAAACATGAAGATTAACAGTAAAAATGGTGGATTTTTTAGTGTGAAAAATGGAATACTTGTTAATATCATTGGGTAGAGGAGGTCGATGTGGTTCTCCCTGTCATGGTGGCGTTGAAAATGGTGGCATGTGGTGGTCGGTGGAGGCATCAGAAGGTGAACGGGTCACATTGCAGCAGCTACTGCTATCTTCGTCTGAGACCGTGGTCGGGTCACCAGTGTTGAGGGGTAGCTTCTAGTGATGACAAGGTGGTTCTAGGTGGTCGGAGATAGTGGCCAGAATTGTTGACTGAGAGGCTTCTGGTTTTAGAGAGTGATATGGTCGGCTGAAAGAGTGAGAGCAGCTACAGCGTGGGAGAAGATTATCTAAAATCTTACATTTATTTCCTTCTCTATTTCCTCCTTTGTCTCTTTCTTCTTCTCAATATTTTGTGATTTTCCTCTGTAAATCTCCCTGTGTTTTTCATCTTCGTCCCATTCCTTGTTCTTTGCATGTAGGTTATTTATAGCTAGGGGTTGCTGTCTCTGCATTGCCCAGTAGCGTGCATTGTTGCAGTGGCGTGCCTGGCACTATCCAGGTGACTGAAAAGTGCAGGCATGCCTGCAGGTTTGCAAATGATTTGGGAAGATAAAAATACAATTTGGTTATCAATTTACAATTGCTCTATTTGCATCCTCAATTGATTTTGACCTTTTAATTTTGTGCAATTGTATCCCTATTAGAATTTCGAGAGCATCCTTAGTTTTGCGCGCCCTTTCTATTTTGGTCATTAGTTTCCAATTTGTGTGATTTAACCTACAATTGAGCATTAGACACTTAATTTGTTCAATTTGGCCCCTAACTTCACATAATTGGCTTGAAAAAAATTCAATTCAGTCTCCGAAAATTCCATTCTTCTCAATCAAACCTATATTAAGCTCAAGAATATTGTTCGTCGATTAAGCCCTCAATAAAATTAATTTGACCTATTTAAAGTATAATTAAGTCATTGCACTTAATTAAACCCTTCAATTGGACCCTAAATTAATTCTCAAACATAATTACACTTTTAAATTGGTCAACGATTAAATTGAATTGACCCATTAAAATTTAATTATATCCTGTTACTTAATTTTTATGCAAATTGATCCAATAATAAATGCATTTTTATGCAAATTGATCCAATAATAAACCAAAATAGGAAGACCTGCTGTGGTTGAGGCGCCCCTGATAGGGGCGGCGCTGCTGAAGTTGTTGTCGATGAATAGTACTTATGAACAACATTTTTTTTATTTGAACTGTATATGTTTTTTTCCAGAACAATACTCTTTTTTTGAATCAGAATAGTACCAGTTTCTTTAGATCAAACCGGATTTAGGGATCTAGATTAATTAATTGTAAGAACAATTAAAAACCATGTTCTGATACTAAAATTGATGCGGAACAAGAAAATAATACGAATTAAGCAAGAAAAGAAAGAAGATTAGAGAAAGAAAGAAGCAAAAAAAAAGAGAGAAAAAGGGAATTGGAGAATTGCAAAATCTGTAAAAATTATCAATATTCATCAAAAGTGTCTTCCCAAATGATATGAGAACATATATATATATATATATATATATATATATATATATATATATAGTAAACCCTATAGATAAAATAAAATAACAATGATATTTTAATCTCGTTATTGGGCTCGGCCCATCAAATTCAAATGTTCAACATAACATAAATAGATAAAATAAAATAACAATGATATGGACCCAAATGGGCTTTGTCTCCCAACCAAAGCCTGATAGGCTGGGCCATCCTACATCGTCGTCGTCCATATACTCGTGTAATTTGCGGTGTGGGTCAGTGTCCATTCCAACTCTCCTGGCCCATCCTACATTGTCTTTAACCTGGTTGTCTCTCTTTGAAGGGATATAGACCTAACACATCCTAGCAAGTTGGACTCATCCTCATCATTTAGATCTTGAAAATCATCGGGATTGGGTTCATATATCTTATCATCACAATTATCTTCTTCACCCATATCTTCTTGCCCCTTGATAAACAGAGTCCCATTAGGGCAACTAGAGGAAACATGACCAAAACCCTAACGCTTAAAACACTGAATTCTTGAGGTTATCTTAGGTGCTTCATGAAAAATACGCTTACCCTTATCGTCTCTAGGTATCTAGGAAATCAAAGGATTGGGTTTACGATGTGGGGCACCTAATATGGTATTATTACTCCCAGGTTGAGATCTACAAGGGATACTACGAGTGTACTGACGTCTCGTCTACTGGCTTTTTGTGACCAAGTCATAATTTTGTACCAAGGTATAGGCTTCATCAAGGGTGGAACACCTTTAAGCACAACCTCCATTATAAGGTCATCATTTAAGCCTTTTTGAAATCTACCAAGAGTCATCACTTCATCCTCCCTAACTGCATACCTCATTCTATACTCATCAAATTGTGCCACATATTCATTGACAGACTTGCCTCCTTGCCTCATGTTTTTCAAATAGTCCAAAAGATTTCCTCTATACGAATGAGGCAAGTACTTTTCTTCTAACTTAGCATTCATTTCACACCAATCAGTACTAGGGGGTTGACCTCTCCTAATCAAAGACTCTTCTACACTTTCCTTATAGAGTTGAGAAGTCCCACTAAGTTTCATCTTTGCAAATCTTACCCTCCTATTCTTAGATAGATTATACTAGTCAAAAAATTGATCCATGTCATGGACCCATCTATCAAAAATCCAGAGGTCAAGTTGACCTTCAAAAGTTGGGGCTTCTACCTTGATGTAACTCGCTCATCAGGGTCATCGTACTTGTGATGACCTTGATTGTAATTATTGGAACGCTCAGTATTGTTAGGGTCATCAAAGTCATTGTGACTTTGGTGTTGGTTATGGTGGCGGTTCTTATGATGAACTGGTCTTTGAAGATTCCTACAATTGTCATTGGAATGCTCACTCTCAATAGATTGTTTTACTTGCAAAGTTTCTACGAACTCCATCCTCCCAGAAAGATTGTTAATTTGATTGGATATGTTGCTCACTTCTGTTCGTATGAGATGTAATTGTTCTTCAATATCTCTAAGAACATTACTAGAGTTCGGGTTTATGGTAGCTATGACTTCTAGATTGTGTACTAGACGACTGCTACGTAAATGCATACAAAACTAGTCCTAAGACTGAGATCACAAATAATTATTGTAAGTAAAACGCAAAATAAAATTATAGCTAATATATATGTATTATTATTATTTTTTCTTAGAGACTAAGTAATAACATATTAAACAAGGAAAATTCACAAACAAGCAATGTAAGTCCTCTAAATGCACACAAGTAATTCAAACATAATGTTTTAGTTTTACCATGAATTTAACCAAACTCCACAATTAATAAAAAGGATTAAGTACTCAATGTCAATAAAGAAGCTCAAAGTTAAGGTAATTAAACTTATGAGGTGAATTTTTTAATTTATTTATGGACAAGCACAAGGGATAATATTAATGTTAAATATTGATCAACAAGTGTAAAAATATACCAAGAATGATGATATTCAATGGGTAAAAATTCTGACCAGGTGATGTGGCAATGAAGAATGACGTGGCTAATGATTTAGCTACTGCTAGGGTTGACGTGGCATTGACTCAACTGCTGCTAGGGTTGACGTGGTTGGTGCTGCTAGGGAGGACGTGTTGTTGACTTAGTTGTTGTTAGTTGATGTGTTTGATGACATGGCAGGATTACAACTTTTGCTTTCTTCTTCCTGGCCTCCTTGTCTTCACTTGATAGTGCGGTGATGGGGCTTCGACGATGGGGCCTGGCGGTGCGAGGGAATGGCCATGGTGTGGAGTTGCTACTGGACGGGGGCCTGTTGAGTTGTTGCGACTGAAGGCAAGGGCGTTGTAGATGGTGGTGTTACTGCGGGTGCTGCTGCTACGGGTGGTGAACCAGTGGTGGTTGCTGTGGATGGGCTAATGAGGCGAAGACCTGCTGTGGATGTGGTTGTGGATGAGGTGCCGCTGATGGGGGTGGCGCTGCTAAAGTTGCTGCCAATGAACAGTACTTAAAAAAACAATTTTTTATTATTATTTTTTGATTTGAACAGTAGATGTTTTTTTCCCAGAATAATACTCTTTTTTTCTTAATTAGAACAATAGGAGTTTTCTTCTTCTTTTCTTAGATCAAACTGGATTTAGGGTTCTGGATTGTTTACTTGTAAAAATAATTAAAAGCCATGCTCTAATACCAAGTTTGATGTGGAACAAGAAAATAATACGAATTAATCAATAAAAAAAGAAGCTTAGAGAAAGAAAGAAGCAAAAGAAGAGAGAAAAGGGAATTAGAGAATTGCAAAGTCTATATAATTTATCAATATTAATCAAAAGTGTCTTCCCAAATAATAAAAAAACATATATATAGTAAACCCTAAACATCTTGTTATTGGGCTTGGCCCATCAATTCTGAATGTTTAACATAAATAAAATAAAATAACAATGATATGGACCCAAATGGGCTTAGTCTCCCAACCAAAGCATGACAGGCTGGGCCATTATACGTCGTCTTCATCCATATACCCGTGTAATTTGTGGTGTGGGTCTGGTGTCCTCACTAGGTCAACATGAAATATCATCGTGAGGAGGGGGATCTCCTTTCTAATCCAACTTTATATCGATGATTGGTTGGTAGTCTAAACTATTTAACTATCATTCGACTAGATATATCCTTCGCCATCCAATAGGTTAGCCAATTTATGCAAACACTATAACATCTATATCTTGTTGTTGTTCTTCATATTATTCAATATCTTCTTAGATCTCCTGGTCGAGGATTGTTCTTTCTAGCTAACGCTTCTCTACATCTTAAGTCCTATAGTGATTCTGATTGGCCATATTGTCTGGATACTCGTCGTTTTGTAACGGGTTGGTGTATATTTCTTGGTAATTCATCGATCTCCTGAAAGAGTAAAAAGCAAGCACGAGTTTCTAAATCTTCTACTGAATCTTAATATCGAGTCATATCCGCTACTTGTTTTGAGATTACTTGGCTTCATGGTCTTCTTGATCAACTCCCGTGTTATTTCTCTTCCTTATATCTCTACTACTCTCCAAATTGTTGACACCAAAGCCATGCCTTGTCCATGCCATTGTTTTCTCTTGAATAAATTGTTGCTTGTTGATAAACCAACATCAATTTGAGGGGATGTCAACACATAGTAATCAACCATTAATTGTCGATTCTTCCTATATATATTTGTATATATTAGTTTCCTATTTTTGCTTAGTTTTCTATTCTGTCTAAATTAGCATTGATGTAAATGCAACAAGTTAGGGTTTTAATATATAATGAGGGAACCTCACAGAATGAGGACACATATTTTATTCAAATCTTCATTGTTATCAGAAGATAGGGTTGAGAAAACTCTATAGTGCCGACAAGCATGCTATTTTGGGTTGATAGATGGCTAGGATATACAACCAAACAAGGAAGGAGATAAGGCTGCAAAATGCATTATCTATGCTGTTTGAAGGGCTCGCAAGCACACTTAGGGAAAATAAAAGGTGAGAGCTTGAAGGTGCACACAAAAATGTTGAATGAAGGTTTGTAAATTACAATCCCTCCAAAACATTTCCTAGATTCTCAATGAGGATGCAATACATGATGACACCCAAATTTAGGAAAAAGGTAAGGCTAAAAAAAAGTGTTGTCTGTTTGGTTGAGGACTCACAAGTGCACTCAAAGAAATGAAAGAGGTGAGAGCTTGAAGGTTCGTAAATTACAATCCCTTCAAAACATTTCATAGATTCTCAGTAGGGATGCATTGCATAATGACACCCAAATTCAGGAAAGATATAAGGCTAAAAAGTGCATTCAAGGAAATGAAAGAGGTGAGAGATCGAAGGCATACACACAAATGATGAATGGAGGTGTGTAAACTACAATCTCTATAAAACATTTCTTAGGCTTTTAATGGGTATGCAATGCATGATGATGCATGTATATTTACCTCAGAAATATAAGTCCCCTTTTCTTCTTCATGGTCTTCTGTTCTCGGGGTTTTGGCCTCTGGCTTTAATGGCTTCTTGCTTCTGCTTACTTCAGTTGTAACTTATGATTTTGACCACTAAAGATGACAGATCTTTACATATCCATATGCCCCCCTCTTCTTAAATACCTTAGTTATGATTTTGTTCAACATTCTTTGCCTTATTAGGTTGGACAAACTTGTTCTATTAGGAGCAATGTTCACGTTGTACTTATATTGCTTGATGAAAGCAACTACCAAATCTTTCCAACTACGGATCCTAGTGTTGTCTAGTCTCATGTACCAATTCAATGCTGCCCCACTCAAACTGTCTTGGAAAAAATGCATAAGTAATTTTTCATCCTATACTACTTTCAACATTTTATTACAGTATGATTTTAGAGGAGTGGCGGGGTATTGTGTCTTAGTATATTTGATAAATTCAGGAACACAAAATTTCTCTGGTACTATAACATTTAGGACTACACACATTTCAACAACTTGTACTTGGTCATATAAATTTACCCCTTCAATGACGCTTATCCTGGCTTTTAGCATCGCCATCTTGATACCCTCTGATTCTTCTATAATCGTTCAGGTTAGTGCAGTGCTGACATCGCTGATTGTACAAAAGATGAATTTTGTTGAGGACCCCGAACCCCTTCTCTTATCACCTCTTTAGGGTGGTTCATTTCTTGTGTCTAAGCAGCCACTACAGAACTAGTTGAAGGACCTTCGCCATACGCATTTTTTAGTATTTGCTCGAGTAAGCTGACAAGTTGAGCCATAATAGCTTTTAGAGAATTCAACTCTTATTCAAAGTGAGCATCACAGTGTGCATGTTCTTTATAACTCATATTTTTCTCACAGAGTCAAGTGTTGTAAATTCTAGGAGGTGAAACTTTTTGAGAAACTATATTCAATCTAGCAATGATATGTTATGTATAGTGATGGATGCATGTGGATGCAAATATATTTGCATAGACATCAGGTGTGAATTATCGAACAAGTTCTAGGTCATTACATGAGGAGTAAGCTTTCTATCTAGTCTCAAAGGTCTATGAACTGCCTAGTGAACACCATACGTGAAGATAGTATAAGAGTTTACAAGAAATGGGTGGGGCAAGATATGATCACAATTATCGAGTAAACTCTCAGCTAATAGTTGGACGTTTCACGAATCTGAATCCCGATTAAAAGTCATGAGGTAGACTACTACTCCCCTAACCTAGAATTGAGTCTATTCACGAGATTCAAATGCATGATGATATTAATACATACTCGATATTATGCATGAAGTGAAATTAAAAAATGCATGCTAAAGTAGTAAAAATATATATTCAAAATAAACTAAAGAATTAACAATCAAACAAAAATAGCTCAATCTGACAATGTCCATAGTGGAGTCACCATCTGTCGCGCTGATTTTTTTCCCGTTCTTCTCACCCCATCATCTCTAGAAGGGAGACGACGCACAGTGAAAGGAATGTTTTATAGTCATAAAATTATGGCTATAATTCTTAGGAGTCACCACCTAGTATTAAGGTTACTAGAAAATCTAATGGTCTGCGAGAATCTAGGTAAGGGGACATGTTGTGCATGGGGAAGATGCATCACCCCAATGCACCCTATCTAATGGAAGTTGTATTGTTGTTTGATTGTTATTTTCTATATCAAATTCTTTATTCATTTTTCTTTTCAAAGGCTCGAAGTAGATCTCTTTTTATGAGGGAGTTTCTACCTCATTACAAGTTAAAAACCTAATTGTTCTAAAATTTGGAAATTTTCACATTACATTTAAAAAAAACATTTTTTTTACTATCTACGGGTGTACTTTTACAATATAATTTTACACCTAATAGCTAAAATAAAATAATTCTTAATTTTTTTAATATTTTGGGAAAATTCTAATGCATAATCGTTAATTGGTTACTATATTCATTTTTCATTTCAAAACATGAGAAATATGCTATATTTGTTTTTACAAATATTATGCTTGGAAAAACCTTGGAATTCGATTGTATGCATGAAAACAACACATTTTTTATTTGTTTTTTTCAATTCACTTTTTTATTTTTGAAAGAAAAATAACAATAATTTGGACTGGGCCTAACCCACTTAAATGAGTTAGTCAACCATGTAAGGTCATAAAGGCCCATCATTGCTGGGCTTGGGCCAAACATGGCCCAAACAACAGGGCAGGGACGATAACATAAATAGTAGAAGGGGGTTGCCCATCGGTGACTAGAGGCTTACTTAGAACTTCCACATGATAGAGGAGGACAAAGTGGTTCTTCTTATGGTGGTGACATAAAAAATGGTGGCCCATGATAACCGAAAGGAGCGGTAGAAGCTTGGTGGTCTATGTTGCAATAAGTTGTTGCTATGTCACTAAAGTTGGGGAAGATTAGCTTGGCTATTGCAAGTGCTGTCGGTTCTGAGGAAGGAGACCAAGTGGTGGTCGGCGGTAGAAAACTCACCCACTACTGAGGGGGCTGACCCATGATAACCGAATGGAGGTTTGTTGTTGCGTTGCCAAAGGAGAAGTCGAATTGGGTTGTTGCAGCATGAGGAGAGGTTGTCGAAGAAGATGGATAGAGTTGCCGGTGTTGGTATTGTAGTGGAAAGAGAGAGGTGATGATGGGTGGTCGTCTTCTCCATTGTGTTCGTTGTGTGTTTTCTGTCTTTGTTATCACCATATTATTTCATACTCCCTTCAGTCTGCAAATTTTCTCCTCTTTTATAGACTCAATGTGTATGTTACAGGGCATAAGAGTGATGTCCAAGAGATGGTGTGTTGCAGTGTAGGAAATGGTGGTTGTAGGATATGACTATCGACATGGCAAAAGCACGACTATCGGTAATGCCTCAGGATACCATTTTTTTTAAATCAAAAATTTGAAATAACATTAAAGATAAAAAAATATAAAATAGACAATCAAAAAATGGGTTGAAAAAAAGGAGTTTTTCGACAGGAAGAATGATATTTTTCTTCAATTTTGGCTACCAATTTCACCCAAAAATTTTCCGTCTTTGAAAATTATGATCTTCTCAATTAACTCAAATTAGACTTCTAAACATAATGACCCATTTAAAGTATAATTAAATCCTTGTGTTTAATTAAATTCTTCAACTGAGCTCTAAATTAATTCCTAAATATAATTACACTTTAAATTGATAGACAATTAAATCAAAATTTCCCATAAAAATTAATTATGTCTTTCAACTTAATTTATATGCAAATTTATCCAATAATAAATTATTTTAGTCTTGAATCTGTATTTTTCTTTATTTTTTAGCATAAAAGAGGCACGATCAGGCTTTGGAAAACATCCAAAATTTCCACTTTAATTTTTCTACCAATGTTAACCCCTTTTATTTTATTTTTATTTGATTTTGGATACAATTTAGGGAATAACCTAGAAATAGGTTTTGACACAGATCATAGATGATTAGTTGAATAAAAGACATGACAAGTTATGTTAGAATAAACCTTGTAATACATGGACTTATACTCCAATGGGATATTTTCTAGAGATTTTTATTACCATAAGCATGCTAGTAACGATGTTTGAAATAATGGAACCTTATATTAAAGAGTGTATTATTAATGTATCAAACAAAGTAACAAACATAACCAAACTTGTATCACTAGAGGAATAAAATTTTTAAAATCTCAAGCATTGTCTTAGAAAATATAACAAGTCAATGAGAAAAAAACATTACTAAATTCACTAACTAATATGGTGATGATGAAGTCAATCAATTCACAAAACTAGGATTCTTCGGTTCATCATTAACCAAAACATATTTCCATTAATTCTTCGCACTTTCACCTAACTCAATTAATGGCTTGAGAAAGTAGGAAACTCATTTCTATAAGAATTTATATAAGAAAGAACCACAAGTCATATTGGCTAATTAGCCAAAATAATCCAGGACCTAAAAAAAATCATAGAGTTAAGCTCTATAGTTTAGGACATTAAGAATTAAGTTCACTTAAAACTATAATTGAGCAATATTGCATATATTTACTATTATAAGGAATGTAGAATATTTTAAGGTAAAAGGTGATATGAACCAAGTACTTAAACATCTACACCCTCGCCAACAATGATATTTGTTATGAGAAGATAATAGCAAAATAGGAAGAAAAATGCTATTAAAAGGGACATAACCTATTAGCTATTCAAATAATGTATGTTAATGAACACTCATTGACTAATTAAAACTCTAATGAGGAGTTTAAGGAGGTCTAACAACATCTATTTAACAATCCTAATTTTCAGGACAACACATGACATGTAATTGAAAATTTTAGGAATTTGTTTTATAAAGGCCCATTGAAATTTCAGCGGAGTCTCCCTTATATAAGTAGGTCCAAAGTTATCAACAAAATCATATTACTCTTCCAATTTTATTTCACAACCCAATCCAATCATCATAAAAGTCAACCAAACTCATCATCATCAACACAATACATATTCAATAACATTACACAATTCAAGTTCACAAAATAATAATGTATAATTCAATTACTATATGATATCATCACATGAATTATATTTTGCATAATAAAATCATATAATATAATTCAAGTGAAATATTCAATTTCAACTATAAACATGCATGGTTAAATTGGCAGTTAGAATTACAAACATTAGATTAAAGTTATACATAGAAATTTATGGACTAATATTACATTTCAAGTTTTTGGAAATAATTCTTTTAATTTACAAAATAATTACATGGCCAAAAATAAGACATAAGTAAACTAAGATCACTCATGATGTGACCCTGATGGACATGAAAACAACAAATAACATTTACATATAAATATAAAAAGATAGTAACAAACAATAAGAATTACAAGTAATAATGTTCATGGCATTTATTTTGATATATGAATCAATTCTTACTTACCATGTCAATACCAAGATATTCCTCTCTTGACATCATTAATTTATACCATTCTTTTGGGATAACTAATCAATACTTTCTCTCTCATTCTTCTAAGAGGTGATTGTCTAATCTCATTAGTATCATTAATCTTCCAATATCAGGTTAGACTAATAAGTTCCATTCAAGTGCTATATATATATATATATATATATATATATATATATATATATATATATATATATATATATACACAAATGATTGGTATCATTAACTATTCCTACCTCAGAATAGTTAACAAGTTCTTATCTATATATGATTTACCATCAAAGTTGTTTTTACCAAGAACCATTAACATCATTAGCCTCTTTACCTGAAGTATCTAATCACACTCGAAATGGTTATCGTTACCAATGTGATTAATTGATATTGATAACTAATCTTGACCTAAAATAGTTAATCAACTTATATTTTTATCTAACCTGGAGTAACCATGTCGATGTTAGTAATCCTTACTAATATCATTAGTCATCTAATTGCCTAATATCGATTAATCAATTCAAGAAATCTCAACACTAGTTGAGCCTCATTGATATCATTAGGTATCCAAGCATGGATATTTAATCAATGTCATTTGGAGTATTTTTACACATAGAACCCCATTGATACCATTAGCAATCCAAACCCAAATAACTAATAAATGTCATCTTAACCTTCCATTCATATCGATCCTTTTTTTATATTTCATATTAATATCCATAGACTATGAGAAAGATAGAATGAGAGTTGTTCACTCTTATATTTTATTACTGGTAAATGGCTTCCTTATATAAAAGGAGCGTAAATTAGCTCTATAGTTAAGGAAGCTATAATGGGTACAAATAAATGTAAATAAATGCAGATCTGTTACTTGACAATACAAGGAAGGATCCGTTACAATTCAATACCAAAAGAGCTAAATATGGAAGATGAATAATTGACAGCTGACTTACCAATACGCCCCCTCAAGTTGGAGAGTGAAGATCACGAATGCCCAACTTGCTAACATGGAATGAGAATTGATGAGAACCAAGAGCTTTGGTAAAGGGGTCAGCAAGTTGCAATTTAGAAGGGATGTGTGTTGTAGTAATAGACCCTGATTTTATGCAGTCCCGAATAAAATGACTATCGATCTCAATATGTTTGGTGCGTTCATGATGCACTAGGTTAGTAGCAATATGGATGGTAACACGATTGTCACAATATAATTGAGTCGATGAAGAAATAGGGATCATCAAATCATGGAGTAGAGTGCGGAGCCAAATAAGTTCACTAACAGTATTAACAATAGAGCGATATTCAACTTCAGCCTGAGGAGCGAGAAACAATAGTTTGTTTCTTGGTTTTCCAAGAGATGGGAGAGCTACCCAAAGTAATAAATTAACCAGTAAGTGAGCGTCGAGTAATTGGACAACTAGCCCAATCTGAATCACAATAGGCATGAAATTGAAGATTAGATTTTGATGGTAAGAAAATTCCTTGTCCTAGAGCAGATTTAAGGTATCTGAGGACACAAATAGCTGCTTCCCAATGGCCATGACGAGGTTGATGCATAAATTAAGAAAGAATATGAACTGAGTAGCAGATATCTGGTTGAGTGATGGTCAAATAAATGAGTCGCCCAACAAGGAGGCGATATGCTTCTGGATTATTAAGAATAACACTATTGTCCAATGCCAGTTTATGGTTTTGTTCCATAGGAAAAGAGGAAGGTTTGCCACCAAGAAGACTTGACTCCTGCAAAATGTCTAATGCATGTTTGCGTTGGGATAAGACTATGCCATCAGGAGATCGAGCTACCTCAAGACCAAGAAAATATTTTAGAGAACCTAGATCTTTAATATGAAACCAGGCATCCAAGTAAGCCTTAAGTGATTTCGTATGTGCACTATTATTGCTAGCAATAATAACATCATCCACATGTACAAGCAATGCAGTAAAGGGCAATGAATAAAAAGAGAGGTATCTACCTTTGATTGAGTGAACCCAAATTGAATGATAGCATTAGTGTGATGCCTGCTTCAGGCCATAAAGGGATTTGCGAAGGTGACACATTCAATTATCAGTAGAAGACAAATAACCAGGTGGTGGTGTCATGTATACCTCCTCATCAAAGTCCCCATGTAAGAAGGCATTGTGAACATCAAGTTGGTGTAATTCCCATGATTTGGCTATTGCCACTGCCAACAAAGTTTGTACTGTGGTAAGTTTTGCTACTGGAGCAAATATTTCATTATAGTCGATTCCGTCAATTTGTGTATAACCCTTGGCCACCAGGCGAACTTTGTATCGCTCAATTGTTCCACCAGAATGATATTTTATTTTGTAAACCCACTTGGAACCAATGGGTTTCTTTCCAAGAGGTAAAGGCTCTAAAGTCTAGTTATGATTTTTTTCAAGGGCCTTTAACTCTTGTTGCATTGCTTTTCACCAATGTTCATCTTTCAGGGCTTGTGTATAAGACTTTGGCTCAACATGTTGAGTGATTGCCGCCAAACAGCTAACATGTGAAGTAGTGAAATTGGAATATGAAAGAAAATGAGATAATGGATAAGACGTACCTGAGGATGCATGATTGGAAGAGGTGAATTAAGATGCATGTGTCTTTGCCAGCTCAACACAAAAGTCATGGAAGCGAGATGGCAATTTTGTAGTGCTTGAAGGCCGTGTGATTGGTGGTATGGAAGATGGGATAGTAGTAGAGGTAGTCGGTATGTTTGTGGGTAAGGCAGATATATCAAGGTCGGGATTCATATGATCTGTGTATGGTTCTATATGTTCAGTGGTAGTGTTTGGGGTAGAATTAGTGGAGTCGTGGTTAGGAATTGATATAGGTATGGGTACGGTGGTAGGTTGAGAAGATGATGAGAGAGATGGGAGCGGTTTATGGTTGTAAGGGAAAATGTTTTCATGAAACACAATATCTCAAGAGATAAAAGTCTTATGTGTATGTAAGTCATAGACTTTGTACCCTTTGTGACCATGGGCATATCCAATAAAAATGCATGTCGTGGCACGTTCAGAGAACTTGTCTTTTGATCGAGGCAGAATAGATGCATAAAAAAGACATCCAAATACACAAAGATGGGAGTAATTAGGTTTCCGGGAAAATAAAAACTCATATGGACTCTGACCAGACATAAGGGGAGTAGGGGTATAATTGATAAAATGTACAGCCATTAAAATGTATTCCTCCCAAAAGTTAATAGGTAAATTTGCTTGAAATCGTAAGGCTCTTACAACATCAAGAATATGTCTATGCTTACGTTCTACGACTCCATTTTGTTGGGGTGTATAAACACAAGAAAACTGAGTTATAATCCCGTGTTGTTGACAATACAAGTGAAGGTTATGATTAGTGAATTCGGTACCATTATCACTATGAATTGTCTTAATTGTTTTCCCAAATTGTCCAACTGTCATGGCCATGAAGGAAACCAGCCTAGTATAAACTTTTGATTTAGTTTGCATCAAATAAACCCAAGTAGTTCTTGTGTAATCATCTACAATACTTAAAAAGAAATGAGCCCAAGATAAATATGGAGTTTTATATGGCCCCCAAACATCACAGTGAATTAACTCAAAAGGTTCATGTGTTTTAATAGCACTAACAAGGAAGGAAGATTGGGCTTGTTTGGCTCCATGACAAGAGTCGCAACATTTATTAAAAGACTTTAAAGAGAATGGACCTAAATCCTTAAGAAGAGATAGCTTATCAAAAGACAAATGTCCAAGATGTTGATGCCATAAAGTAATGTTCAAATCAGAAGTAATACTGGTTGTTGCTACAAGAATTTAGAGTGCTCGAAAGTAATAAAGACCATCTCGCAATTCACCCATTCCAATTAGCTTCCTTGTGGGTAGGTCCTGTAAAACACAAAAGGAACGAAAAAAATGAGCAACACAATTTAACATCTTAGTTAATTTGCTGATAGAAATAAGATTGCAGGAAAAGGATGGTATGTGAAGGACATCTTTCAAAGTAATAAGAGATGTAAGAGAAACATCTCCAGTTGAGTTTGCCAATACAAAAGATCCATTCGAAATTTTGATAGGCATAAAATGAGGAATAGTTTTGTGTGAAGAGATGAATTTTTCCTGGAATGTCATATGGTCAGAGGCGCCTAAATCCAATACCCATTCATCGTCATGGTTGGGTAGAAAAGTTGTATTACCCGCAAAGTTGGTTGTACCCACAAAATTAGCTTTAGAAGCATGACTTTTTTCAAGATTGAGCATAGATATAAGTTGGGTATATTGCTCATTCATCAATCCAGTAATTGGAACAATATTATTGCTCTCATATTCCTCCATACATTGCGTATTGTTGGCTGTCTTTGGCTTGATTGGTTTCTTTCCTTTATCCCACCATTCTGGATAGCCATGTAGCTCAAAACAAGTTTCTTTGATGTGCCTCATCTTTTTGCAATGGTCACAAAATAGTTTGGAGAGATCATGGTTACTAGTGGATTTGCAGTTTTTATTGAATTTGTTGAAGCTATTTGTCAAGAATGCTGTTGCATCAATAGACGGCAATCGTGACTCCATTATTAGCTATTGTCGTTTTGCTTGAGCTACCTGCGCATAAACACGAGATAAAGAAGGCAAGGGCTCTATATTCAAGATTTGAGAACGGACAATTTTGAATTTATCATTCAAACCCATTAAAAGTGGTGCATTTTTTCTTTTTCTCTTTCTGCAGCAAACACCTTTGTTGACCCGCAGGTACATGATGGAATTTGTGAATAAGTGCCGAGTTCATCCCAAATTCCCTTTAATTTGGTGTAATATGTTGAGATAGTCATTCCTTGTTGCAAGGTATTCATCATCTCTATTTTAATTGATGAATTCGAGAAGCATTACCTTGTGAAAAACGCTCTTCTAAATCTCTCCATAATTCTTGTGTTGTTACAAAAAATGCTACACTATCATGTAGCGTAGGATGAAGAGAATTGAAGATCCAAGAAAGGACCATTGAATTGCATTTAATCCATGCAGACTCTTCTTTTGAACCAGATGATGGACAAGTAATAGATCCATCTACAAATCCAAATTTGCTTTTGGGTTGGAGTGCATTTGTCATAGCACGACGCCATATGGGCTAATTTGCTTCTTTCAGGGCTAATCCAAGTCACTAATGTTGTTCCTGGGCTATTAGAAGCATGAATGCTCACTAATATATTGTGAGGAGGCATCATGGTCAGTTTGGGTGGTATTTGGTTGAGCACTGCTAATGCTTAAAGGATTTTCTTCAGCCATAGAAAATTTTTAGGATCTTAATTGCTTAGATACCATGTTAATGAACCATGGTTCCTTAACATGGTATCAGAGCCTGGTTGACCCAGCGGTCATGAGTTCGAATCTCACCACCCTCATTCTATTTGATAAAAAATTAAGCATAAAGTGATATGGGTCTGTGCAAGTTTGAAGCCCAAATGACTTTCACTTAAGGGGGTGTGTTAGAGAATACTATAAATCATATTATGGGGCCTCACTTACAAACTTAAGCTTTTAGGTGAGATGGTTCCTTAACAGACTACATAGTTCAAAGCACTAACATGTCCAACCAGATTAAAATGGTTGAAAATAAAGAACATGATGTTGGGAATATAGTTACCATAAAAGCTACACTAGTAGTCCCTGACTGCTATCAGGGTCCTATGGCTACCCCTGCATTAGAAAGTATACCATGTCATTACTCATTAGCATTTATTCCTTTGAAATCAAAATCTACACAAACTTCTCTTTAATAATCATATTTATTATTACACCTTTTTCTTAAATGTACATCTCCTGTTATAATTAAATCCTTTTCCTTGGCCTTTTTAACAAAAATGCAATCAACGTAATTAGTTTTAAAGAACAACTGGGTTCTTTTTGATAAAAAAATCATCAATCCTAGGAAGTAGTTGTCTATTTTTTATAGTCACCTTGTTCAATTTCTTATAATCAATGCAAAGTTAGAAAGTATCGTCTCTGTTTTTTTTTAAATAAAATAAAAAAGCTACAAGAGGAGTTGTTCGCTAGATAAATCCTTTGTCAAACAACTCTTGTATTTGCACCTTCAATTTTACTAACTCTAAACGAGCCATCCTATAAGGTGACCGAGATACATATATATCGAAACCTCCACCTATCTTCTTGGTTGAAATCTTGTTAATTCATTTAGAAAGACATATAAAAACTCCGATATGATCTAATTCTCTGTTCTACTTCTCCTTGTGAACTACATGTCCTAGTCAAGCAAAAGTCTCTCGCCTTTACCACTAATATTAAACTATTAGGTATAACATGTGTTTTGCCATGGAAAATTACATTTTTCCCATCAACAACTCATATTAGCTTAATGTAAACTTAACCATTTCATCCTTAAAATTACATCAAAATCAACTATCCCAAAGGTATTAAATCTTATTAAAGGAAATAAAACATATTACCGTTATTGTAATTAATATTTGACCGTTATTGTAATTCATTTTCCTTTTATTGTATTAGCCATAATTGTGACAATCACAATTACTATGATTGTCTTACCTAGTATAGGCCATCTTCCATTGTATAAATCATGCACATTATAGTGTACAGAACACACATTGAATCAATACAATTATAAATTCTTCCATATGATTCTATATTTCTAACATGGTATCAGAGCACCAATATTGGTGAATTTATCTACATACCTTCCGCAAACACAAACCATCAACATACCCTCTGTTTCTCAGCAATTCCGATTTAAATTTCCAGCATTGAAATTGAATCCAACAAATCCCATTCCCAGCACTAAATCTACCCTACAACAGCAACAAACAAACACCAACACACAATGAACCAACAGAGAACATGACAGACACAGAGAACATGACAAAGAGCAGCCAACCGACCAATCAAACCAACAATCAACCTGACTCACTAACCCTGCACAATTCAGATTCACCTGGCCTTGTTCTCGTTTCCATGCCCCTCGACGGACAGAACTATGGCCAATGGAGCCGATCAATGCGAATTGCATTGAGTGCCAAGAACAAGCTAGGGTTCATTGATGGAACAATTCCACCCCCAGCAAACACCAGTACCAATTTCCCCATTTGGCAGAGATGCAACGACATGGTGCTCACATGGATTTTATAGTCACTGAACCCAGACATTGCGAGCAGTGTACTGTACTGAACCAGTGCATCCATGGTGTGGAACGATCTTAAAGATCGATTCTCACAGAGCAATGACTCGAGAATTTTTCATATTCGTCAAGAAATTGCAGAGCACCGATAGGGTAACTTCTCAATTTCAAATTACTACACTAAACTCAAGGCTCTATGGGATGAATTAGATTCATACCACGAACCCATTATCTGCACCTGTGAAGGTGCCAAGGCACAAGGAACAAGAGAATAGAAGGAGAGAGTTATGCAATTCCTAATGGGTCTAAACAAAACTTACTTGATAATACATGGGTAGATCTTAATGATGTCGCTGATCCATGATACACAGTGTGTCCATGGTTTAATCATCCAACACGAGGGACAAATGGATGTGGCAAGTCGATAGACTGGAATCCATGTTATGCAAGCCAGCCGTTACAACAGAGGCAACACGAGATCAGGGAATCCATTGACGACGAGGGTCTCTGGTATTGGGAACCCACCGATGATGAAGCCTTCTAGTGCGGGCTATGGGTATGGAAAATATAAAGTGATTGTTAATTACGGGGATGACAGGCATGAGTCTTATAATAAGAAATCCCTAAGTTGCTCTTACTGTGATAGAGACACACATACAGTGGAAAATTGTTATTACATAAATGGCTTTCAAGTCGGTCACAAATTACACGGAAAGAATATCAAGCCAAGAAATAAAAGACACACCGCTTACCTTGTTGACCGGGATCCCATTCCAGTGCATAACAGCAACCAAAATGAAAGTCCAACTTTCACCACCGAAGAGTACAATCAGTTAATTGCACTCTTACGGAACCAATCCGGTAATTTTTCACGTTCAAATACAACAGGTATTGTTACACCTACTTGCAATCTTTAAGCATATTTTAGATAATGGACAGTAGAGCATCATATCATATTTCATGTTTTGCACCTACACATGACATGACCAACGCCCAACATGACTTTGTTGGGTTACCTAATGAAGAAAAGGCAGAAATTAAAAATGTTGGATCAATTAAAATATCTAAAACATTAACCCTTAATGGGGTTCTTCATGTACCCCAATTCAGCGTGAACTTACTATCTGTAAGCAAATTGACACGAGGATTGAATTGCATTGTGATTTTCTTTGATAAATTTTGTGTTGCGCAGGACGTGATCACGAGGAAGATGATTGGCCTGTGCAAGCAATTTAATGGGATCTACTACCTTAAAGCTACCCAAAATCCACATCTAGCTCACCACGTTAATCTTGCCTCCACTCTTTGACACAAACGTCTGGATCCGAATAACATCTAGATCACCCATCCAATGCACCCACACAATTACTTTCAAATAAAATTCTAGAAATTGTTTGTGATCCGAATAATGTTTGTTATGTTTGCCCTTTAACAAAACAAACTCGTTTTAAATTTTTTCCATCTATTTCCACATCATCTAATGCACCTTTTGATTTAATACATTGTGACATTTAGGGTCCACACAAAATTCTTACTCATACCGGGGCTTGATATTTTCTCACCATTGTAAATGATTTCACCTGATTCACATGGATTCATCTCCTTAATTTTAAATCAGAAACACAAGGGGTGATTCAAAAGTTTTTTTTCTTGGGTCCAAACACAATTCAAGCTCCCCATCAAAACATTACGTGCGCGATAATGGAAGTGAATTTATGTCCCTCCAAACTTTTTTTAAAAGCAAAGGCACTTCTTTTCAACACTCATGACCATACACACCTCAGCAACATGGCATTGTTGAGCGCAAACATAGCCACCTCTTAAATGTTGGTAGGGCATTACGTTTTCAAGCCAACATCCCATTATGTTTTTGGGGGGAAAGTTTACAAATTGCATGTTACCTTATAAATTGCCTCCCAACACCCTAACTCCACCAAAAATCACCATATGAACTTTTACACCACAAAACTCTCGATTACTCTATCTTATGCGTATTTGGTTGTTTGTGCTACGCCACCAATCTCCTACCTAAACACAAGTTTGATGCACGAGTCCGTCAATGTGTAGTTTTTGGTTACCCCCTTGGTCAAAAAGGTTATCACCTTAATGACCTTACCACACAAAAAATTTTTTCCTCCCGAGATGTGATTTTTCATGAACATATGTTTCCATTTTCTACATCACCTCCTGAAAACCAAGATGATACCCCTATCCTACCCTACCAAAACTCATACCTTCACATGATTCCACGCATCCATCGACTTCACCAGATCCAACTCATATAAACATTGACAGCACCACACCCACTCCTTCACCCATCACACCACACCTTCCACCTACAAACCCCCCACCTCCCATGGCTGCACAACCACCACTCATTCGACAATCCACCCGCCCTACCAAACCACCCTCACACTTCAAAGATTATCAGGCCCACCATGCAACTCTGCTTGCGCCCGATAACTCTTCCTCCATCACGTCTAACACTCGCTATCCCATCACGCGGTATGTGTCTCACTCTAATTTTTCATTATCTCATCGCACCTTTATTAATAATATCTCTCAGTTAGTTGAACCTGGTTCTTATGAGGAAGCATGACACCAACCCCACTGGGTCGCTGTTATGAATACAAAAATCAAGGCCCTAGAGGAGAACACCACTTGGTCCCTCACTACATTTCTTGCAGGTCACTATCCAATTGGATGCAAGTGGGTCTTTAAAATTAAATACCAATCCGATTGTTATGTTGAAAGATACAAAGCCCACTTGGTTGCTAAAGGCTACACACAGCGTGAAGGCATCGATTATACTGACACATTTGCCCTTGTCGCTAAACTCATCACTATGCGATGTCTTCTCATTGTTGCTGTTGTCTGTAATTGGCCACTGCATCAAATGGATGTACATAATGCCTTTCTCCATGGTGATCTTCATGAGGAAATCTACATGCTTCCATCATTAGGGTATCGGCGCCAGGGGGAGCACAATGTTTGCCGCCTCAACAAATCCTTATACGGACTCAAATAGGCATCACGGAGCTGGTTCTGTAAGTTTTCATCTACCATACAAAATATTGGGTTCCTCCATTCAAAAGATGACTATTCTATGTTCACACAAACACGCAATCAATCATTCACTATTATTTTGTTATATGTTGATGATATGATAATTACTGGAAATGATGATATTGCCATACAAGATCTTAAACAGTTCATCAACAATAGTTTCAAAATTAAGGACCTTGGACCTTTAAAATACTTCCTTGGAGTTGAGATTGCACGATTCAAAACTGGCATTTCATTTTGCCAGCGAAAGTATACACTAGACATCCTAGAAGATGCAGGCTTACTAGGTGCCAAACCAGAAAAAATTCCTATGGAAGCAAATGTTGCTCTTATGCCCACTGGGAGTGACCCCCTCAAAGACCATTACTTGTTATCGAAGACTTGTCGGACGATTGATCTATCTAACGATAACAAGACCAGAAATCACATATGTAGTGAACACACTCAACCAGTTTATGCATGAACCTCAGAAGCATCATTTTGACACAGCACGTCGGCTCCTTCATTATCTCAAAGGAGCTCCTGGTCAAGGGTTGTTATTCTCCTCACAAGGACCACTACACTTAACTGCATATTGTGATGCAGACTGGGCATGATGTCCTTTTATAAGGCGCTCCTTTACTGGATATTGTATTTTTGTTGGCAGGTCCCTCATATCATGGAAAAGCAGGAAACAAGTCACTGTTTCAAGGTCGTCCGCAGAAGCAGAATACAAATCCATGGCAGCCACCGCATGTGAACTTACTTGGTTGAGATACCTCTTGCAAGATCTACAAGTGGCACACCCCCAACCTGCCACCTTGCTATGTGACAACAAAGCAACACTCTACATCGCAGCCAATCTAGTTTACCATGAACGCACTAAACATATTGAATTGGATTGCCACACAGTTCATGAGCAAATTAAAAATGGCGAGATCAAGACAGCTCATGTGCAAACACAATTTCAAGTTGCAGATATTTTTACCAAGCCGCTACCCGCACCCTTATTCCAAACTCATCTTCGCAAGTTAGGCGTAATCGACATTCACACTCAAACTTAAGAGGGAGTATTAAAGGAAAGAAAACATATTACCGTTATTGTAATTAATATTTGACCGTTATTGTAATTAATTGTAATTCATTTTTGTTTTATTGTATTAGCCATAATTGTGACAATCACAATTACTGTGATTGTCTTACCTAGTATAGGCCATCTTCCATTGTATAAATCATGCACATTACAGTGTACAAAACACACATTGAATCAATACAATTACACATTCTTCCATATAAACATTTCTAACAAATTTATAATAAACTTGCAACCTCTATTTGAACCTGACAATCCTGGTTGATTTTCATTACTTCTATAAGTTCCCTTAACAATATATTAATGGCTAACCTGTTGACATATAATGTCATACTTTGTATGCTTTATATATTTTGATGATAACAATAAAAAGAAAATGGACTAATAATATGCTTGGATGAGATTAAGCTATAAACAGGTATTATACAAAGAATACATCAACAAGCATAATGGAGTACACGAAGAAATCACTCCAGGAAGTCCAAGATGCAAGCAAGTGAAGACTTAGAATAAGTGTTCATTTTAGTGCTTTATGTAAATCTCTATTTCTAACTTGATAGCACAAATTAAAATGAACTCACACACTTCACATTGCATGCATTAAAAGGATTTGATGATTATAGGTTTAAGTCATAATCAATCGGTTCAAGAAATTCAGAAAAGATAATTTGTCAAAATAGAGTTCTGCATGAACCGGTCGACCGCTTGGGTTACCAAGTGAACCGGTCGACCGCTTGGAAGACAAATTGCCTTTTGAGCTGAACCGGTCGACCGCTTGATTTATCCGTTGTGAACCGGTCGACCGCTTGATATGACAGTTGCATTAAAACGGCTATAAACGGCTAGTTTCTTTTAGAAACTTATAAATAGGCCTCTTAATTGCAAAACTAAAAACACGCAACTTCTATATCTTATAGTGAGGCAATTACTAGTGCAAAAACACCTTCATATCATCAATCCTCATTAATACTCATATTTGTGTTTAAACTTTCATATCTTAACACAAAGAGTATTTCTCATTCTCACTACACTTAAACACCTTCAAATATTCTTAATGCTATTAAGTGAGAGAAAGAGATCATAGATCTTCATTTGTAATATCCACACTATTAAGAGTGTATTGTTGTATTTCAAAAACAACCATTGTGAAACTCTTGAGAGTTGAGTATAAAACTCTTGGTATTGGTGAGGGAACATCACCAAGGAAAAATCTTGAAGAGGGCATATCTTCAAGTGATGTAAAAGTCTTGGTGTGGATTCATCAAGCGGGATTTGTAATCTTGTTACTTGGATTAGTAAGAGAGTACAATACTCAAGTACGGGTTGGTACTTGAGTCGTGGATGTAGGCTTGCCGAACCACGTTAAAAACCGAGTTAACAATCTTTCTCTCTTATCTTTACTTTAAAGTAATTGATTTTAGAATTGCTATAATTATTGTATAGTTGCCTTAATCCGTGAACAACATAAACTCATTTCTATTTTTTCCCGATACATTTAATTTATCAACAAATTTAAGTTCCACAAACGAATGGATAGCCTTAGGATCAAATAAAGCATATCCTTATTATGTACTCATATTAATAAAATCTACCACTATATATATTGAAGCTTTAACTGTTGTGAATGTGAACAAAATACAAGGAACAAAAATAATTAAACTTGAGGCGTGCTTAGCACTGTCCTTAAGGATATTTCCCCAACAATGAGGTACCTTCCAGGATTCAACAAGTTCTTCCTCAAATAAAGAGGGGAACACAATAAACAACTTAGAAATAAGGAGTCCAACAAATGAGAGGAAGAAGAGAATTAGTTTTTTTGGGATGCTTTTGTTTGAAAATGTCGCATGGTATTTATAGATAACCATAATGTAACGGTCACATCTAATTTAATTATAAAATTAAATTAGCAGTTACAGTAATTTAAAATATGTCCATTATAAAATTAAATTATGGCCCATTACACAATTAAATTATGGTTTAAAATATATCCGTTATAAAATTTAATTATGGTAATACTTATATTTGTAACTCTTAAAAATAAATTTTCAATGGTCACAAATTTATCAAGTGTTTTACCATTGTGGGATAGTCTTTCGAAATATCTATTATATTTTTTACAACAATCCCCCACATATTTCAAAAGGCTTTTAAAAATAATAATAATAAATAAGTAAATAAATTTGCTGGATCTCTTTCACAAATGAGTGTAATGCGTCTAACCTGGTGTCTTTTGGACTATGAACCAGATTATAGAAGATGAATTAACTTAATTAATCGTGAAGTTGGAGATTAAAAGAATGGAAACAAATACCTTAGTTTCCATGTATTCAAAAACTAGGGATATATAATTAACTTAATCATTTGTGAAGTGAGAGATTAAGAGCATGGAGAAACCATAACTAGTTGTTCATGTATTAAAAAAAATCAAGGGCTAGATAATTAACTTAATCGTTCGTGAAGATGGAGATTAAGGGCATGAAAAAAATTGACCTAACCATCTATGTATTTGGAAAACTAAGGGCTAGATAATTAACCACGGTGAAAGTTTTATTAAAATTCGGCATGGCTAATATAGGCATTGTGGTCATGGCCTTTTTGAGTGTATGAAAGGCATCCTCTGCTTCTGCATGACAACCAAATTGCTCCTTTTTCAGAAGATTTGTGAGAGCCCGAGCAATTAGACCATAATTCCGAACAAATTTTTGGTAATAGTTTGTCAACCCCCAAATTCCACGTGGCTCAAAAATATTGGAAGGTCGCGGCCAAGCCCCCATGGCCTTAATTTTTTTTCTATCAACCTTCACCCCTTGATGAGAAACAATATGACCCAAATATTCCAGCTCTTGCTTACCAAAGGCACATTTACTAGCCTTGAGAAAGAACTATTGTTGCTTTAAAATTTCCAATGTTTGATGGACATGATGTAAATGCATTTCCCAAGTAGGGCTATATCAAGATGTCATCAAAAAATACCAATATGAATTTTCATAAATATGGTCGAAAAATAGCATTCGTAATAGCTTGGAATGTCAATGGTGCATTACTCCAGCCAAATGGCATAATGAGATATTCATAATGACTGTTGTGTGTAAGAAAAGCAGTCTTATGAATATCTGAAGGTTGCACTCGTATCTAATGGTATCCAACTCTCATATCCCACTTGGTGAAATATGCGGCCCCATGCAATTCATCCAACATATTTTCCACCATAGGAATTGGAAATCGGTCTTTGATGGTGACTGCATTAAGTGATCGGTAGTCGGTGCAAAACCGTCAGCTGCCATCCTTTTTCTTCACTAGCAACACCGGAGATGAGTAGGGACTAGTGCTGGGTCTGATGAGTCCCAAGTTCAGCATCTCTTGGACTTGTTTTTCAATCTCTGCCTTCTGGAAATAGGCATAGCGGTAAGGATGAACGTTGACTGGCTCTTTGCCTTCTTTGAGGGGAATATTGTGGTCAACCTCACACTTAGGTGGTAGCTGTGTAGGTTCTTGGAAGATCTCAGTGTATTTATCTAAGACCTGGCACATCCGTGGTGATTGAATTTCTTCTGTTTCCTACATGTTGGGTTAGGGGCAAATTGCAAATACCGAGTGTCCCTGGTGAAACTCTTTTGAAATCTCCCTTAGTAAAGCGGCTTGAATTGGGTGGTTGTAGAATCCTTGTAGTTGTCAAGCCAAGTTCTCCTTATAGAATTTCATGGTGAGAGTTCGCTAGTTGCATATCACAGGCCCTAACAATTCCAACCATTGGATATCCAAAACAATGTCTAAACCTATTAGAGGAAGTGAATAAAGGGTAAGTGAAAAAAGAATCCCTTGTAGAACATTGTAATATTGCTCCATTAGAAACTCGAACTGTGAATGCCTCCATTGGCTTTACTGGCAGTCACAGCAGATCAGCCAAACGAGTGCTCATAAAGTTATGCGTGGATCCACTGTCAATTAACACCACTGCATTGACTAATCCCACTTTAGCATCTACACGCGTAGACCATCCAATTAAGTCTTGTAGAGTAATTTCAGGTTCCACAGTCTCCCTCGTCACTTCTTCGACATTATGTTCCTTAACAACTTCTTCATAGGTGATTTCGTTGAACCCGGTTGGGCCCTCCAGAAGCAAGAGCTGCATTCATTGGCATTTATGGCCGGTGGTGAACCTCTCATTACAATTAAAGCATAGCATTTGGGCTCTTTGTTTCTGCATCTCCTTCCATGACAATTTTCGAAAGGTTGCATTTGGTGTTACCCTGTAGTTATTGGTAGCGCTAATGGAGTTCTAGAGGCTTGAGTTAGCCACAAGAACTAGCGTTGTTTTTTCATTCGTTCATCCTTTATGCGAGCTAGGCTAATGGTTTCTTTTAGTGATTGTGGTCTAAACATACAAATCCCTTTTGCAATCTCGGGTTTAAGTCCTCCCATAAAGGTCCCAACTAAAGACTTTTGAGTCTATCCCTGAACTCGGTTTCCCAACTTCTCGAACTCAATTTGATAATCACGCAAGGAGCCCACTTGTTTTATTTGCAATAAAGCTTCGTCAAAATCCTCACAATCTGTAGGACCAAATCTAGCCCATAATTCACCTTTAAAAGCTTCCCATGTCATCATTCGCCCTTCCATATTATATGTCTGATGATCCCATTGCCACCATTGATTCACTTCTCCCTCCAGATAGAAAGAAGCCAGGGATACCTTTTGGTTGGATGGAGTATTTTGAAATTCAAAGAACTGGTCCTTTCGATTGAACCATTATGTCGGGTCCGGTCCAAAATATCATGGGAAATCTAGCTTGGCCATTTTAGAGGAAAAGACATGTCTGCTCCCTTCATTCTCCTCATGAGGTGTACGAGAATTGCCTTCTCGGTTTGGGTCGCCATGGCTTGATTCTCCTTTGGTTTTTAACAATGCCTCTACCAGTTTATTGATAGTATCCTCTAGTTGATGCATTTTTCCAAACATGTTCACCTCCATTCTCTGTACCCCTTCTTGCACTTCACCTAGCCTAGCCTCCAACATTTCAATTCTCTCTTTGCTAGTTGCCATTTGAACCAACTCTGATACCAATTGATAGGGTCTCAGTCAAGAGCTAACTTTCCACGGCCAAAATGTCACAATATTCTCTTCGGGTGAGAATGAACCACATGGTAAAATTTAGGATAGAATATATTATATCCCTTTATTTCTTTTCAACACTTATTTATAACCTTACTACAACCAATGCTTAAGTGATACAGCCGAATTATAAGGTACCGTTACAATGGTTACATTATTGAATTTACTGCAAAACAGTTATACTATTGAATTTACTGCAAATTAGAACGTAATAGATACTGAATGGAAACTGAAATTAGAAAACGTGTGCTGTCGTGGAGCAGAGGTTGTCCTGGTCTTGCGCTTGCATTTTCACTCACTTCACTTCAATATACTTAGGATTTGGTTTTGTTGGCCTTTTAGATCTACGTGGCTTATCATTCATGTATTAAAAAAATCAAGGGCTAGATAACTTAATCGTTCGTGAAGATGAAAATTAAAGGCATTAAAAAAATAACCTCATCATCTATGTACAAAGTCAACTCTATTTTGTTATATTTTAAATTATTTTTTATATCTTTTTTGGATTATAATAATTTATGGTATTTTGTGTAACTGATTAGAATGTAAATATTGAATGCTTCTCCCCTAATACTGTTAAATATAATTCACTTTTGAATGAATGATGTTGCAAATAAATTATCGTGTTTGTTTGCTTGAGACTGTTATAAATTAATTGGGTTGTGAATAACTAGTTTAATGAAAGTTCTTGTTAAAATATTGATAACTCGGTACAAATAAAACAAAGAAACATTGCCAAATTTCTTAAGAAATAAGATAAGTAAAAAACAAGTATCGGGTATTTTATTAAATTGGCTTGGAAACTTATGTTTAACCACAAGCAATCAAAAGGAAAGAACTTATGTTTATTATCACCTAGTTGTCAAAACATACATCTTCACAAACATTATATAGTCTCCTATATAAAACCTTAATGGACATCATTTGAAATGTAGGCCAATGAGCCCAGACTAAAAATAAACTAACATAAATTCAATAATAAGATTAACTCTCAACAATGTTTAATAAGCCATAACAAACTAGAATTAAAAATAATTTATCAACATCAAATAAATAAAATTAGATAATAAAAACAAAGTCTTCAAGCTAGAATTCCTCCGTGTAGCTAAAATCTCTAAGATATCTTAAGTGGTGTTTTGACCAAAACTTTTGGTATAGGAATTCAGCTAGGAAATTTTGTTTATGACTGCTAAAATCTTCCTTCCTTATATTTCCACCTTTTATATGTTTTTATGTGATAGGAATAATTGAAAAACTAAGGAACAACTACCAAGATAAAAATCCTTTTATATCTCCCCACATTAAGTCTATATAGGATTTGAAATCCTTATAAAGTATAAACTTGAATTCTTCAATGAATTAGGAACCCTTGTACAATAAGTAGATGCACAAGTTTATAGGACAAACAAGTCTCATTTTATATCTCTTTTATTTCCAAATTAACTCATTACAAGTCTAGATTGATTGAGCTAAAATTAGCCAACAAGAAAGACTTTATCAACAAACCTACCAAAATAATAACAACTTCAACCAATTTAATTAATATCTTCTAAAGATTTTTTATTATTATAGCCAACAAAAAACATTTTATCAACAAATCTACCAAAATAGTAACAAGAACTTCAATCAATTTAAATAATATCTCCCTAAAGTTTTTTTTTATCTTGATGCAATGGTTTTTTTAGAGATATGATTGATCTCACAAAATTGGTTAATAAGCATTTTAAAAACAATCTTTAGACCTAATTTTGTTCGTATAGTGTCCTTATTCAAAAATATTTGTACTCAAATCTATAACTTAAATATTATCCTATGACGAAACAAAATAAGTACCATACAAAATAATATCATCATCATCATCAAAGCCCCAAAGAACTTCGATAGCAAATAAGATCTCTTTGATATATAAACTCTTGTTTTTTTTAACCATTTCCCCCCTTTTCAATATTAGTTGCACATCATATATTTGCTTAGGTGTGAATTGTTCAAGAGTTATAAACCTTTCATCCATTTCAAAGGAACACCTATTTGTCAACCCACAATATATGGTTCACCACCTATTTATCAAACCATAATACATGGTTCTCTTATCATACTATCATGGGCTTTCATGCAATAAATGACAAGGTTGCATTAACACAATGTCCATAACATCTCATCCTAATATTTACTAAAAAAAAAAAAACTTTGCTATTCACCTTCATCACCACTATCATTTAACCACTGTAATTTATAAGGTATATGATATTTTGATAGTGTGCAAGTCCACCATTTTCACCAATTTAGTAATACCTACATTAATGCAATTACCACTATCTATAATTCAGATACATACCTTATTATAAACATGGAATCTAGTATGAAATATGTTCTCCCTCTAATATTCCAAATCATCCATTCTGACATGTTGTCAAGTGCTCTTCGTCAACTAGATAATTAACACAAACATCATCAATATCCTTCAATAGTGGAAACTTTTACTCATCATTCTTCCCATTGATCTTAACCTCATTATTATATTTAATAACTATAACTCTTATGTTTGAATACTATGAAGAAACATAACTAAAAACAAAACAATGAAACCATTTAATATAATGATTACAAGAAGTAAGAGTATCATTTTTAACTTTACCAATGACCGAGATGTCTTTCTTCTACTTGAGTATTTGACCTTAACCTTCTTATTAGGTTGTAATAGATCCTCCCCTATATTAGCCTTCTAGTTAGGTTTACAAGGTGTCAAAAGACCTAATGGTTAGCATTGCCAAATGGTTCCTTTTTATTTATGTTATCTCTTTACCTTCATGGTAATTTACATCATCCCCACATACTCCATATAATGACATAACTCTATAATATGAGTTATATTATGATTAAGACCATTCATAAATCTAGTCATACTAACCTCTTTATACTCCTTATCATTAATTTAAATCATAACAAGTTCATCTCTTTAGGGTACTCATTAACACTCTTTATACGGTGACTCAAACTTTGAAACCTTTGATAAAAATACTTTGTACTAGTTCATAATTGATTTCATCTTATCCTAACTATTAACTTGTCTTTCATACCTCTTATTCTAGCTTGCCACTAACTAATTCTACTACATAATGACAAAGTCAATAAAAACAATTATAGTAAGCTTGACTTTCTTAAGCTAATAATTATGACAATACAGAACCCACTCCATCTTCTTCTCTTACTCTAAATAAGCTTCTAAATCATTCTTACATTTAAAGCTAGTACTTTCAAATTAATTATACTCAAGTCTCCGCTAAACTTAACATTATGGTCACGATACCTATAATTACCTCTCTCTCTAAAGTTATCATCATATATATCCCCTTTATATTGATGATTAAGCTCTATTGAAACCATTATCCATTGCCTATGGATAGATGTGAAAATCAACACCATCCATGTTCATAAACTTATCCACAAACTCATCCCCATCGGTGTTAACTCGCTAAACAACTTTCCTAACATTAAATTCTCTTCATAAGTCTATTTTAAACCTTACATGATCATTGGCATGTTTTCTCTTGAACCTATCTCCAAATCTATTTATTATTTTATCCACCCACTAATTCATAATTTACAACTTGGTTACGATTTCATTTCCCCTTTTTGTATTATTGGTTGACTTAGACATTTTAAATTTGAAAAATTGTTTAGTTGATAAGAAATATATTTTCCTCATCCATTCTCTCACATGTTTACTCTCATCTCGTATTTCACTCATGGATTTGGGATGATTTGCAACATATTTTATGACAAGATAAAGATATATTAGAAGAAATTAATGATATGGGAAACTGAAATTAATACAAAAGTTATCTTTAAAGTATAGAAATAATTGAATTGAAACTACCTAAATTTATTTGAATTAAACTGATTGAACAACTTCTGACTCGAATTTACTTGAGTGTGTGTATATATAGGAAGAAATAAAACAAAAACAAGAAAAATAAAGGGATATAAGCTCATCATAAAGCCTAACTCTAATACCAGCTAATGCAGACCTTTTTAATCACGATTATCCAACCCTAAAGGAAGTTAAATTCATCGTACAAAGTCAAAATCCATGTTTGATGAAATATTAACCTAGAGGTAACCCTATACCTAATAATTGAGGCATTGGAATAAACATAGACTGATATAACCTTGTACCTAATAACATAAAGTATATGAATAAAACTACAAAGCTAGTTAATCTTTGATAAGTCAGATGTATGACTTTTTTTTTCCTAAAAAGAAAAGTTGTTTTACCACAAACAATCAAAAGAAAGAAATTTATGTTTAGTATCACCCAAATACTAAAGTTTAAAGCTCTAAAAATATTATGTAGTCTTTTATAAATAACTGTAATAGATCTCTTTTAAGTTTTAAGCCAAAGAGCCCAAACTAAGAATCAATTAAGATAAGTTCCATAATAAAATAAACCTTTAAATAATATCTAATGGGTTAGCCAAGTTAAAAATAACCGTTCAACATTAAAAAAATAAAATAGAATAATAAAAACAAAATTTTCATCCTAGAATTCCTCCATGTAGCCAAAATCTCTAAGCTCTTTTACGTGGGTGTTTTTTCCTAAAACTTTCAATGTGAAAATTCAACTAGAAAACTTTTTTTTTTATTGCCAAAATTTCCTTCCTTATATTGCTTTCTCTTATTCTCTTCGATGTGCTAAGAATACCTTTAAGAATAAGGAGAAAAACCCTAGAGAGATCCTCTTGGATCTCACCACATCAAATCTATGTGACTCAGAATATTTGTAAAGTATGAACTAAATTTCTTCAATAAATCCAAACCACATTATAAGTCCGTATAGCCTAGGACAGTGCATAAATTTAGGTCTTAAATGTACTTCATTTAATCTCCCTTTGTTTGCCAAAATTAACCCATTATAGGTTTCGACAAATTGGGTTAGAAATGGCATTTGGAGTGGATGATTGATCACTATAATCATATTTTTATTATTATTTTATTAGAAATATTCTTAATCTATATTATGTTAGATTTCATTTACTTAAATCATTTGTTCGATTTTAATTAATCAAGTTTATTAATTTTTATTTGAAAGTTCATATCTATTTCTCAAAATGAGTACATTTGGACGAGGTCATATATACCCCTCACAAGCACACAAAGTGTAAATGAAGACCTTTGGAATTACTTTAATAAAACAAAAATAGCTTAAAAGCAATTGATTATTTACCATCCTTGTGAGTCTAAACCTTTTAATGATAAAAGTGAGGAATCAAACCTTTCTTGTGTTAGAGTCTAAAGTCACTTTGGTTTTTAGGATTGGCTAGTTTTTGGTTTAATAATAAACATACATAGTAGTTTAGACAACTTGATATAAATGCATGATTTATGATATGGTTCTGTAAATTAAACAAAAAGCATAATGATTTGTCTTAGATAGGAAACAATAAGATGAATTTTATCCTTTTTTTCTTATCACTAGTTTTTACCTTAGAATCTCTATTAAATGATATTTAGGTTTCATAGTCACATTTGTGATTTTTCATTTATACCTTCCTTTTAGTTCACCTACATATCTTTTAGAATATCCATCATTAGGGAGGGGTTATATACAACATTAGTAATCAAATGTCTATACCATTTCAAAATAAGTATGGGTCAATGCCTTTCCTTTAGACATGTTATTTTAATTCTTAAATAAACTAGTTATTGATAAGGACTTTGGAGTTCCATATAAGAGAGATTAGATTAAAGATATTTGGTTTTGAAAGTTTAGATGAATGAGGGACCTAATAAGACAACTACACATATATTGCTTTGATCTAGTGTACTTTTGAAGATTTGGCCTAGAACTATGCAATGGTTGGGCTCTATTAGGATGATTCTAGGAATGGTGGATGAGCTTTATCAACATTCTTTGGTACCTAGTTATTATTCAACTTTTATGGATTATTTTGATGGCAAGAAACGATTATGTGTTCAATAATAACACTATGAATTAAAAAAATATGTGTTCTTTGATCTTGCATAGATTGGTCTCTTGGACTAGATATAATAATGAACATTTTATTTATATGTTTTTTGTAGGCCAAAGTAAATCTCCATGATAGGAGAGAGAAAATATAAAGGAGAAACAAAGGCATTAAATTTTTATCATCGCATCTCTATCAACATGTGTTCGGCCATTAAGAAAGTCTTTGCACACTGCTTCTAATTCCATTATGGAAGGTGACATTTGGTTGCCAAAGGAAACTGCAGTCATTGCTGAAATATGGTGAGCTCGCCCCTACTAACTTGTGTGTACGTAACATGTGCCACCTAATTTGCACTACCCATTTACGCTATTTCCTATGATTATTTTAGTATCAGTTTTCACCTCTTTAACACTTGATTGTTTAACACTTGATTGTGCTAAATTATATGAATTTTATTGTATTTCACAAAACCAAGCATTAACAAGTACCATAATGTTCGCTTGATATTGTGAGATCTTTTTAATAAGGCAACTAGAACAAATTCCAATTAAAGCTAATGTAATTGGAAAAAAAGTTAAGGGACCAAAATAAAAAAGAAACATGAATTTCCTTCGTGATTGTGCAAATAAGTCCCTAATATTGGCAAAAAGGGAGTAAATATTTTTTAAGGCTTTAAATTCAATCCATGAAGCTCTAATTATTTTAAATTAATAGAATTAAACTTGTTTCACTAAATCAAGCACTAAAAAAATTAAGGGACGAAAATATAAAAATCCTAAAGACAAAAAAAACATTGTTAGAATGAACAATACTTCTCCTCACAAGCTACAATATTTCACTTACACCTTTTCATTTTCTTTGTTATATTTATGCTTAATTCGGTCAAAGACACTTACACTTTACATGAACTCATTGAAAGTATGTTTGATATTGAGGTGCACAATGTTTTTTTTTATTTAAAAACACATTAAAATAATTTATTTCAGATTAATTTAATAATATATCAAAACTATCATAAAACACTAAAAAACATCCAACATATCAAAACCATTAAAAACATTAATATAATGTTTTTCAACAAAACTTATAAAACTCATCAAAACCAGGGATATTGATCCCGTTCCGTTCCGGCCGGAACGCCCCATTCCAATACAAAATCCGGGACAAAACGACGACGTTTTTGTCCCGGTAAAAATCCCGGTCAGATCTGGATTTTTCGCCCGAAATCCGGCCGGAACGCCCCGGTTTCGTACCGGGCGTTCCGTTCCGGTACGGCTCAAAACGATGTCGTTTACATAAGTTAGAAACGACGTCGTTTAGCCATTACTCCCGAGCTCATTTTACGCAAAATCCCTTTCTTCTTCCGTTCTTCGCGCTCCCTCTCTCCCAGACCAGAGTACCAGACAACCGATTTCTCCCAATCTACTCCCGAGCTCTCTTCTCTCAAATTAATCCAGAAATCCCTTGTTTTCGATTCATAATCCATAAATCCATCACTTGAAAAGCTCAATTTGTAATCCTCAACCCCTAAATCAGCTCAATTTCTGAAACTCTAAATCAAAAATCAAAATCACGGAGGCATAATTTCTTCCACACGGCGGCGCAATTCCTTCCACACGGCGGCGCAATTCCTTCAGTAGTTCTTATTCCCCATATCTCCAGTTAAAGGTACACATTTGAGGAACCAAATCCTTTAATTTATTGAAAAATTGAAACTGTCGAAAATGCATGAATGTGAATGGAGAAATAAATTTTCTATTTTGCTCTAAAAATGCATAAATGTGAATTTATTGTAGAGCAAGACTGGGTGTATAGGTTGAGATTTTGTATTAATTGATTATGAAGCTTGAAGAAGTCGGTAGAAATGCAAAATCCTACTTCTGGGATTATGAGAATGTGGGATTGATGTTGTTGATGCTTGATAATGAATGCTTGATATTGTTAATGGTTGATAATGAGTGCTTGATGTTGTTGATGCTTGATAATGGCAATGCTTGATGTTTTCGTGCTGTATATTTACTCAAGTTATTATATGGGTGCTTGAATATTTATCATAAGCATGATTCACAATCATAATTTTATAAAAACAATAGTTTCACTTAGAAACAGAGGAGATGCAATTTTAGGTAATCTTGCTGGCATTTAGGCATGTTATGGTGCCACAAGTAGCTTTCTAAAGATGCATCATTTTAAGTAATTTTGAGTTTTATTCCTTAGAAAAGAAAAATTTCACTTTGTAGGGTTCTCAAAGTGTTATTTTAAGTTAGATTGATGGAGAGTGAAAGTTGATTAATAACTACATGATTTGTTTCCTTCAATAGAATGGTTTCTATCTTTTGACTGACAAATTGATATAGCAATTTGTATAAGCAAGTCCTTTTCAAGTTAAACAATGTAACGTGACACGACCATCTGAAATAGTTCCTGTAAAAAAAACAGACAGTTGATTATGCTAAAAAATTACTTAGGAGAGGGGAGGGAAAGTTTCTTTGATGTCGCTTTGATTTGAAAAAAGGTCGGGCTTTTCTTTTGCTTTCTTTTGTTTTGTTTTTGAGGGAATCAGTTTGGTTATTGAGAAAGTTGAAAAGGGCTCGGCAAAGAGAAGGAAATCTAATCGTTTTCAAGCTGCTCTGTTCAAGCCTAGCTTAGCTAGAAGAATCCAATTGTTCCTAGGCCGATACTATATTACTATATACATATACATGCATGTATGTATGTATGAACTAATTGTATGTGTTTTGTTTTGTTTTGCAATGTTTTCTTATGGACAAAAGTCTTAGTTGGGTGATGATTAAATGTTTGACATGATATTGTTTCGAATTGTTGCTGATTAGAAGATGGTTGGAGGGTCGAGTTATGCTTACGGTAATGAAATTAACGAATCATTGATTGATGTGGAAGAGGAGGAGCTCTTTTTTATGTCCTAAAATTTTTGAGTGTTTGGATATGTTCTTCCTTCCTTTGGATTTTCTTTTTCAGCTATTGAAAGTGAGTTTCTTTTCAAGTTTCCGCCCAGTTGGCAAATGATGAATTTCTGGGATTCATTTTTTAGTTTAAAACTGGTTGCTTGACATGGTTTTTAGTGAGAGTTTTTGCTTGTGAAACTGTGAAAGTGCTCTTGGCTTAAGCCTGTTACTAACCTGCTCTCAAACCACTGTCTCATTGCGTAATGCGTATGGCTGAATTTTCTCCCTAGGAACATAGAAAACGTTGGATTGAAACAAACCCTAATATCAATTTATAGAGAATAAAGTGTAGTTTTGTTTACCATTGTGCATCATCCATTAAGAGATTCATGTTTTGAAATCCAATTTGGTATCAATTTCAAATCGTGGAGTAAAGAATGATACATGCCTAACTTGTGTTATCTTTTTACAACAGATTAAATTACATGGCTGAAAACACATCTAGTGGTGGGGCTTCCATGTATTCAACTCCAGCAAGATCAGATGATCCAGCATGGGCTCATGGACAGGTGGTTCCTGGTGTAAAGAATGCAAGTATATGCATTTATTGTAATAAAAGGATCTGTGGTGGTGGTGTTACTCGGTTGAAGTACCACCTTGCCATTATTAAAGGTGAAGTTGAACCTTGTAAAAAGGTGCCTCCGGAGGTTAAGTGGCAAATGAAACAACTGGTAGATGACATGATAATGGAGAAAGAGAGAAGAAAAAGAATTAGAACTGATATTGGAAATTCTCAATCAGCTTCCAATGATGAAGAAATAGAAGAGGGTGATGCTGCAAATCCTCGTTCGAGTGATATACGCTCACAAACAAGTAGAAGAACGACAATGCAAGGAACAAGTACATCGGCAAGAAGGATTCCTTTATTTTCTCCACGAACTACCCCGGGTTCCCAGCCTAGTATTAGAAGTGCAATGGCTACTAAAGAGATGGAACACAATGCAAGAAAAGCCGTAGCAACATGGTGGTATGATGCTAATATACCATTTAAGAGTGCTAATTCGTATTATTATCAGCCAATGCTAGATGCCATAGCATCCATAGAACCTGGGTTTAAAGGCCCATCATATCATGATTTAAGAGGATCACTTTTGAAAGATGTAGTTCATGATGTCCATGACTACATTTTAAGTATCAAGGCTGAATGGAGAGTTTATGGATGTTCAATTATGGCTGACGGGTGGTCAAATAGGAGGAATGCACCAATTGTGAATTTCCTTGTCTATTCTCCGAGAGGCACCATATTCTTGAAGTCTGTTGACACTTCAGGACTTCGAAAAGATAAAGAGACATTGCTGGAGATGTTTGATGAAGTTGTCAAAGAAGTTGGACAAGAGAATATTGTCCAATTTGTTAGTGATAATGAGGCTTCATTTAAGGTCATCTGAAAGCTTTGCAGCAAAGGTATGACACCTTTTTTTGGTCTCCTTGTGCTGCCCATTGCATTGATTTAATGCTAGAAAATATTTGTGATCCGAGATATTTTCCAATGATTGATGAAACCATTAAAAAGGCAAGAAATATAACCAAGTTTATATATAACCATGCATGGGTTCTAGCTTTGATGAGGAAAGAATTCACAAATGGACATGATTTATGTCGTCCTGGCATAACAAGGTTTGCAACCCATTTCTTAAGCCTCCAATGTTTATTGAAGTTTAAGAATGAGCTTCAACAGATGTTTACTTGCACAAAATGGGTTGAATCAAGTCATGGCAAAAGTCGGGTTGGAAAGGAGATTGCTGCTATAGTTTTACAAGATAAAGACTTTTGGCCGAGATGTGCACATATAGTCAACGTCAGCGAGCCTTTAGTACGAGTTCTAAGGTTAGCAGACAGTGAAGAAAAACCATCAATGGGATATTTATATGAGGCAATGGATAAAGCAAAAGAAGCCATCAAAACAAGGTTGAAAAATAGAATGTCTCAATATGGACCATATATTCGGGTAATTGATGCTAGATGGGATAAGCAACTTCATAGTCCATTACATGCAGCAGGATGTTTTCTTAATCCTGGAATATTTTTTAGGCCTTCTTTTTCAAAACAAAGGGAGGTAACTCGAGGTTTGTTTACCACAATTATGAGATTGGTTCCTGATTGTGATACTCAAGATAACATCAGTGCCCAAATTTAGGAGTATAAGAGAGCAACGGATGATTTTGGTATAACAATAGCTATTCGTCAAAGAGAAAAGTTAAATCCAGGTAATAACTTTTATTTTTTATGATATAATGTCTTTTTTTTTTATCTATAATATTTGATTTATTCAAATTTTCTTATCTAGTTTCATGGTGGGAGCAATTTGGCAATAATACTCCAGAACTTCAAAAGTTTGCAATTCGAGTTCTTAGTCAATGTTGTAGTGCAACTGGGTGTGAAAGAAATTGGAGTGTATTTGAATTCATCCATTCAAAAAACCGAAATAGGCTTGAGCACAAGAGATTAAACGATTTAGTATTTGTTCGCTATAATCTAAAGATTCAACAGAGGTAAGTAAAATATCAATATTATTATATTAGTAATTATTTTCTATTACATTGCTATTAATTTTTAATTTTTTCGTGTTTAATCTTTGCAGGAATATGAGTAGAACAAGAGATGCTTTAGATCCCATTAGCCTTGACAACATTGATCTTTTGAATGAATAGATTTGTGAAGAACCCGGTCTTCTTGATGGAGAGGACATAAGTTGGGAGAGTATCGAAGCACCTTTCGCTACTTTAAATTTAGATGATGAAGAGACATGTGTAAATGAGGAGAATGAGCTTGGTGGAAATGACCAACTATTGGAATGTCTTGTTGACGACTTTCCTTATGTTCCACAGCCAGATCAAGATCCTTATTTTTATATTAATGATGTAGAAGATGCTTGATGTATTTTTCTTTTATTTTAGAACATTTTACTTTCATAATATTTTGGAATTTTAAAGATGTTTCTAATTTTGAGATTATGTTTGTATTGTATAATTTAAATTTCATTTATCTTGAATTTAAATTATACTTATTAAATTAATATTTTATTTTTTCCATATATATAATTAAATAAATATGAACAGTACAAAACCGGAACGAAACGTCGGAATGCACCGAAACCGGAACGTTCCGTTCCAAACAAAAAACCAGAATGGTACCTGGAACGGATTTTACAACCCTGATCAAAACACATAAAAATGCCATGTCAAACTATATCTTAACATCTCAATAAATAGATTTTTTTGGTTGGTAACGTACACTACCAGCAGTAAATAAAGGTGTACCTCAAGTTATATCATCTTGTAATATATGCCTTCCAAGAAATAGATAAATAGAATCAATCGAAACCTCGTTCCTTAATTTTTTCATTGTTTGATGAGTAGCATACACGATGGACTTGTCTTGTATGTGCGCGTGCGAGTGCGATGTGAGATATGACTACACATTACGAGGGGCACCTTTTGTATTATTGGCACTGGTCGCATTTATTGTTGCTTCGATAAGAGCTATTTCTTCGGTCTGGCACGCGGTGTCACTTTCAAGACAGTAACTGTTTGAGCACAGACAGGGACATAAAAAAGAAGAGAGAAGAGAGGATAGCAATACTTTCAGATTAGCAGCATGCCTTCAGAATTCTTCTTCCTATATTTATACTTCAAATGTTTTGAGGCCATATGATTCTTTCATCATTTCGACTCCCATTTGTGCAATTTGATACAATATTCCCTTCACAGCAGACAGTAGGAATCTCACTGACCTCTATCTCTTCGCATCCAATCAAAAGGTCATGATGATGGTATGTGACATAATATATATTTGCGATTTTGCAAGTATAGAAATTTAATGTAGAGCTGGCATTTGGGTTTTATTATTATTATTTTATATGCCATGTAGCTAATTAGTTCGTACATGGTATTTCTTTTATTCATGTAAATATATTTAATTTATTGATATAATTATATTTATTTTCATTATTCATTTGAATCTGACTGATAAATCTATAATAAATATAAAGTTTTTGGAACAAAAATATTTTGCAAAGAAAATTATAAAACTGTTATAATTATGAGATTCATATTGCATCAAAATATTATTTCTAAAGGTTCCTGGTCAATGAATTTTCATTAATTAGAACTAATAAGACCGATACATATTATGTTATCTTCTAAATGAAAACACCAGTTGTTCTTATAAGTTAATGTATGATGGATGCTTATAATTATTATGCAGGTATTGGTGAGATGGCATGTACACTACTAAACAAACCCTTATGATAATTTCATATGGAAAAATCACCTGTGAATATGGAAAGACTTAATTGATGTTCGTGTAAGTGATCCTTGGATTGACTTAATTGATGTTCGTGTAAGTGATCCTTGGATTGTGTTGGTGACTTGTGTCTTGGTCAATGCTCTATTAAGATTGAGCATTAATTAGAGTTGGTAATATCGATACATATTATATTCTTTTCTTTATAAGAAAAAAAAGTTATTCTCACAAGGTAATATATAAGGTATACTTACAATTAATATAGCGGTTGTTGTGAGATGACATGTATACTAAAATGACCCGCATGATAATTTCATTTAGAGGAATCAATTGTGTATATAGAAATGCTTAAGTAAGTGATCATTAGACTTGAGATCACTAAGTTATCTTATATAAATGATACTACCATATTATTCAATAATTTTACCTATATTTATCTTGTGTTTTGCCTATGTTTTATATATAAAATACCTTGATATTCTTAATCTTATGTTTTGAAAGTATTTTTTTATGAAAGATTCAAAGGAGTAAATTGTAGGTAATTGACAGATTTGACCTTCAGTTGATGTTCTATGTAGAGCTTGAGCTATAGAGGTGAAAATGCAGTGGTTCTAGTGGAATTAAAATCTAACAACCTTACTTTTCTATAAATCTATGCCAAGAAAAATAAATAAAGAAAGAAAAAGCATGGCCTTTAAAGTCAAATCTTGCCTTTTGCCTATGTTGACTTTCAAATTACAACTTGAATATCTTGAGAATTTTATGCAAACTGAATTTTATTGAATTCCTAACTTAAAGATCTACAAGTTTACCAAATTAAAGCATAAAAATATCTCATTTGAGATAAATATGAGTTTTCTAAGATGACATATGAATTTTTCCAACATAAGGTTTTGTGAAGAAACAAGTCCAAATTACATTCCAAAGCATCCAAATCGACACCCAAATCCTTATTTCAGCAATATAGATTCTCTAAGTTAAAATTAAATATTCCATACAAGGTTATTTCTCTGTTTTAGGAAAAAAAATCATTGAAATATTAAAATGTAAAACTCTCTACTTAAGGGTACATGATTTGTTGTGCAAGGAAGGCACAAGAGGACTTTTATTTTGTAAAGTAGGGACTAGGGCTTCCAAGGCTATATAAAAAAAAAGAACAGAAAGAATAAGAGAGAGAGGGGATGACCAAAATAGAGAAACACAAATACTCTCTCCCAAAATCCCAAATTCAAGTATTCTTTCATTTTTTGTAGTAGTTGTTCAATAAATATTCAAGACTAGACTATTTTTCTTAGTTGTAAGGACACAAAAACCTTCGATTTTCAAGAACTATGAGATTTATTCTTCCATTTATTTTCAATTTATATGATAAATGGATATGTTTGTATTCCTATGCATATTTGCTCTAGTTGTTTATTTTTAATTTCTAGAGCAGTCTCTAAGTTGTTAAGGTTGTCATTGAACTAAATCATTAGTGTGGACAATGTGATTGCTTGTTGGTTAGGGTTAGTTATACAATGGATCTATTACCTAACTAATATTAAGAAAAGATAAAAAAAATTTAGAATGTAGATTGAAGTTTTGTTTCAAGGATCGGTTCTAATTTTCATAGGTGGATGTTATTTGCGACCAATGCTTTTTTTATTAATTTCAGTTTTATTTAATTTTTCTTGATTGTTTAATTTTGTCCTTGTCTAATAACTATGTAAGTTATAAAGCATCTTGAAAACATAAAAGAAAAGAGTTTAACACTTAAAGGCGTAACAATCACTCTTCTTATTAGTGGTTTGTGTGAATTACTCGAAAACTTAGATGACTTAGCAGTTGTTACAACTCAAACTTGAAGATGGGGTTTCCTTGAGATTATGATGTGTCCCCATGCACCGTTTGCACTTGAATCTCATGCAATAAGAGACAATGTCAGTCATAAAAGTGCCTTGATTATTCTTTCTTCACATTCATGTTCTGACTTCTACCTTTCACAGGATACTCATGCTAGTCCTAGATCCAGGTCTAGTGCAAACCATTTTGTTTCAATTTTACATTTTTATTTCATTAGTATCATTATGTCGATTAAATCGAGACATTGCTCGTTTACCAACTATAACAACTTTACATAGTTAATATGTAATCATACAAGACAAACATTAATATACTATAAAAATGGTGTGAACTTTTTTTTTTTTAAAAAAACGCAACCTTAGATAAATCATGCTGACCCAGAACTTTATCCATACTTTTCATAGCAGTGTCATACCAACTACCATGAATACAACTTTTAATACAATACTACCATGAGAAAACATAACTTAAAAGAATAAAGCATCTAACATCTTATATTAATAATGAAAATAATTATCCAAAACTAGTGTGGACAACCTCAACATCAACCAAATAATAATTCAACTATTGTTTTTTATTACAAAATGATAATGAGATACATGAATATCACAAATCATGAAAATCCTACATCTAGCTAAAATCCATTAAAAAATTTCTATAACAAAAATAAGCCATTTAGTTTTGAGGAGCATATGATGAACTTGTCAAAAATAAAACATACTAAGTAACAAAGATAATAGTTTAGATTTCACATTACAATATATATAGTTCAATATGAAATAATTGCTTTTCTTATTATAAATACACATGACACATATAACCCATTTAACTATATATAACTCATCAAGGATGTTCCCTTATCATTACATATGTAAAAAGTTTCTACAAAAAAATACACCCCAAAAATCATTATCTTGGCTATCTATCTCATTATAGTTTTTTTTTTTTTTATCAAATCAATAAGTTCTTCATTATCGGACCTTATATATGTGAACCTTAAGAATAAAATCTTTAATATAAATATATTTTTTCTACATAAAAGATTAGGTGAATTAAAAGAAATTAAACATTTCCTCACCTATCTTTCATCCTTCAAAGTGAGCCTTTGAACTCTCATATCTCTAATAAAGTGTTTTATAGCTCTATTTGTAAAATCCAAAGATACAAATACCCATGGGTGATAAATAGACAGGAAATGTAACTCCATAGAAAGATGACTTGGATAAGTATGAACCTTAAGAATAAAATATTAAATAAAATATTAAATAAAACCATTTTTCAATATGCAAAAGATTAAGTGAATTAAAATAAATTAAGGAGTTAAGGCACACTTAATGGAAGGAAAGAAAAGAGAGGACAATAGAAAAGCACACTATATAAACCCTTATTTCTTCATTTATTCTAAGATGGATTGAGAGAAAAATCATCAAATTTATGAAAGACTTCTTAGAACTTAGGCCATACCAAGAGAATCATAAAGGGTCTAAGAATAGAGAAGAAATCAAGTAAGGAAGTCTGAAATTTCCTTAGAGAATATGACAACAAAGGGAGGAAGAAAAAAGGTTGCATAAAAATTTAGCTTTTATTTAGCTTTTAAGGACTTTATTTGACAGAGGGTATGTATTCTTCCCTTAAACAAGAAATTTAAAATAATTATTGTTGATTGATGAAGAAATTAATTGTGCTAAATGAGGGTTTTTTAGTTGAAATTTGAGGTATTGAAAAAACATTATGGAAAGATGAAATGGGTTAGTGTAAGGATAGGATAACTTGAAAATCATGCAAAAGTAAGAGAAAGACACTACAATTTTCTTTCTAATTAATGTTGAATTGTGTTGTGAATGATGAAGATGTTATGGTTTAAGGAACCTTAAGTCTTGAATTGGATTTTCTTCCCTTAACAAAGTCGTAACCTAATGTCTTAGCTTCCAAAATAGATAAGATTGCATGAACCTCAATTATAAAACTTCAATTGTAATTCAAAATGCAAACAACGCTCATGGAAAGAAAAAACTGAATCAATTAGTAAGACTAATTTTTTTATTCAATTAAAGAATATGATGAATGTAAATATGTGAATAATAAAGAATTGTAAAGATAGAATTAACTGCCACAATTATGAAGAAATAATGAAATAATGATTTGATAAGAACTTGAAATGATACAATGATTTTGAATTAAATCAATAATATTAATATTGTAAGTACATATATATTGATAGTTTGTTAAATAAATTTGATTGTTATTTCAAGTCATGCTTAATCAAATTAGGGCAACTTAGTTTTTGCAACCTACTTTATGTATTTTTAGGTTGGGATTATAATCATAATTATGTAATGTTTAGGGATGAAACCATGTAGTTTAATACGTTTTAATGCATATAAAGCATGCAAAGACTCAAAGTGCATCTTTTGCCCCTTGCATCCCATATATTGTGTTTTCTAGCCGTATATTTATCCTTCTTGATGCTCTTTTAAGCTCTAATCCCTTAGATAATGTGATTTCAGACCTATGTATCTTTTATTCTAAGAACAAATTTGAGTCGTTATCCTAAATAATGATTTTTCTAGTCATATCTCTCTTCTATTTTGAGTTCACTTTCAACCCTATCTCATTTCTATTTTTAAGTGCAACTTTGAGCTCTCATCTCCAAGATAATATGTTTTTTATTTCTATCTCTTCTCTTTAGAGTGTGTTTTCTAACCCCCTACATCCTATATATTGTGTTTTTTTAACCCATTCTCATTTTTAAAAATGCACCTTTAAATTGTGTGATTTATAGTCCTATATCTCATCTTTTCTAAATATACCTTAGAGCCCTCATCCCAGATAGTACGTTTTCTATCCATATCTCATCTATTTTTCAAAGTGTGCTTTCTAGCTCTCATATATTAGATAATGCATTTGTAGCCCAATCTCTTTCCTTCAAGTGTGCCTATGAGCCCTTATCCTAATGCTACGTTTTCCAACCTTATCTCTCTTTTTATTTAAGTAAAGCTCTCATCTTATATAATACGCTTTTAAGTCCTATCTCTCTCCTTTCTAGGTGCACCTTTTAGCCCTTTTTTTTCCATGACAATGTGTTTTTTAGCCTTGCCTTGTCTCTTGTTTAAGTATGCTTTTAAGGCCTCATCCGAGATAGTGTACTTTATAGCCCTATCACCACTTAGCTTTTTCCTTATTCATGTTCTTTTGGGCCCTCACTTTCTATATAGTGTGCTTTCTAGCCTCGTTTCATCCTTTATAGAGTACACCTTTTGCGCCTTATCCTTCAGGTATTGCATTTCTACCCTTATCCATATCTTTTATTTAACACATTTTATAGCCCTCACTTCTAACACTTTCAAAAGAATTAACCATTTTTTGATTTGGTAAATCCATTCTATCATTTATTTTTATTTTGTACAAAGTTTACTATTTAAAGTCTCTTACAAGACTTTCTAACCTAAGCATTGTAAAATTAGGGATAATGGTCATAACCCGTTTCTAGGTTATTCTCCCTTATTAAACCCTTTTCCTATCAAAATAAAAATAAAAATAATAGAAATAATAGCAATGAGATTGGTGCTTTCAATCAAACTAGGATGATGTTGGATATGTGAAAAAATCAAGCCACAAATTTTGGACAAAATTGTACCCCATTAGAGAAATCTGCATAAAAATTAAGTCGAAATGCATAATTAGATTGTTAATATGCCAATTCTATTTAATCTAGCGACAAATTAAAATTTTAATTATGGTTAAGAATTAATTTGGGTCTAATTAAAAGATTTAATTAGGTGAAAGAACTTAATTATACTTTAAGTGAGTAAAATTAATTTTATTAGGGACTTAATTGCTGAACAGTTAAGGATGCGAGCCTTATTTCGGGCTTAATTGAAAAGATTGAAATTTTAGTGGACTAATTTCTAATAACTTAAATTATTCAAAGAAGGGGTATATTGCAAGAAAAACAAAAGTTTATGGTCAATTAGGGGTTAAATTGAAGAAATTCACAATGAAGTACTATTTTGCAAAATACATCACACTTTGGTGACCCGATTGATTGAAATCATGGGTGAAATTGAAGAGAATTAAAAGTTTAATGGTCAATTGAGGGGCAATTTGCATAAATCAAAGACTAAGGACCAAAAAAGAAAAAGAGTCAAATTTAAGGTTGATATTATAGATTTGTAGGGGCAAAATTGCACAAACTTAAAAGTTTGAAGCCAATAAGGGGCGTGATTAAAAGAAATAAAAAGATGAGGACTAAATTGAACTCTAAACAAATTTCTAAATTAAAACTTAAATAAAAAAAGCTTTGTTTTAAAGAAGAAAACGAAGATTAGACATGTCATGTGCTTCATTAAAAGAGCTTGACAATGCATCATTTTGATTACTGCTTATTCTCTTCTTTTTTACAAAAAAAAAAAAAAGATGACTTTGGGGTTACCTTAAGTGTATCTAATGTTTTATGTCCTTACCAAATTTGACAAAGCATGCACCGCTATAATGGCTTGACATTGTACTACACCTCAAAATGACTCTTTCTGGTCGATTGACCTTGTAGCCATTGTGGCGTCGCCCCATGGAGGCTAACTTAAATAACCTTTAACTGTAAAAGAAATGACAATTATGATAGCCATCTTGAGCCAATGGTTGAAAATATATCTATTCCCAATTGAAATCATGAAGAAATGTTTTCTTAGTCACCATTATGCATATTTTTTTATTCATTTATTTAATATTTTTTAATATCTTGAAAAATAAATGGGGTAATGAGTTATTTTAGGTACAATAGGATTAATAAACCTTAACAAGACATATTCTATGAACCCTTTCTCGAATATGAGATAAGTTCAATGAGCGTAATATATGCCCACTGATTATTCATTAACATTGCTTGATAGACTACTAGTCATAGGTTATGATTAGGAGTAAAATAAACATGTCAATTAATTAGTTGTTATTAAAAGAAAATAATTGGTAGTGATAAAGGTGAAGTAGACTTTATTAATAATTAGATTTAAACCAACTACCTTGACTTTAGCTTAGTAGTAGTCTAACTATCATTTATGTAGATAGAATAATGGTAAATTAGACATAATAGACTAATAAGAATCGATGACAATGGTAACATTGCAATTTACCTTAGATAAGATGTTCTAAGATGATATTATCTTCCTTTTAACATAACTAATCACTTACCTTAGAACTTTATGCACTCTTTAAGATTTTTATGAACATAATATTAGGTGGGAACTCTTTTTTTTTTGTATATAAGATTTCCTCCCTATAAAAAGACCATTCCCCATTTCTAGAAAAGAGGATAGCTTCTACTATGTCGAGTTATCTTAATCTATTTAAACTAAATGTTTTATTCTTATTAGTAATATACTATAGGTTTTGTTAAAGGCATAGTGATTCATTTATTCTCATTTTCAAGTCTATAGCGATTACCCTTCAATTATGTTATTTTGCACATCAAAAGTTTATTACTAGAGACCTTATACATATTTCTTGCTTAGTAAAATGTTCATTATGTGATCCATATTCTTCATGAATGTGAATTGAACTAAGCCTATGTCATTTCTATATAGCCAACCATATTCCATCTTATTTTAAATAAATATGTTTTCATATATTTTAATTGTCCTTGTTGAACTAAGCCTATGTCATCAAAGTTTGATGTAAAGATGATGGAATCTATATGATAAATTGCGTGTCATTTCTTCAAAAAAAGATGTTGTAATTTGCCTTTGTTTTAATTACAAAAAAAAGCTCTATTACAAGTTCTATACTGAATAATTAGTCCAACCATAAGACTTTTATAGTTTCTCGTATCCCTTGTAAAATATGACATCACCATTTTAGATAGGATTATATCAACACATAGGATATTTGAAGGTGTTTACGTATAGTAGGGATGAAAATGGATGCTCTAATGATAGAATATCAAGGTTATTAGAAAATTAATATAAATACACGACATTAGCTTCCAGATCTTATTGTAAGGATTTCCTGATGTTGAATTGATTTAAAATTTTAACCTAATATAAAACAGGATGTCTAGAAATATCTGGTGAAATTTCAATCTCATCAAATAGTTAATGAAAAATTATGTTGGTCATCATACAACTATGCAATATAAAAATCAACCTAAAAATCCTTACAAGAAAAGGATTTTGAAACAGTAAAGGAATCCTTACCACACTTGGAAACTATATCTCTACCCATTAAAGTTTCATGTATAACAAGGAAAACTTCCAATACTAGTTGTTAAATATCCTTGCTAATATTATTAGGAAAAAAATTCTTTCTAAATAGGAAATTCACAAGTTAAAAGGCAATAAATAACCAAATCCATATTGCATATACTTACCTATATTATGAAACAATTTATAACTCTTGTCGCACGTCGTCACATGCGTCCCTGGAGGGATCCCGGCTCTCGCAAAGGAGTTGATGAGGAGGAGTCGCCACCTTGCTGTTGAGGGTCGCTAGGAACACCCGATTTGTACTGGTCTGCTCAGAGATTCGAAGGTAAGGGACTAGTTGCGTAAAGGGAAGGTATTAGCACCCCTTATACGCCTTACCTGAGGTAAGCTGCATTGTATACCTTGATGTGATTTTGAATGCTTCAAATATATTGTATTTATTTACAAAAAAATGTTATGATAAAAAATTGATCACAACTTAGAAAAAAAACCGTAAATTTTATTTATTATCCCCGCCGAATATTTTAGATACTAATCCCTTAGATTTTATTTATCCAAACACCGAAAAAGTGAATAATAGTATATTATTCCCGTCGAATATTTTGGATACCGATTTGTTTATCCAAACAACGAACAGTTAATAATAGCATATTGTTCCCCGAATATTTTGGATTTTTTAATCATCAAGATTTATTTATCGAAATATTAGCAGTGAATAATAAATTCCCACAAAAAAAGATTTTTACACTTTTGAAATATTGATTTCGAATTTTTACAAAGAAAACACATTTTGCTTTATTTTATATATGCTTTTTGTTTATCAAAACAAAATAATACAGAATAAATAAAACACAACACACACCCACACAATCTTATCTTTTTATTTTCTTTTATCGCATTTTAAAAAATGAAATACAACTCACACCCTCATTCACTTTTTCATTATATTTTGTGGTACATTGCACAATTACATAAAATTTGTACAAGAAACAGAAACAACAACAATTCAAAATACATAAACATCTAACAAAACAATACGTGAAACAAAAACCGGAAACACTGTTCATCGTGGAAGCCACGCTGATTACTGAGTGGTGGCGCTGTCGTCCCCACGCGCCACCACGGGAAGGGCAAACGACAGGGGTGCAGATCGGCGTTTCCTCGCCTTCTCTCGCCGATGACGGCCACGATGAACTCGCAAACGTAACACACAAAAACACACGAGCAATGATTCAAAATCAGATTTCAGATCTGTTCTTCGGTTTGTATTTTTTCAAAGAGGAACTGAATGCCGTGGAGGCTAGCGTGATGTTTGTTGGGTTGCTGCCATGTCGACAAAGGGATGTAGCGAGGCGGCGACGGTCGGCGCCGCTGCTGCCGAAGGAGAAGATGAAGAAGAAAAGGCGAGCTGATGGGGGCGCGACCACGGCTGACCGGAGTGCTAGGAGGCGGATCCGCTAAGTGAGTCGCTTGGTGGAGGTTTTATGGTGAAGAGAGGGGAGCGACTGGGTCGTTGGACCGAAGAAGGAGAGGGTGGAAGAAAATGGATCCGTTGGGCAAGTGGATGACGGCAAGGAGGAGAGGACAAGTGGAGGTCCGGCCGGAGAAGAGAGTGGAATACTGAGTCGGGCTGGAGGCGATGGTCGCGTGGGGTCGGGCAGTGCTTAGTCGCGGAGAAGGAGCTCACTGGAAGGGAGGTTGAGAGGTGGCTCGCCGGTGAGGAGGAAGGAGGTTGTCTGTGAAGTGGATCGGAGAGTGAGAGGTGGTCGCCGGCGAGGAGGATGGAAGGGATCGTGGGTCCGTGTGGGCTACCGACCGGAAGAGGGGAGAGGCTGGCCGAGAGCCGAGAGGAGACGATGGTCGCGTGGGGAGGAGGTCGAAGAGGGCTGGTCTGATCGGAGAAGAGGAAAGGATCAGCCAGGAGAGACAAGCCCACTGGAAGGAGAAAGAAAATGGAGGGGTCGCTGTGGTCGGCCATAAAGAAAATGAGCGAGGGGTTGTAGTGCCCTCCAGAGTCAAGGCATGCAGACCTCATGGAAGAGAAGAAGATGGGTTTTTAGGGTCAGGTATTTTTCAATGTATTTCTTTTAATTTTGGGTCTCTTTCGGGTATTGGTTTCTCTTTGGCTGAATTTCGGGCTATTTATAGAGTACCAAGTTACACATTGTTTCACTTTAGTCCTTAGTTTACACATCTTTTTTCATTTTGGTTCTTGGTTTCAGATCTGTGTAATTTGATCCCTAATTTTGTGCAATTGAATTGGAAAAATACAATTCGGTCCTCGAAAACTCCAAAATTCTCAATTGAACCCAAATTAAACTCAAGCATTTGATTCTTTATCAATTAAGCCCTTAATTAATTTGACAAGACCAATTTAAAGTATAATTAAGTCCTTGCACTTAATTAAATCCTTCAATTAGACCCCAAATTAATTTTCAAATATAATTACATTTTTAAATTGGTCGACGATAAAATCAAATCAAACCATAAAAATATAATTATAATGCTTGACTTAATTTTTACACAGATTTATCGAGCGATATATTATATTTCCTTAAATCTGTATTTTTTTCTCTATTTTTTTTGGGGACAAAAGAGATACAATTAGACTCTCGAAAACAACCAAATTTGCACATTGATTTTTCTACCCATGTCGGTCCCTTTTATTTTATTTTTGTTATTTTTGGTATATTTTGGGGAGTCACCCATAAATTGGGTGATGACAGTTGCCCCCCTCTTTACAATGTTTACGACTAAAGTCTTGTAAAAGACTTTAGATAGTAAGCGTTGTAAAGAAAAAGAAAGGTGGATGTACCAAACCAAGAAATGGTTGATTCATCCAGAAATGAGAATGGTGGAGATGATGGAATGGAAGATAGGGCTAGAAAGCAGGCTATATAGGATCTATGGTTGAGGGTTGGAAAGCGCATTGTTAGAGTTGGTTATTTACGGCTGAAAAACACACTCAAACGAGAAAGAGGAGGATAGGGATGAAAACGCACTATCTTAATTGGTGGTTTGAAAATACACGAGAAGGAAGAAAAATAGGGTTGGAAAACGCGCTATTTTAGCTTATGGTTAAGGGTTGGAAAACGCACTTAAAACAGGAGGATAGGGATGGAAACACGCTATCTTAATTGGTGGTTTGAAAACACACACGAGAAGGAAGAAAAATAGGGTTGAAAAACGCGCTATTTTAGCTTATGGTTAAGGGTTGGAAAACGCACTTAAAACAGGAGGATAGGGATGGAAACACGCTATCTTAATTGGTGGTTTGAAAACACACACGAGAAGGAAGAAAAATAGGGTTGAAAAACGCGCTATTTTAGCTTATGGTTAAGGGTTGGAAAAACACACTTAAACAAGAAGGATAGGGATGGAAACGCACTATCTTAATTGGTGGTTTGAAAACACACACGAAAAGGAAGAAAAATAGGGTTGGAAAACGATCTATTTTAGCTTGGTTGAGGGTTGGAAAACGCACTTAAACAGGAGGATAGGGATGGAAACGCACTATCTTAATTGGTGGTTGAGGGTTGAAAAACTCGCTCAAGAGAGGAAAAGGATGGCTAAGCAGCGCACGATCCTAATTTATAGTTGAGGGTTGGAAAACTCACTCAAATGAGGGGAAAGGAATGGCTAAGAAGCGCAGTATCCTAATTGATGATTGAGGGTTGGAAAAAACTCACTCGAAGATGAAGGGAAATAGGGCTGGAAAACACACTATCTTAATTGATGATCGAGGGTTGGAAAACTCACTCGATGATGAAGGGAAAATAGGGCAGGAAAGCACACTATCTTAGTAGATGACCGAGGGTTAGAAAACTCACTCGAAGATGAGAGAAGAATAGGGCTGGAAAGCACAATATTTCAATTGATGACGAGGGTTGGAAGACGCGCTCGAAGATGAGAGAAAATAGGGCAGCAAAGCACACTATTTGAGTTGATGACGAGGGTTTGAAGACGCACTCAAAGATGAGAGAGAAATAAGGTTGGAAAGCCAACATTTTAATTGATGACGAGGGTTGGAAGACGCACTCGAAGATGAAGGGAAAATAGGGCAGGAAAGCACACTATTTGAGTTGATAACGAGGGTTGGAAAACTCACTCGAAGATGAAGGAAAAATAGGGCAGCAAAGCACACTATTTGAGTTGATGACGAGGGTTGGAAGACGCACTCGAAGATGAGAGAGAAATAGGGCTGTAAAGCTACTATTTAATTGATGACGAGGGTTGGAAGACGGACTCGAAGATAAGAGAAAATAGGGCAGCAAAGCACACTATTTGAGTTGATGACGAGGGTTTGAAGACGCACTCGAAGATGAGAGAGAAATAAGGTTGGAAAGCCAACATTTTAATTGATGACGAGGGCTGGAAGACGCACTCGAAGATGATAGAGAAATAGGGCTGTAAAGCCACTGTCTTAGTTGATGATCGAGGGTTGGAAAACTCACTCGAAGATAAAGGGAAATAAGGCTGGAAAACGCACTATTTTAGTTGATGATGGCTAGAAAGCACACTAAAAAGTAGAAGAGATAGTGTTGAAAAAAACATTCTATCTATGCTGATGAAAGACTCTCTAGGCACTCGGGAAAGTAAAAGTGGTTAGGGCTCGAAGGCGCACATAAGACAATGAGTGAAGGTTTGTAAATTACAATTCCTCCAAAACATTTCTTAGATCATTAGTGGGAGATGCCACGCGTGATGGCGATCAAGTTTAGGAAAGAAGATGAGGCTGAAAAGCGCGTTAAAGAGGTAAGAGCCTCAAGGCGTACACAAAAATGATGAGTGAAAGTTCGTAAATTACGATCCTTCCAAAACATTTTTAGATTCTCAACAGGGATGAAATGGATGACGACACCTAAGACTTTCAACAGGATAAAGCTGAAAAGCATGTTCAGGGACATGGAAAATGTGGGAGCATAAAAGCGTGCACAAAAATGATGAATGAAGGTTCATAAATTATGATCCCTCCAGAATATTTTTTTAGATTTTCAATAAGGATGCAATGCATGATGTCACCCAAAATTAAAAAAAGATAAAGCTGAAAAGCATTCTCAAAGAGATGTAAGAGATGAGAGCTTGAAAGCGTGCACAAAATGAATGAAGGTTCGTAAATTACGATCCCTCCAGAATATTTTTTAGATTTTCAACAGGGATGAAATGCATGATGCCACCCAAAATTAAAAAAGATAAAGCTGAAAAGCAATCTCAAAGAAATGTAAGAGATGAGAGCTTGAAAGCGTGCACAAAATGAATGAAGGTTCGTAAATTACGATCCCTCCAGAATATTTTTTAGATTTTCAACAGGGATGCAATGCATGATGCCACCCAAAATTAAAAAAAAGATAAAGCTGAAAAGCAATCTCAAAGAAATGTAAGAGATGAGAGCTTGAAAGCGTGCACAAAATGAATGAAGGTTCGTAAATTACGATCCCTCCAGAATATTTTTTTAGATTTTCAACAGGGATGAAATGCATGATGCCACCCAAAATTAAAAAAAAGATAAAGCTGAAAAGCAATCTCAAAGAAATGTAAGAGATGAGAGCTTGAAAGCGTGCACAAAATGAATGAAGGTTCGTAAATTACGATCCCTCCAGAATATTTTTTTAGATTTTCAACAAGGATGCAATGCATGATTTCACCTAAAATTAAAAAAAAATAAAGCTAAAAAGCATACCCAAGGAAATGCAAGAGATGAGAGCTTGAAAGCGTGCACAAAATGAATGAAGGTTTGTAAATTACGATCCCTCCAGAATATTTTTTTAGATTTTCAACAGGGATGCAATGCATGATGCCACCCAAAATTAAAAAAAAAAGATAAAGCTGAAAAGCAATCTCAAAGAAATGTAAGAGATGAGAGCTTGAAAGCGTGCACAAAATGCATGAAGGTTCGTAAATTACGATCCCTCCAGAATATTTTTTAGATTTTCAATAGGGATGCAATGCATGATGCCACCCAAAATTAAAAAAAAAGATAAAGCTGAAAAGCAATCTCAAAGAAATGTAAGAGATGAGAGCTTGAAAGCGTGCACAAAATAAATGAAGGTTCGTAAATTACGATCCCTCCATAATATTTTCTATATTCTCAATGGGGATGTAATGCATGATGATGCATGTATACTTACCTGAGAGATATAGGTCCCCTTTCTTCCTCTAGGCCTTCTTTTTGGGATTTGGACCTCTGGATTTGATGGCTTCTCGCTTCTGCTTACTCAAGCCGCTACTTGTGATTTTGACCACTGGAGATGATAGATTTTCCATATCGTCATGCCCCCGAGTTTGATCCAGATTCTTTGAAAATGAAATTGTGCAGTCAACTTCATGATTTAACGGCTTCTCGCTTCTGCCTACTCAAGCCGCAACTTGTTAATTTTGACCGCTGGAGATGATATGCCCCCCTCAATTTGATCCAGATTCTTTGAAAAGAAACGATGGAGCTAACTTCAATTGAATTTTAGATTGCCCCCTGTTTGGTCATGCCCCAAAAGGTGTTTTGGGCTTCAGGTTTTTGCAGGAAAGGGTTGGTCATTTGCAAAGATGGTAATTTCATGTGGGATTTTTGGAATTTCGAGGTCGTTCCAAGCACAAAAACCATTTTGATTGCCCTAATTGGGTCATGTCACACCAGTGGTTTAGGCTACAAGTGTTTGCAGGAAAGGGATGACTCTTTGCAAAAATTATTTTCATGTAAAACTTTTGGAATTTCAAAGTCATTCCAAGCACAAAAACCATTTTGATGTTTGTTTAACAAACTTGTTCTCAAAAGAATTCAAGTGATCTCATTGTCAGGTTTTATGTTGACTTTGACAAGAATGTGAAATGATATTTACAAGTCTCTTATGTCAAGAAGGCTTCAATCATGTTTTGTAAAACATTTGTAAGGATTGTTCCAAATGGAAAAGCATTGCTTATTGATCCAGATAACTCGTATTTGATTAAAAAGGACTTTATTTGGCTTGTAACGTAGGCTTAGGTTACTGGCTACGAAAAAATAATATTTATAGGCTCAAAAAGTGTTTAAGGGTTTTTTAGACTAAGGATCACTTAGTGCTTACTCTTAGAACTTCACTTAGCCCTCATGATTGATTTTCATAGTGACCTAGCATGCCCCCCAGTATTGGTTTGGGCTTTGACCTTGATGTGCCCCCCTGGTATTTGTTTAAGCTTTTTCATCGATATTTGGCACTAACATTGTATTGACTTGACATGCCCCCAAGTATTTCGTTTGGGCTTTTTCATGGTTTTTGGCACTAACTTCATGCTGACGTGACATGCCCCCAAATATTTTGTTTGGTTTTTTCATTGGAATTTGGCACTGACATTGTGCTAACTTGACATGCCCCACAAGTATTTTGTTTGGGCTTTCTATGTTGTCATGCCCCCCAGTATTTGCTTGGTTTTTTTTCACTGCTATTTGATATTAATGTTGTGCCGACTTGACATGCCCCCCAAGTATATTTATTTGGTTTTTTTTTTTTCACGACATGCCACCCTGCATCTTGTTTGGGCTTTCTATGTTGAGTTTTTAGTACTACCAAAATTTTGACTTCATTCGCTATAGTGTACTAAAACCCATTTTATGTTTATGCCCCCCAACTTTCTTCGGGTGTCACTTGTTATTGAGGACTTTTTTTTTTTGCACTTGCCCCCCAGTGTAGGGTGTGATCCTTGTCAGGGTTAATTATCAAGAAGATAAAATTATAAGGCTCAAATAGGGACTGCAAAGGATATTTGAGAATTTGTGACGGCATATCAAAGATGGCCTTTCGTCATTTCAAAAACATGAAATCTGAATCAATAAGCTTTGCTTTTCCATGCGAAACAAGTTTTTGATTTTTCGATTATTTGTTTGGCTAAGAGGTTAGCTTTATTATGTGGGTTTTTGGTGGTATGAGATCACCTTTCAATGAAATCCTTTAAATTCCCAGAACAGATTTGTTAAACAAAAATCAAACTGGCATTCATTTTTGTACTAAACTTTGATTTGCCAAAAATCTTTATGAAATCATGGGATCATGTATACTTTGGATAAAAGGATATTTGGAGTGCTTGTGTTATTTAGACAAAAAACAAGGACACTCCATAAATACAAGAAAGTACATAATCCTTGAAAGGGAATGTTTGCTTAACAACAAAAAGGTATTTGTGGTGTTTGCATGCAAAATTGCCAACGAGTCAAAACAGGTTGAAACCGAGACATGACATGTGGAAATGACCAAACAAAGAGCAATTATGGAAGCAGGATAAATTTTCCAACTCTAATTCATTTCTTTCTCAAAGACTCTTGCAGAGATCATCTTAGTGCTTGCTTGAGTACGCCGTCAAGATAAGTCATCCTAGCTTTCAGACAAACTAGTTTTCTCAGAAGCGGAAATGGCGGTGAGCACATTCTTCTTTGTCCATAGTTCTTTGACAGAGTTGTGTGCTAATGGACAGAAGCTCTCTTCGGGGACCTCTATTTCTGTCTGCCGATGATATGTTATGCAATGATAAATGCGTGTGAATGCAAATCTATATACATACATAACAAGTGGATAATCAGGGATGGTGTACCCTAAAGCAAGTTCTAAGCCATTACATGAGGAGTAAGCTCTATCTGGTCTCAAAGGGTCTATGAACTGCCCAGTGACCACCTCACGTGAAGGTAGTGTAGGGGTTTACAAGAAATGGTTGGGGCACAGTATGACCGCCATTAACAAGTAAACACTCAGTTCATAGTTGGATGTTTAACGAATCTGAACCCCGACCAAAAGTCATGGGGCAGACCGCTAATCCCCACCTAACTTAAAAGTTGGTTTGCACTGGAAATTAAAATACATGCTGACATTAATTTACATTGAATGTTATGCATCAATTGAAAATAAAATGCATGCTAAAGTAGTAAAAATAAGACTTGCTAAAGCAGTAAAAATGCATTAATAAATCAAACAAATGCGCGAATTAGAAATGCAAAAGACACGCTAAAAATAAAAATAAAATTCAAACAAATTGAAACAAATAAATCACATCAAAATATTCAAAGCTTAGTCCAATATTTTTTAGAAAAATACCGTCCCCAGCGGAGTCGCCATTCTGTCGCACGTCGCCGCGCGGCGTCCCGGGAGGGATCCCGGCTCTCGCAAAGGAGTTGATGAGGAGGAGTCGCCACCTTGCTGTTGAGGGTCGCTAGGAACACCCGATTTGTACTGGTCTGCTCAGAGATTCGAAGGTAAGGGACTAGTTGCGTAAAGGGAAGGTATTAGCACCCCTTATACGCCTTACCTGAGGTAAGCTGCATTGTATACCTTGATGTGATTTTAAATGCTTCAAATATGTCGTATTTATTCACAAAAATGTTATGATAAAAATTGATCACAACTTAGAAAAACTATAAATTTTATTTATTATCCTCACTGAATATTTTAGATACTAATCCCTCAGATTTTATTTATCCAAACACCGAAAAGTGAATAATAATATATTATTCCCATCGAATATTTTGGATACCGATTTGTTTATCCAAACACCGAATAGTTAATAATAGCATATTGTTCCTCGGATATTTTGGATTTTTTAATCCTTAAGATTTATTTATCCGAATATTAGCAGTGAATAATAAATTCCCACAAAAAAAGATTTTTACACTTTTGAAATATTGATTTCGAATTTTCACAAAGAAAACATTTTTTGCTTTATTTTATATATTCTTTTTCTTTATCAAAACAAAATAATACAGAATAAATAAAACACAACACACCCACACCCACACAATATTTTTATTATTTTTTCATCGCATTTTAAAAATGAAATACAACTCACACACTCATTCTCTTTTTCATTATAATTTTGGTACATTGTACGTCGTCACATGGCGTCCCGGAGGGATCCTGGCTCGCAAAGGAGTTGATGAGGAGGAGTCGCCACCTTGTCTGTTGAGGGTCGCTAGGAACACCCGATTTGTACTTGGTCCGCTCGGAAATTCAAAGGTAAGGGATCTGGTTGCGTAAAGGGAAGGTATTAGCACCCCTTATACGCCTTACCTGAGGTAAGCTGCATTGTATACCTTGATGTGATTTTGAATGCTTCAAATATATTGTATTTATTTACAAAAAAAATGTTATGATAAAAAATTGATCACAACTTAGAAAAAAAATCGTAAATTTTATTTATTATCCCCGCCGAATATTTTAGATACTAATCCCTTAGATTTTATTTATCCAAACACCGAAAAAGTGAATAATAGTATATTATTCCCGTCGAATATTTTGGATACCGATTTGTTTATCCAAACAACGAACAGTTAATAATAGCATATTGTTCCCCGAATATTTTGGATTTTTTAATCATCAAGATTTATTTATCGAAATATTAGCAGTGAATAATAAATTCCCACAAAAAAAAGATTTTTACACTTTTGAAATATTGATTTCAAATTTTTACAAAGAAAACACATTTTGCTTTATTTTATATATGCTTTTTGTTTATCAAAACAAAATAATACAGAATAAATAAAACACAACACACACCCACACAATCTTTTATTTTTTATCGCATTTTAAAAAATGAAATACAACTCACACCCTCATTCACTTTTTCATTATATTTTGTGGTACATTGTACAATTACATAAAATTTGTACAAGAAACGAAACAACAACAATTCAAAATACATAAACATCTAACAAAACAATACTGAAACAAAAACCGGAAACACTGTTCATCGTGGAAGCCACGCTGATTCATAGTGGTGGCGCTGTCGTCCCCACGCGCCACCACGGGAAGGGCAAAACGACAGGGGTGCAGATCGGCGTTTCCCGCCTTCTCTCGCCGATGACGGCCACGATGAACTGCAAACATAACACACAAAAACACACAAGCAATGATTCAAAATCAGATTTCAGATCTGTTCTTCGGTTTGTATTTTTTTCAAAGGGGAACCGAATGCCGTGGAGGCTAGCGTGATGTTTGTTGGGTTGCTCGCCATGTCGACAAAGGGATGTAGCAGGGCGACGGCGGTCGGCGCCGCTGCTGCCGAAGGAGAAGATGAAGAAGAAAAGGCGAGTCGATGGGGCGCGACCACGGCTGACCGGAGTGCTAGGAGGCGGATCTCGCTAAGTGAGCTGCTTTGGTGGAGGTTTTATGGTGAAGAGAGGGGAGCGACGGGCCGTTGGACCGAAGAAGGAGAGGGGGAAGAAAATGGGTTTGTTGGGCAAGTGGATGACGACAAGGAGGAGAGGACAGTGGAGGTCTGGCCGGAGAAGAGAGTGGAATACTGGGTCGGCCGGAGGCGATGGTCTGCGTGGGGTCGGCAGCTTAGTCGCGGAGAAGTAGCTCACGGAAAGGGAGGTTGAGAGGTGGTCGCCGGTGAGGAGGAAGGAGGTTGTCTGTGAAATGGACTGGAGAGTGAGAGGTGGTCGCCGGCGAGGAGGATGGAAGGGATCGTGGGTCCGTGTGGGCTACCGACCGGAAGAGGGGAGAGGTCGGCCGGAGAGCCGAGAGGAGACGATGGTCGCGTGGGGAGGAGGTCGAAGAGGGCTGGTCTGATCGGAGAAGAGGAAAGGATCAGCCAGGGAGAGACAAGCCCACTGGAAGGAGAAAGAAAAATGGAGGGGTCGCTGTGGTCGGCCATAAAGAAAATGAGCAGGGGGTTGTAGCTGCCCTCCAGAGTCAGCGACTGCAGCTCCATGGAGGAGAAGAAGATGAGTTTCTAGGGTTAGGTATTTTTCAATGTATTTCTTTTAATTTTGGGTCTATTTCGGGTATTGGTTTCTCTTTGGCTGAATTTCGGGCTATTTATAGAGTACCAAGTTACACATTGTTTCACTTTAGTCCTTAGTTTACACATCTTTTTTCATTTTGGTTCTTGGTTTCAGATCTGTGTAATTTGATCCCTAATTTTGTGCAATTGAATTGGAAAAATACAATTCGGTCCTCGAAAACTCCAAAATTCTCAATTGAACCCAAATTAAACTCAAGCATTTGATTCTTTATCAATTAAGCCCTTAATTAATTTGACAAGACCAATTTAAAGTATAATTAAGTCCTTGCACTTAATTAAATCCTTCAATTAGACCCCAAATTAATTTTCAAATATAATTACATTTTTAAATTGGTCGACGATAAAATCAAATCAAACCATAAAAATATAATTATAATGCTTGACTTAATTTTTACACAGATTTATCGAGCGATATATTATATTTCCTTAAATCTGTATTTTTTTCTCTATTTTTTTTGGGGACAAAAGAGATACAATTAGACTCTCGAAAACAACCAAATTTGCACATTGATTTTTCTACCCATGTCGGTCCCTTTTATTTTATTTTTGTTATTTTTGGTATATTTTGGGGAGTCACCCATAAATTGGGTGATGACAACTCTAATTGACCTTAAATTTTATTCCAATATAAAAAATATTTCAGGAAACTCCTGGTAAAAATATAT
>CM063602.1:2602627-2652447 GCA_032356905.1 Salix exigua | reverse complement strand
CTATAATTTTTACAAGGAGTTTCATGAAATATTTTTTTATATTGGAATAAAATTTAAGGTCAATTAGAGTTATAAATTGTTTCATAATATAGGTAAGTATATGCAATATGGATTTGGTTATTTATTGCCTTTTAACTTGTGAATTTCCTATTTAGAAATTTTTTTTTCCTAATAATATTAGCAAGGATTTTAACAACTAGTATTGGAAGTTTTCCTAGTTATACATGAAACTTTAATGGGTAGAGATATAGTTTCCAAGTGTGGTAAGGATTCCTTTTCTTGTAAGGATTTTTAGGTTGATTTTTATATTGCATAGTTGTATGATGACCAACATAATTTTTCATTAAACTATTTGATGAGATTGAAATTTCACCAGATATTCCTAGACATCCTATTTTATATTAGGTTAAAATTTTAAATCAATTCAACATCAGGAAATGCTTACAATAAGATCTAGAAGCTAATGTCGTATATTTATATTAATTTTCTAATAACCTTGATATTCTATCATTAGAGCATCCATTTTCATCCCTACTATACCTAAACACCTTAAAATATCCTATGTGTTGATATAATCCTATCTAAAATGGTGATGTCATATTTTACAAGGGATACGAGAAACTGTAAAAGTCTTATGGTTGGACTAATTATTCAGTATAGAACTTGTAATAGAGCTTTTTTTTGTAATTAAAACAAAGGCAAATTACAACATCTTTCTTTGAAGAAATGACATGCACTTTATCATATAGATTCCATCATCTCTACATCAAACTTTGATGACATGGGCTTAGTTCAACTAGGACAATTAAAATATATGAAAAAATATTTAATTAAAATAGGATGGAATATGGTTGGCTATATAGAAATGACATAGGCTTAGTTCAATTCACATTCATGAAGAATATGGATCACATAATGAACATTTTACTAAGCAAGAAATATGTATAAGGTCTCTAGTAATATATAACAAATCCGTTCGTTCAGTCGAATGGCCGAACATTCCGTTCCATTTATAAAACCGAGAAAAAGCGGCGTCGTTTTGTCCGGTTTTAATTCGATCCGTTCCGAAATTCCAACCACATTCGGCCGGAACGCCTCGGTTCCGCTTCGAGCGCTTCGTTCGGGTTTAAAATCTATATTTTTTATTATTTTTAAAAATTATTTTTGACATCTATACATCAAAATAATGTAAAAACACCAAAATATTTTAAATAAAAAAGAATTTAAATTTTAATTATGCTTGTTAAATTAATATTTTATTTTTCTCATATATATATATATAATTATATATGAACAATATGATACCAAAACGACACGCCGGAACGCTCCGAAACTAGAACGTTCTGTTCCAATCGAAAACCGAACGACGATCGGAACAAGTATTAACAACTATGCTAGTAATAAACTTTTGATGTGCAAAATAACATAATTGAAGGGTAATCACTATAGACTTGAAAATGAGAATAAATGAATCACTATTACTTAATTGCACATTTTAAGGCCTTTACCAAAACCTGTAGTATATTACTAATAAGAATAAAACATTTAGTTTAAATAGATTAAGATTATTGCACTCGACATAGTAGAACCTATCCTCTTTTCTAGAAATGGGGAATGGTCTTTTTATAGGGAGAAAATCTTATATATAAAAAAAAAAAGAGTTCCCACTTAATATTATGTTCATAAAAATCTTAAAGAGTGCTTAAAGTTCTAAGTTAAGTGATTAGTTATGTTAAAAGGAAGATAATATCATCCTAGAACATCTTACCTAAGGTAAATTGCAATGTTACCATTGTCATCGATTCTTATTAGTCTATTATGTCTAATTTACCATTATTCTATCTACATAGATGATAGTTAGACTACTACTAAGCTAAAGTCAAGGTAGTTGGTTTAAATCTAATTATTAATAAAGTCTACTTCACCTTTATCACTACCAATTATTTGCTTTTAATAACAACTAATTAATTGACATGTTTATTTTACTCCTAATCATAGCCTATGACTAGTAGTCTATCAAGCAATGTTAATGAATAATCAATGGGCATATATTACGCTCATTGAACTTATCTCATATTCTAGAAAGGGTTCATAGAATATGTCTTGTTAAGGTTTATTAATCCTATTGTACCTAAAATAACTCATTATCCCATTTATTTTTCAAGATATTAAAAAAATATTAAATAAATGAATAAAAAAATATTAAATAAATGAATAAAAAATGACTAAGAAAACATTTCTTCATGATTTCAATTGGGAATAGATATATTTTCAACCATTGGCTCAAGATGGCTATCATAATTGTCATTTCTTTTACAGTTAAAGGTTTTTTAAGTTAGCCTCCATGGGGCGACGCCACAACGGCTACAAGGTCAATCGACCAGAAAGAGTCATTTTGAGTTGTAGTACAATGTCAAGCCATTATAGCGGTGCATGCTTTGTCAAATTTGGTAAAGACACAAAACATTAGATACACTTAAGGTAACCCCAAAGTCATCTTTTTTTGTAAAAAAGAAGAAGAGAATGAGCAGTAATCAAAATGATGCATTGTCAAGCTCCTTTAATGAAGCACACGACATGTCTAATCTTCTTTTTCTTCTTTAAAATAAAGCTTTTTTTTTATTTAAGTTTTAATTTAGAAATTTGTTTAAAGTTCAATTTAGTCCTCATCTTTTTATTTCTTTTAATCACGACCCTTATTGGCTTCAAACTTTTAAGTTTGTGCAATTTTGCCCCTACCAATCTATAATATCAACCTTAAATTTGACTCTTTTTCTTTTTTGGTCCTTAGTCTTTGATTTATGCAAATTGCCCCTCAATTGACCATTAAACTTTTAATTCTCTTCAATTTCACCCATGATTTCCAATCGGGTCCTGAAAGTGTGATGTATTTTGCAAAATAGTACTTCATTGTGAATTTCTTCAATTTAACCCCTAATTGACCATAAACTTTTGTTTTTCTTGCAATTTACCCTGCTTTGAATAAATTAAGTTATTAGAAATTAGTCCACTAAATTTTCAATCTTTTCAATTAAACCTGAAATAAGGCTTGCATCCTTAAGCTGTTCAGACAATTAAGTCCCTAATAAAACTAATTTTACTCACTTATAGTATAATTTAGTTCTTTCACCTAATTAAATCTTTTAATTATACCCAAATTAATTTTCAACCATAATTAAAATTTTAATTTGTCTCTTGCTTAAATAGAATTGGTGTATTAACAATCTAATTATGCATTTCGACTTAATTTTTATGCAAATTTCTCTAATGGGGTACAATTTTGTCCGAAATTTTTGGCTTGATTTTTATACATATCCGACATCATCCTAGCTTGATTTTTCCAAAACACCAATCTCATTACTATTATTTTATTATTATTATTATTATTCTTATTATTATTATTATTATTATTTTGAAAGGAAAATGGTTTAATAAGGAGAATAACCTAGAAACAGAGTTATGACAACTACCCCTAATTTTACAATGCTTAGGTTAGAAAGTATTATAAGAAACTTTAAATAGTAAACTTTGTACAAAATAAAAATAAATGATAGAATGGATTTACCAAATCAAAAATAGTTAATTCTTTTGAAAGTGTTAGAAGTGAGGGCTATAAAATGTGTTAAATAAAAGATATGGATAAGGCTAGAAAATGCATTACCGAAGGATAAGGCGCAAAGGTGTACTCTATAAAGGATGAAATGAGGCTAGAACGCACACTATATAGGAAGTGAGGGCCCAAAAGAACACTAATAAGGAAAAAGCTAAGTAATAGGGCTATAAAGTACACTATCTCAGATGAGGCCTCAAAATCATACTTAAACAAGAGACAAGGCAAGGCTAAGAAACACATTGTCTTGGGAAAAAAGGGCTAAAAGGTGCACCTAGAAAGGAGAGAGATAGGACTTAAAAGTGTATTATATAAGATGAGAGCTTTACTTAAATAAAAGAGAGATAAGGGTAGAAAGCGTAGCATTAGGATAAGGGCTCATAGGCATATTTGAAGGAAAAAGATTGGGCTAAAAATGCATTATCTAATATATGAGAGCTAGAAAGCACACTTTCAAAAATAGATGAGATATGGATAGAAAACGTACTATCTGGTATGAGGGCTCTATGGTATATTTAGAAAAGATGAGATATAGGACTATAAATCACACAATCTAAGGGAGAAGGGTTTAAAGGTGCATTTTTAAAAATGAGAATGTGTTAAAAAAACACAATATATAAGATGTAGGGATTAGAAAACACACTCTAAAGAGAAGAGATAGAAATAAAAAAACATATTATCTTGGAGATGAGAGCTCAAAGTAGCACTTAAAAAAAGAAATGAGACAGGGTTGAAAGTGAACTCAAAAGTGAAGAGAGATATGACTAGAAAAATCATTATTTAGGATAATGGCTCAAATTTGTTCTTAGAATAAAAGATACATGTTAAAAATAATCAACATCGACTAGTGACGAGTCAAGATTGATATGTTGATTTAGTCAATTTATTTTCAATAAAATAGGAATAATCCTAGTCACTAGGAGTCCATTGCGAGTGTGATTAGGAAAGTCAGTTGTTTTATCCATTTCTATTTTGTAGCCATTCTGTTTCTAAATTGTAGGAAGACTGTTAAGTGAAGTGCCTATATTAAGGCTTGTAGTCATTGCGTGAAAGTTTATCCATTAATAAAGAGTGATTTCTTTCAATAATTGCTTGTGTTTCCGAATATCAAAAGTTCTACAATTGGTATCGAGTCCGGTTCAAAAGAGTGTTTTTAATTTTATTTGATATTTGAGAGTCAAACACGTGAGAAAAAGAAAAGAGTGAGATGGGTGATTTGCAAGTAATTGGAGGAATTAAGAAGCTCAACAACCGGAATTACAATACCGGTCAACTTGCATGATGTCCTATATGTAGGGACAGGATCTATGGGAAGTTGTTAATGGTCGTGAAGTCACACAACCGGAGGTTGAGGATGCATCCGGTGCACTATGAAAGTGGAAGATTAAAGCAGGCAAGGCAATGTTTGCTTTAAAAACAACAATTGAAGAAGATGTGTTGGAACACATTCGAGATGCCAAAACTCCTCATGAAGCCTGGAAAATATTTGCAGATTTGTTCTCAAAGAAGAATGATACAAAGCTACAACTACTAGAGAGTGAGCTACTGTCAGCGACTCAGCGTGAATTAACTCGTTGCTCGAGTTTTTCACAAGGTGAAGTCATTGTGTCGAGAATTTATGAATTGGATACTGAAGCTCTAATTGGTGAAACCAGGATGAAAAGAATAATCATTCATGGTTTGCGATCAGATTTTAGAAGCTTTGTTCGTTGCAGATACAAGGATGGCAAACACAACCATCACTTGTTGAGTTTGAGAATCGCTTGTCTGGTCAAGAAGCACTAGCTAAACAAATGGGAGAAATGCCACTTAAGGGTGAAGTCGATGCACTTTATATCCAAAAGGAAGATGGAAGCCAAAGCAATATGCCAATGACAAATCCAAAAGAGATGAAGCCAAGGTCAATCAAGGAGAAAGAAGTTCCTATGAAGCAAGGGAGTACAAAACCAAAAAGAAATTTGAAGGGAAGTGCTATAACTGTGGAAAGAAAGGTCATATGGCAAAGGATTGTTGGCGTAAGAAAAAGGAGCATTTGGCAAAAGATCATTGGCGAGAAAAGGAGCATGTTGAGGGAAATACAACTACTTTTAAACTAGAAGAAGAATGGGATGCTCATGCATTCTTCACTACTGATAGAAGAAGTAGAACGAAAGAGGGGTATGTAGAGGATAATGAAGTCATCTTCCAACTCAAGGATGAATGGGATGCTCATGAAGTTTTTACTGAAGTCAAAGAGGCGACCTTTCGGTAACAACACCTGAACATATTGATTACAAACAAGACTGGATCATTGATTCGAGTTCAAATCATATGACAGTGACAAAGAAAAGTTAAAGAATCTGGTGGAATACAAGGGAAAACATGTAGTGGTCACAACAAACAATTCAAAGCTAGTTATAGCTCATGTTGGGGATGCCGTAGTTTCTTCCTATCACAATTTCAAGGATGTGTTACTATAAAATGTTTATCACGTTCTCGATACGAAGAAAAATCTATCGTCAAGTAGCACAATTAACATCTTCGAGGACAATATGTTCTTTTTGGTCCTCAAGATGTTAAAGTGTACCATGACCTTGAAAGTCCGGATGAACCCAGTGATAAAGGGGCGAGGCTTGAATCGGTGTATGTGATGTCTGCACAAACAACATATGTAGACAAGACAAGGAAGAGTGAGACAAGTGCATCTATGGCATCAAAGACCGAGTCATGTGAGCTTTTCTAAACTCAACATGATGATGAGAAGGTCTGCATTGAAGGGTCCGCCTCATCTTGAAGTAAAGATCGACTCGGCTTGTGCAGGTCGTCAATATGGCAAGGCACATCAATCGCCATATGAAGAATCGAAGTGGAAAGCAAAGGGACCATTAGAACTCATCCATTCTGATGTGTTTGGACTCATTAAGCAAGCTTCCATTAGTGGCTTGAAATACATGGTAACATTTATTGACGATTTCTCAAAGTTTGTGTGGGTTTATTTTATAAAGGAGAAATCGAGACATTCTCAAGATTCAAGGAGTTCAAAGAGGTGGCGTGTTGAGATCAATAAAAGAATATGTTGTTTACGTTCGATAATGGGGAGAGTATACATCGGATGAATTCTCTTATTACCTAAGAGATTGCAGAATTAATCATCAGTTCACCTATGCAAATACCCCACAACAAAATGGTATTGCCGAGAGGAAGAACAAGCATTTAACGAGAGACTTGTCGAGTATGCTTCATGCCAATAATGTTCCAGGTAGATGGTGGGTTGAAGCAATGAAGACTGCAACTTTCAGTAATCAACAAGCTTCCACAACAGAGACTTGATTTTCGATCACCTTTTGAAAGGTTATGGAACAAGAAACCCACAAGTGAGTTATTTTCGAGTCTTAGGATGTGTATGTTATGTTTTTATTCCTAATCATCTACGTAGCAAGATGGACATAAAGGTCTGTCAGATGTATTTTTGTTGGTTATGATAATCAACGAAAAGGATGGAAATGTTGTGATCCAATTACTGGAAAATGCTACACATCCAGAAATGTTGTGTTTGATGAATCATCTTCATGGTGGTCCACAGAACATCGATCACTACCAGACTCAGAACGGCTTAAAGAAGAAATGCAGATTGCTCGAATCCAGTTGAGCAAAGATGAAGATGATATTGACAGCCAAGAAGAAATAATTGATGATAATGCTGGAATTGAAGAGAACCCGTGGCAAACTAGTATACATGACCAACAAAATGAAGAGTTCAATACAGCATCAACATCAAATCAACCTAGAAGATCAACACGAATGAAGAAACCAAATGCAAAATATGCAAATGCTACAATAGTGGAAGGAGAAAAAGAACCAGAAAAGTTTGAAGAAGCTGCTCAAAATTCAAACTGGAATGAAGCTATGAGAGAAGAAATTACAACATTACAACAAAATCAAACCTAGGACCTTGTACCGAGACTAGAGAATGTGAAACCTATTTCATGTAAATGGGTGTACAAGATAAAGCGACGTACAGATGGATCAGTTGAAAGACTCAAAGCTCGCCTGGTAGCAAGAGGATTTGCTCAACAATATGGACTGGATTATGATGAAACATTCAATCCAGTTGCAAAGCTTACATCTGTACGAGTTGTACTCGCTATTGCAGCCAACAAGGAGTGGATTTTGTGGCAGATGGACGTGAAGAACGCTTTCTTGCATGGAGAACTAGATCAAGAGATCTATATGGATCAACCAATGGGCTTTCAAGATCAAAATCATCCCAACTACGTATGCAAGATGAGGAAGGCACTTTACGAATTGAAACAAGCGCCAAGGGCTTGATATGGTAAGATTGCTGAATTCTTAACTAAGAGTGGATTTTCAGTTAGTCTTGCAGATTCCAGCTTATTTATTAAAGCTAATGGTGAGAAATTAGCTATATTACTCGTGTATGTCGATGATATAATCATCACGGGAAATGATGTTGAAGAAATCTACCAAACCAAGGAGAACTAGGACAGCTGAATCATTTTCTTGGTCTAGAGATAAGTATCACACGCAGAGGAGTAATTCTATGTCAGAAAAAAATATGCCAAAGATCTTTTGGAAAAGTTTGGGATGCTAGAGTGTAAAGCAACTGCAACACCTATGGATCCAAACACCAGAATGTGTGCACATGAAGGCAAGGAGCTGCAAGATGCCACAATGTATTGACAGATGGTGGGAAGCTTGCTATATCTAACTGTGACCAGACCTGTTATTTCATTTGCAGTAGGTGTAATGAGCAGATACATGCAAAATCCAAAGAAGACTCATTTGGAAGTAGCTCGAAGAATCCTGAGGTATGTGAAGGGCACATTTGACTATGGCTTGCTGTACAAGAAAGGTGAAGAATGTAAAATGGTTGGCTACTGTGATGCTGACTATGCAGGAGATCATGACACTCGTCGATCAACTACTGGATATGTATTTAAACTTGGGTCAGGATCGATTTCTTGGTGCAACAAAAGGCAACCAACAGTATCTTTGTCGACAACAGAGGCCGAATATCGTGCAGCAGCAATGGCAGCTCAAGAGAGTACATGGTTAATAAGGTTGATGAATGATTTACATCAAGTGACAGATTATGCAATTCCATTATATTGTGACAATCAATCAGCTGTTCGTCTAGCAGAGAATCCAGTATTTCATGCAAGAACGAAACATGTGGAAGTGCATTATCATTTTATCCGAGAGAAGGTTTTAGAAGAAGTTAAATTGAAGCAGATCAAATCAGAAGATCAAGTAGCAGACATATTTACAAAGGGCCTAAGTAGCAACAAATTTGAAGCCTTCTGTCAGTAGCTTGGTTTGATAAGAATTACAGAAGCAGATGTTGAGGGAGAGTGATAAAAATAATCAACATCAGCCCGTGACAGAGTCAAGATTGATATGCTGATTTAGTCAATTTGTTTTCAATAAAATAGGAATAATCCTAGTCACTAGGAGTCCATTGCAAGTGTGATTAGAAAAGTCGGTTGTTTTATCCATTTCTATTTTGTAGCCATTCCGTTTCTAAATTGTAGGAAGTCCATTATATGAAGTGCCTATATTAAGGCTTGTAGTCTACTGCAGAAAGTTTATCCATCAATAAAGAGTGCTTTCTTTCAATAATTGTTTGTCTTTACTGAATATCAAAACTTCTACAATACATAGGTCTTAAAAACACATTATCTAAGGGATTAGAGCTTAAAAGCGCATAAAGAAGGATAAATATACGGATAGAAAACACAATATATGGGATGCAAGGGGCAAAAGATGCACTTTGAGTCTTTGCATGCTTTATATACATTAAAACGTATTAAACTACATGGTTTCATCCCTAAACATTACATAATTATGATTATAACCCCAACCTAAAAATACATAAAGTAGGTTGCGAAAAGTAAGTTGCCCTAATTTGATTAAGCATGACTTGAAATAAAAATCGAATTTATTAGACAAAATATCAATATATATGTACTTACAATATTAATATTATTGACTTAATTCAAAATCATTGTATCATTTCTGGAGTAATCATTTCTTCATAAATATGTTTTATATCATTTCTGGAGTAATCAAACTTCAATCAACTTTACTTTCATTAGAAAGATGACATCCTTACCTATTATATCTATTAAGACCTTAAGCCAAATCCCATCATTTCCCTGTTCAAAATGCCTTTGGAAGTCCGGGAACAAAACTATCCAGTTTGGATTACAGGATTTACAAACAATTTAAACAAGTCTATTTCACCTCTTATACTTCACCCACCCATTTGACATGTCATAAAACCATAACATCTTCATCATTCACAACACAATTCAACATTAATTAGAAAGAAAATTGTAGTGTCTTTCTCTTAATTTTGCATGATTTTCAAGTTATCCTATCCTTACACTAACCCATTTCATCTTTCCCATCTTTCCATAATGATTTTTCAATACCCCAAATTCCAACTAAAAACCCTCATTTAGCACAATTAATTTCTTCATCAATCAACAATAATTATTTTAAATTTCTTGTTTAAGGGAAGAATACATTACCCTTTGTCAAATAATGTCCTTAAAAGCTAAATAAAAGATAAATTTTTATGCAACCTTTTTTCTTTCTCCCTTTCTTGTCATGATTCTCTAAGGAAATTTCAGACTTCCTTACTTGATTTCTTCTCTATTCTTAGACCCTTTATGATTCTCTTGGTATGGCCTAAGTTCTAAGAAGTCTTTCATAAATTTGATGATTTTTCTCTCAATCCATCCTAGAAAATAAATGAAGAAATTGCACCCCCATTGTGAGAAGAGAAAGGGTTTATATAGTATGCTTTTCTACTGTCCTCTCTTTTCTTTCCTTCCATTAAGTGTGCCTTAACTCATATTATTTCAAATTCATCCCTCTTTATATTATTTTTTCTTAATTCACTTAATCTTTTGCATATTGAAAAATGGTTTTATTTTATATTTTATTCTTAAGGTTCAGTACTTATCCAAGTCATCTTTCTATGGAGTTACATTTGTAGGAAAATTAAACCTCTGTAATGTTTGGAATCAAAGAATTCAACTTGTATTTCCTTGTACAATTCCTGCCTTTAAATAGGCATTACAAGTATATCGAGTTATTACAAGCAATATATTCTTACTATATATATACACACGAATTATGGAATGAACATCATGATCTCAGGCATGAGATCATGATTCTTGCATATTTGATTCCATGATCTCTGTGCTTGCAATATATTTGATTCCATGATTTCTGCACTGCATTAATCTGCATATCCTTCATCATCCCCCCTCAAGCTCAAGGCGGGACTGGTCCGAGGCAGAGCTTGTCACGGTTTTTGGCAAATGTTGCAGCACACAGTGACTTGGTGAAAATGTCTGCTAGTTGGTCGGGTCCAGGGATATATGTCAAGGAGAGAGCACCACTAGCAACTTGTTCACGGACAAAGTGCACATCTATTTCAATGTGTTTGGTACGTTGGTGAAAAACTGGATTTTTAGCCATATTGATGGCACTAATATTATCACAATAGAGCTTAGGAGGTGGGACACCTTGACCAACATTGTTGAGTAAATGAACAAACCACATGAGTTTAGCTGTTGTAGAGGTTAAGGCACGGTACTCGGCCTCAGTAGTTGATCTGGAAACCATGGCTTGTTTCTTTGCCCCCCAAGATATCAGATTTTGACCCAGGAAGATAGCAAAACCAGTGGTGGAACGTCTATCATCCCTACACCCAGCCCAGTCAGCATCGCAGAACCCACGAAGTTCATGAACAGAGTTGCGAATGTAGTGAAGTCCAACATTGAGTGTCCCCTTTAAATATCGAAAAATCCTTTTAGCAGCAACAAGATGAGTATCATGAGGTGTTTGCATGAAGCGACGGACTTGATGGACAGCAAAGGAGATGTCTGGTCTGGTCAAGGTGAGGTACTGTAACGAGCCAACCAAGCATCGATAGTGAGATGGATCATTCAAAGGGACACCATCAGTAGCAGACATGGAAGCACCTGATGCTAGGGGAGTATTGACAGGTTTGGCACCATCGAGGCCAAACTGCAGAGACAGCAGGTACCTTGTTTGAGTGACTGTGATGGTGGTCTCTTCTCGGTGAATCTGTAGACCGAGAAAGTAGTGAATGTCACCAAGATCCTTCATGTGAAACACTGCAGAGAGATGATCAATAAACTTTGCAATTTGTGATGAAGAGTTGCTTGTTAGAAGAATATCATCAACGTAAATGAGCAATAACAGAATTTCAGATCCTTGAGATCGATAAAATAGAGACTGATCATACGGGCAACGTGTAAATCCCATCTGCTGGATATAGGTACTGAATTTGAGGTACCATGCACGTGGAGCTTGTTTCAATCCATATAAGGCTTTATGAAGATGGCAAACATAGTCAGGATGAGAGGGATCTTCGAAACCTGGAGGTTGGGCCAGAAACACTCGTTCTTGTAGATCACCATAAAGAAAGGCGTTCATCGACGCCGAGTTGTCTAACGGACCATCCATGAGACAAGCCAATGTTGAGAATTAACCGAATAGTGCTAGGTTTAATATCCGGACTAAATGTTTAATCATAGTCCAGTCCTTGTTGTGCAAAACCACGAGCCACTAGCCGGGTTTTATATATGTCAATAGAGCCATCGGATAGTGTTTTGATTTTGAACACCCATTTGCTCGCTAATAACATTCATATGTGACTCGTCTAGGTACCAAGGTCCATGTCTTGTTGATGTGAAGAGCATCCATTTCAGCTTGCATTGCTTGAAGCCATTTCAGATTTTGAAGAGCTTGTTTAGTGGATGATGGCTCTTATGGTTGTGCAACCGGATCAAGCAACAAAACATGCAGGAATTGGATGTCGTGAGGACATAAATGCCTTGTAACCATATAATGTCTTCTTGGAGGAGCTTGAAGATTGGATTGCTGATTTGAAGACGTAACCAAGCTGGTCGACCGGTTCGCTTTGGTCTTCCAAGCGGTCGACCAGCTCACCTGGATCGCTAGATAGAGATGTTGATTCATCCGGGACAATTGCTGCACTTTCATGTTGGGCGGTGCTTGCATCTTGATCAATTGCTACCGGAATGTGATGAGTGGTTGATGTCTCTACTCGCACTCTTCAATAGTCTCGAATTTTCCTTATCTTAAACAAGCTGGAAGTATTTGTATCGCTTGTCTGCATACATTTAAATGGAAAATATGACTCATTAAATTTTACACGTCGTGAAATGTAAAACCGATTTGTATGAGGTTCGAGACAAAGATAGCCTTTATGATTGGTTGAATATCTCATAAAGACACATCGTGTGGATTTAAAATCCAATTTTGATCCGCCGAATGGTGCAAGCAAGGGATAGCGAGCACACCCAAACACTTTTAAAGATTCATAAGCGAGGCGGAACCAAAAATCATTTCATGAGGGGACTTGTAACCCAACACTACGAGTGGGAAGACGATTGATCAAGAATATCATAGCGATCTAAAAGTCTGCAATCCGAATTTGATTGGAACCGAAGCATGTGATAACAACGTTAATGTTGTTTCTACAATGTGTCGATGGCGTATTTTGGCTAATCCATTCCGTTACGGTGTTCCTGGACATGAGATTCCGTGAATGATGCCATTAGATTTGAACAAGTTTTGCAAGCTTTGATTAACAAACTCACCACCTCCATCACTTTGGAATATTTTAACATGCAGATCAAATTGAGTTTCCATTTGCTTGAGAAATGAAGGCGATTGTAGCTACTTCGATTTTTGATGCATAGGAAAAACCACATATATATGGAATACTCATCAACAATAACTAAGTAAAACCGATTTTCATCATAAGAAGTAGTAGATGCAGGGCCCCATACATCTAAATGTAGTGTATGCGAGAAAGAGGCAGAGATACGATTTTCTCGGATTCAAATGGCAGCTTTGTTGATTTTCCCAAAACACAACCTTCATAGAAATTATTTTGTTTGTTCATAGATGCTAAACATAATTTAGTAAGAATACTAGCATGAGGGTGACCCAAACGTGCATGCCACAAATGGCTCGACACTTTATTTGCAAGAAAACTGACTGGAGTTGTGGAGAGTTGTTGTAGATTGATCGGGTATAATCCATCCTTCACAAAACCTTTAAGAAGTACCTGCTTCGTCTTCATGTCCTTAAGAATAAAACCCCATGGATAAAACAGAAAATAGCAATTATTATCTCTTGTGAATTGTGACACAGATAACAGTTTCTTCTTGATTTCAGGTACCACAAGAACATCATTTAACTTGAGTTTAGTGGTGGGAAGAATAATGTGTCCAGTACCAGTGATGGATAAGTCTTGATTGTTGCCAACCATAACAGATTCATGTCCAGGGTAAGAAATAATACCTTGCACTTCATTTGTGTCAAATGTCATATCTCTGGTTTGCTCCTCGTGTCAAAATACCATGGCTCCTCCGTGGTTTCACCAATTTTGATAGCAACAAAGGCTTTGTATTGATCAACTTCTTCTTCAAGTGCAGAGTAGCCATCTACTTTGTGATTTGGTCCCCACATCGAAGCAGGTGATGCCACCACGTCCACGATTATTGTTGTATGGAGTTTGTTTCGACTGAATTCCGATGAAGCTTCCACTTTGTTGGGGAAAACGAGTTTCTCTTGCTCGCAGTGAGGTGTCTGTTAGTGGAATGTTTTCCGGTGAAATTACGTTGATTGCGGCCATGAGTACCATGGTTCATCCATGGCTTTGGATTAGTATGGCCACGATTTGTATAGAAAGCCATAGAAGGAGCAATTGTTCGTGCTCCTTGGATTCAGATTTCAAAGTCACGGAGTTTCCCAATAACTCCTTCAAGAGATGGAAAAACATCTCTAGCATTCAACGCCGCTACTATGGGATCAAATTCGACCCTAATCCTCGCAGAATACTGAGATGATGAATTCATCATCATCCATTGGTTTCCCTACACCACAAAGGGACGAAGCCAAGGATTTTGCTTTATGTAAGTAATCTTCCAATGAAGAAGTACCTTTTGTTAGTGTTTGTAGTTCGCCTTTGATTTGTTGAATGCGATCTCGAGTGTGAGTACCATACAAGGTCTCCAACACTTGCCACGCATCATGCGAAGACTCACTATTGATGACCTGAGACGGTGGTCCATCGGATAGGAGTTGTTGATCCATCCCAGGATCAATTGATCGGTCTTGCAACCACACCGATGCATGTTGGATTTGCTTGCAACACACCACTTTCACCGGTGATTGTTGATCGTTGGGCAAGGGACTTCATTCTTCACGTATCCCGAAGTCCATACCCACGCAAGACAGAATAACTTGTGCTTTCCATAGAAGATAATTGTTTGAAGTCAATTTGATAGAGACATCGAGCGGATGTGATTTCGAAGTGAAATCTCAAGAGAAGTTGCAGAGTTCATTGTTTCGATTATGGAAGATGATGCCATAGCAATAGAGGGCTCTGATACCATGTAGGAAAACTAAACTTCTGTAATATTGGAAACAAAGAATTCAACTTGTATATTTCCTTGTACAGTTCTTGCCTTTAAATAGGCATTAAAAATATATCAGAGTATTACAGAAATATATATTCTTACTATATATACACACATGAATTATGGGATTATGAATTAATCATGATCTGGGAAGCAAATCATGATCCTTGAATATTTGATTCCATGATCTCTGCACTTGCGATATATTTGATTCCATGATCTCTTCACTTGTAGTCTCTGCATTAATCTGCATATCCTTCATCAACATTTCCTGTCTATTTATCACCCATGGGTATTTGTATCTTTGGATTTTACAAATAGAGCTACAAAACACTTATTAGAGATATGAGAGTTCAAAGGCTCACTTTGAAGTATGAAAGATATAGATAGGTTAGGAAATGTTTAATTTCTTTTGATTCACCTAATCTTTTATGTAGAAAAAAATATATTTATATTAAAGATTTTATTCTTAAGGTTCACATATATAAGGTCCGGTTATGAAGAACTTATTGATTTGATAAAAAAAAAACCCACTCTATAATGAGATAGATAGCAAAGATAAGGATTTTTGGGGTGTATTTTTTTGTAGAATCTTTTTGCATATGTAATGATAAGGGAACATCCTTGATGAGTTATATATAGTTAAATGGGTTACATGTGTCATGTGTATTTATAATAAGAAAAGCAATTATTTCATATTGAATTATATATATATTGTAATGTGAAATCTAAGCTATTATCTTTGTTACCTAGTATGTTTAATTTTTGGCAAGTTCATCATATGCTCCTCAAAACTAAATGGCTTATTTTTGTGATTGCTATAGAAATTTTTTAATGGATTTTTGCTAGATGTAGGATTTTCATGATTTGTGATATTCATGTATCTCATTATCATTTTGTAATAAAAAAACAATAGTTGAATTATTATTTTGTTGATGCTGAAGGTGTCCACACTAGTTTTGGATAATTATTTTCATTATTAATATAAGATGCTAGATGCTTTATTCTTTTAAGTTATGTTTTCTTATGGTAGTATTGTATTAAAAGTTGTATTCATGGTAGGTGGTCTAACACTGTTATGAAAAGTATGAAAAAAGTTCTGGGTCAGCATGATTCATCTAAGGTTGTGTTTTTTTTTTTTTTAAAAAAAAAAGTTCACGTCATAGTATATTAATGTTTGTCTTGTATGATAACATATTAACTATGTAAAGTTGTTATAGTTGGAAACGAGCAATGTCTTGATTTAGTAGACATAATGATACTAATGAAATAAAAATTTAAAATTGAAACAAAATGGTTTGCAGTAGACCTGGATCTAGGACTAGCATGAGTATCCTATAAGAGGTAGAAGTCAAAACATGAATGTGAAGAAAGAATAATCAGGGCACTTTTATGACTAACATTGCCTCTTATATGCATGAGATTCAAGTGCAAACGGTGCATGGGGACACATCATAATCTCAAGGAAACCCCATCTTCAAGTTTGAGTTGTAACAACCGCAAGTCATCTAAGTTTTCGAGTAATTCACACAAACCACTAGTAAGAAGAGTGATTGTTACGCCTTTAAGTGTTAAACTCTTTTCTTTTATGTTTTCAAGATGCTTTATAACTTACATAGTTATAAAATCGAAGGTTCCTGTGTCCTTACAACTAAGAAAAATAGTCTAGTTTTGAATATTTATTGAAGAACTACTACAAAAATGGAAGAATACTTGAATTTGGGATTTTGGGGAGAGTATTTGTGTTTCTCTATTTTTGTCACCCTCTCTCTCTTATTCTGTCTGTTCTCTTTTTTGATAGCCTTGAAAGCCCTAGTCCCTACTTTACAAAATAAAAGTCCTCTTATGCTGTAGGACCTCAGGCGCTACCAACTCTTCTAAAACCAATTGGTGATAGAAGAGGCGCATACCCTAGCCTTATACCGCATTCAGCATGCAAGCGCCCACGACATTCGATTGTGACTTGGCCCACCGGCCTCCGCCACGGGACAATTGATGCACACATTGCCAACAATCTCCCTCAGCAATTGCTCCCGCTGGAATCGAACTCGTGACCTTGGCTCGATACCAATTGTAGGACCTCGAGCGCTACCCTAAAACCAATTGGTGATAGAAGAGGCGCATACCCTAGCCTTATACCACATTCAGCATGCAAGCGCCACGAGATTCGATTGTGACTTGGCCCACCTGGCCTCCGCCACGGGACAATTGATGCACACATGGCCAACAATGCCTTCCTTGCATAACAAATCATGTACCCTTAAGTAGATCGTTTTATATTTAAATACTTCAATTAATTTTCTCCTAAAATAGAGAAATAACCTTGTATGGAATCTTTAATCTTTAACTTAGAGAATCTAAATTGTTGAAATAAAGATTTGCGTGTCGATTTGGATGCTTTGTAATGTAATTTGGACTTGTTTCTACACAAAACCTTACGTTGGAAAAATTCATATGTCATCTTAGAAAACTCATGTTTATCTCAAATGAGATATTTTTATTCTTTAATTTGGTAAACTAGTAGATCTTTAAGTTAGGAATTCAATAAAATTCAGTTTGCATAAAATGGGCTACTATAACTCAAGATATTCAAGTTGTAATTTGAAAGTCAACATAGGCAAAAGGCAAATTTGACTTTAAAGGCCATGCTTTTTCTTTCTTTATTTTTCTTGACATAGATTTACAGAAAAGTAAGGATGTTAGCTTTTTCATTTTGACCTCTATAGCTCAAGCTCTACATTAAATATCAATTGAAGGTCAAATCTATCAATTACCTCAAATTTACTCCTTTTTTAATCTTTAATCTAAAAATATCTCCAAAACCTAATCGTATAGTATCAAGGCATTTTATATATAAAACATAGGCAAAACACTACATAAATATAGGTAAAATTATTGAATAATATGGTAGTATCATTTATATAAGATAACTTAGTGATCTCAAGTCTAATTATCACTTATTTAAGCATTTGTATATACACAATTGATTTCTCTAAATGAAATTATCATGCGGGTCAGTTTAGTATACATGTCATCTCACAACAACTGTTATATTAATTGTAAGTATACCTTATATATTACCTTGTGAGAATAACTTTTTTTTTCTTATAAAGGAAAGAATATAATATGTATCGATATTACCAACTCTAATTAATGCTCAATCTTAATAGAGCATTGACCAAGACACAAGTCACCAACACAATCCAAGGATTACTTACACGAACATCAATTAAGTCTTTCCATATTCACAGGTGTTTTTTCCATATGAAATTATTATAAGGGTCTGTTTAGTAGTGTACATGCCATCTCACCAATACCTGCATAATAATTATAAGCATCCATCATACATTAACTTATAAGAACAACTGGTTTTTTCATTTAGAAGATAACATAATATGTATCAGTCCTATTAGTTCTAATTAATGAAAATTCATTGACCAGGAACATTTAGAAATAATATTTTGATACAATATGAATCTCATAATTATAACAGCTTTATAATTTTCTTTGCAAAATATTTTTGTTCCTAAAACTTTATATTTATTATAGATTTATCAGTCAGATTCAAATGAATAATGAAAATAAATATAATTATATCAATAAATTAAATATATTTACATGAATAAAAGAAATACCATGTACGAACTAATTAGCTACATGGCATATAAAATAATAATAAAACCCAAATGTCAGCTCTACATTAAATTTCTAAACTTGCAAAATCGCAAATATATATTATGTCACATACCATCATCATGACCTTTTGATTGGATGCGAAGGGATAGAGGTCAGTGAGATTCCTACTGTCTGCTGTGAAGGGAATATTGTATAAAATTGCACAAATGGGAGTCGAAATGATGAAAGAATCATATGGCCTCAAAACATTTGAAGTATAAATATAGGAAGAAGAATTCTGAAGGTATGCTGCTAATCTGAAAGCATTGCTATCCTCTCTTCTTCTTTATGTCCCTGTCTGTGCTCAAACAGTTACTGTCTTGAAAGTGACACCGCGTGCCAGACCGAAGAAATAGCTCTTATCGAAGCAACAATAAATGCGACCAGTGCCAATAATACAAAAGGTGCTCCTCGTAATGTGTAGTCATATCTCACATCGCACTCGCACGCGCACATACAAGACAAGGCCATCGTGTATGCAACTCATCAAACAATGAAAAAATTAAGGAACGAGGTTTCGATTGATTCTATTTATCTCTTTCTTGAAAGGCATATATTACAAGATGATATAACTTGAGGTACACCTTTATTTACTGCTGGTAGTGTACGTTACCAACCAAAAAAATCTATTTATTGAGATGTTAAGATATAGTTTGACATGGCATTTTTATATGTATTTTGATGAGTTTTATAAGTTTTGTTGAAAAACATCATATTAATCTCTTTTTTTGTCTTTAGGATTTTTATATTTTCGTCCCTTAATTTTTTTCTTATTTAGTCTTTTAAGATTGTTTTGATAATGAGGATCAACCAACACCAAATGTAATTACGTAAATAATCCAATGGTAGTGTCAAGTGAGATTATTACAAGAATTACTATAAAAAACTTAAAGAGACATTGAATGGGCTCCTTCATAGCACATGAACTAAGATGGACCCAAAGGGACAAAGAACACCTATGGAGCTTAAAGGGCAACCTCTTATTCACCTAGAAGGATCCTATTCAAATTCTGAAAAGGGTTGATTTGCTAGACCCTATAACAACCTTGATTAAGGCTTATTTTTTCTAATATGACATGGAGTCTAAGTCCATATTATTTTATAAGGAATGGAGGATTCTTAGCAATCAATAAAAGAAGTTTTCTAGTCTATGAAGGGGACCTACAAGTCAGCAACATTCAATACCATATAAATCTTCTTTATCTTATTTTTATGTGGATGCAACTTTTATTTTTATTTAAAATTTGTTTATTGTGTTTTTAGGGTTCATAAACATTAATTAGGCTTAGATACTTAGGGATTTGGGTATGATTGTAAGTGAGATTTATACAAGTCCATATCTTTGGGTATTCTAGGGTGTGCTACTTAAGTTTCAAATTAGTTTTTATGTTTAATGACATTGAAATTACAACATCAACTTTGTGTGCTTGTGAGATTAAAATTCTCTTTTCTTAGTTCTCTAAATAATTGAAAATGTCTTATCAAGGTTTAACTAAATTCGTGGCGTCAATCTATACTTTTCGTTGGTGAATTACTACTAGTTGGGTGGGTCGAATCCAAAAGTATCGGTTCCTAGGTACAAGTTATCTTTATGTCACACTCATATCAAACTCGATTTACTTTGCTTTCTAGGAATTAGTGTCTTTGTGTGGGTTGTTTGACCACGTGATCAAGAGGTTCACATCATTTGATTTGCAAATGTTCTTAGTGATTTGTTATTCATGCCTACATAAAAGATCTTGAAGTATCAAGGAAATGTTATGTCACTCGATTAGTGCTTGATTTAGTGAAACAAGTTTAATTTTATTAATTTAAAATAATTAGAGCTTCATGGATTGAATTTAAAGCCTTAAAAATATTTACTCCCTTTTTGCCAATATTAGGGACTTATTTGAACAATCATGAAGGAAATTCATGTTTCTTTTTATTTTGATCCTTTTACCTTTTTGCAATTACATTAGCTTTAATTGCAATTTGTTCTAGTTGCCTTATTACAAAGATCTCACAATATCAAGCGAACATTATGGTACTTGTTAATGCTTGGTTTTGTGAAAAACAATAAAATTCATATAATTAGCACAATCAAGTGTTAAGAGGTGAAAACTGATACTAAAATAATCATAGGAAATAGCGTAAATGGGTAGTGCAAATTAGGTGGCACATGTGACGTACATACAAGTTAGTAGGGGCGAGCTCACCATATTTCAGCAACGAGTGCAGTTTCCTTTGGCAACCAAATGTCACCTTCGATAATGGAATTAGAAGTAGCGTGCAGAGACTTTCCTGATGGCCGAACACATGTTGATAGGGATGTGATGATAAAAATTTAACGCCTTTGTTTCTCCTTCATATTTTCTCTCTCCTATCGTGGAGATTTACTTTGGCCTACTAAAAACATATAAATAAAATGTTCATTATTATATTTGGTCCAAGAGACCAATCTATGCAAGATCAAAGAACACATATTTTTTTAATCTACAGTGTTATTGTTGAACACATAATCATTTCTTGCGATCAAAATAATCCATAAAAGTTGAATAATAACTAGGTACCAAAGATTGTTGATAAAGCTCATCCACCATTCCTAGAATCATCCTAAAAGATTTAAATGTACACTGGATTAAAGCAATATATGTGTAGTTGTCTTATTAGGTCCCTGATTCATCTAAACTTCCGAGACCAAATATCTTCAATCTAATCTCTCTTATATGGAATTCCAATGTCCTTATCAACAACTAGTTTATTTCAGAATTAAAATAACATGTCTAAAGGAAAGGCATTGACCCATACTCATTTTGAATTTGAAATAGTGTAGACATTTGATTACTAATGTTGTATAGAACCCTTCCCTAATGATGGATATTCTAAAAGATATGTAGGTGAACTAAAAGGAAGGTAAAAATGAAAAATCACAAATGTGACTATGAAACCTAAATATCATTTAATAGAGATTCTAAGGTAAAAACTAGTGATAAGAAAAAAGTATAAAATTCATCCTACTGTTTCCTATCTAAGACAAATCATTATGTTTTCTGTTTAATTTAAGGAACCATATCATAAATCATGCATTTATATCGAGTTGTCTAAACTACTATGTATGTTTATTATTAAAGCAAAAACTAGCCAATCCTAAGAACCAAAGTGAGTTTATACTCTAACCCAACAAAGGTTTGATTCCTCACTTTTATCATTAAAAGGATTTAGACTCATAAGGATTGTCGCGACGGCCGTTTTTTCACGCTTCGCGCCCTGTATTTCCCGATTTAGGGAGACAATGGCGCGCGGTGAAAATGAGATTGTTTATAGCCATGAAATATACGATTATAATTATCAGGAGTCGGCACCTAGTATTAAGGTTACTAGGAACCTATTGTTCTGCGAGAGTCTAGGTAAGGTGAGTTGTTGTGCAAGGGGAAGATACATCACCCCTAGTGCACTCTATCTAAGATAAGTTGCATTGTTGTTTGATTGTTTTTTTCTAAGTTAAAAATTTTGCATTACATTTTCAAAAATTATTTTTTTTCCGGGTATACTTTACAATGTAATTTTACAACGCAGTTACAAACTTTTTTATCTACGGCATACTTTACAATGTAATTTTACACTATAGTAAAAACTCTTTTTCTCAACAACTAGTTTATTTAAGAATTAAAATAACATGTCTAAAAGAAAGGCATTGACCCATACTCATTGTGAAATAGTGTAGACATTTGATTACTAATGTTGTATAGAACCCTTCCCTAATGATGGATATTCTAAAAGATATGTAGGTGAACTAAAAGGAAGGTAAAAATGAAAAATCACAAATGTGACTATGAAACCTAAATATCATTTAATAGAGATTCTAAGGTAAAAACTAGTGATAAGAAAAAAGTATAAAATTCATCCTACTGTTTCCTATCTAAGACAAATCATTATGTTTTCTGTTTAATTTAAGGAACCATATCATAAATCATGCATTTATATCGAGTTGTCTAAACTACTATGTATGTTTATTATTAAAGCAAAAACTAGCCAATCCTAAGAACCAAAGTGAGTTTATACTCTAACCCAACAAAGGTTTGATTCCTCACTTTTATCATTAAAAGGATTTAGACTCATAAGGATTGTCGCGACGGCCGTTTTTTCACGCTTCGCGCCCCCGCCATTTCCCCGGATTTAGGGAGACAACGGTGCACGGTGAAAATGGGATTGTTTATAGCCATAAAATTTACAACTATAATTATTAGGAGTCGCCACCTAGTATTAAAGTCACTAGGAACCTATTGGTCTGCGAGAGTCTAAGTAAGGGTACTTGTTGTGCAAGGGGAAGACGCATCACCCCTAGTGCACCCTACCTATGGTAAGCTGCATTGTTGTATGATTGTTTTTCTAAGTTAAAATTTTGCATTGCATTTTCCAAAACCATTTTTTGTTTGCGAGTGTACTTTACAATGTAATTTTACATCGCAGTTAAAAAACTTTTTTTATTTACGGATGTACTTTACAATGTAATTTTACATCTGTAGTAAAAATTCTTTTTTATCAACAACTAGTTTATTTAAGAATTAAAATAACATGTCTAAAGGAAAGGCATTGACCCATACTCATTTTGAATTTGAAATAGTGTAGACATTTGATTACTAATGTTGTATAGAACCCTTCCCTAATGATGGATATTCTAAAAGATATGTAAGTGTACTAAAAGGAAGGTAAAAATGAAAAATCACAAATGTGACTTTGAAACCTAAATATCTTTTAATAGAGATTCTAAGGTAAACACTAATGATAAGAAAAAAAGGATAAAATTCATCCTATTGTTTCCTATCTAAGACAAATCATTATGTTTTTGTTTCATTTAAGGAACCATATCATAAATCATGCATTTATATCGAGTTGTCTAAACTACTATGTATGTTTATTATTAAAGCAAAAACTAGCCAATCCTAAGAACCAAAGTGAGTTTATACTCTAACCCAACAAAGGTTTGATTCCTCACTTTTATCATTAAAAGGATTTAGACTCACAAGGATTCTCACGACGGCAGTTTTTCACGCGTCGCGCCTGCCTTTTCCCGGATTTAGGGAGACAACGACAAGCGGTGAAAATGAGATTGTTTATAGCCATAAAATATATGACTATAATTATTAGTAGTCGCCACCGAGTATTAAAGTCACTAGGAACCTATTGGTTTGGGAGAGTCTAGGTAAGGGGATTTGTTGTGCAAGGGGAAGATGCATCACCCAGATGCACCCTACCTAAGGTAAGTCTGTATTGTTGTTTGATTGTTTTTCTAAGTTAAAATTTTGCACTTGCATTTTCAAAAACCATTTTTGTCTCGTGGTGTACTTTACAATGTAATTTTACAACGCAGTTAATAAACATTTTTATATACTGATTCACTTTACAATGCAATTTTACAATGTAGTAAAAACTCTTTTTTATCAACAACTAGTTTATTTAAGAATTAAAATAACATGTAATTTTACATTGTAGTTAAAACTTTTTTTATTCGTGGGTGTACTTTAAAAATTAATTTTACACCATAATAGATAAAACAAATTTTTTTTTTTTGATATTTTGGCCAAATTCCTACAAATAATCAAAAACTAGTTACGATATCCAATTTTCGTTTCAAAATATGAGAAAAATGCAACATATTTTTCTTATGAAAAAAATATGATGGAAAAATCTTGGAATTCGGTCGTATGCATGAAAACAAAAGCATTTTTTTTAAAAAAAAACACGTTTTTTATTATTATTTTTTATGATGGAAAAATCTTGGAATTCAGTCGTATGCCCAAAAACAAATACATTTTTTTAAACGCATTTTTTGTTTTTTTTTAATATTTTTTTTAAAAAATCAGGTCGGGCCTAGCCTAGCTAAATGGGTCGGCCTAGCTGAGGTTGCTAAGGGCCCAAGTCTGGTGGACTTAGGACCGGCCCACCCAGCTTGGATGGGCTGGAGAGGCCAGCCCAAAAGGGCAAACAAAAAAGAAAAATGAAATAAAAAAATACGCAAAACACGTGCACAGTGCACTGAATTAATTCAATACACTGTGACGTGAACAGTGATTTGGTGTTCAACCGACCACGATGAAAGGATCACCTGCCACCGCCACCGGGTAGAGGATGTCGAGGTGGTTCTCTCTGTCATGGTGGCGTCGAAAATGACAGTCTGTGGTGTCCGGAGGGAGCTCTTGAAGCTGCCGGTCTATGTTGTGTTCATTGCTTGTCGCTGCAATTTTCATGGCCGAAGCTCTAGCCGGAGCTGGAGAAGAAGGCTGGGCTGGAGCTGCTGGCGACGGAGCTAAGGAGGAGCTTCTAACATGGTGGTCGACAGGAGCTGGAGCTGCAACTGGATTTTTTTAGAGAGAGAAAACTCGGTCGGGGAGAGAGAGCTACCTGCAACGGGCTGCGATAGAGGAGAGAGAGCTTTGCTGGAGTGACTCTGTCGGCGTTGGAGAAGAAGAACCGAGGGAGATGAAGGGACAATTGTCATGTGCAAGTTGTTTTTGGTCACGGTGTCTGAATTTTTGCTTCGTTTCTCCTTTGTAAACCTCCTCTGTTTTTCTGCGTAAAATTCTCCTATGTAATTTTCCATCCGTGCATGCAGCGTGCATGGCTTTATTTATAGGAGAACTTGGCCTGCCATGGTGGCTGGTTGTCAGCGGCGTGGTGGCCTGCTTTCGATGGTGGGCTGTCGGCAACGCAGGTGAAGGTGGAAAAGGAAGCGGCTGGGTGTAGTGGTTGGTCGATAGGCGTGCAAATAAAGGCAGTGGCGGGTTGTTGTTTTTAAAGGAAATGAAAATGCAATTTTGTCCTTCAATGTGCAATTGTTCTAATTGCACCCCCAATTGGCTTTGAACTTTTAATTTTATGCAATTGTACCCACGTTAGAAATTCAATGTTATCCTTAAATGTGCGAGCCCTTTTTATTCTAGTACTTGGCTTCTGATTTATGCGGTTCGACCCTTAATTGACCACTAATTTCTCAATGTCTTTGGTTTAGCCCCGAACTTCGCACAATTAGCTTGGAAAAATTCAATTGGATCTCCAAAAATTCCAATCTTCTCAATTGAGTCCGAATTAAATTCAAGAATTTGATTTTTATCAATTAAGCCTTAAATAAAATTGATTTGGCCAATTTAAAGTATAACTAATTCCTTGCACTTTAAATTAACCCATGAAATCAAATTGGCCTATTCAAAATATAATTATGATTTTTGACTTAATTTTTACCTTGAATTTGTATTCTCTCATTTTTTTGGGAACAAAAAAGATATGATTCAGCTCAAAAAATATTCAAAATTTTCATTACGATTTCTTAACAACGCCAAAACTCTTTTATTTTATTTTTTTCATTTTTATTTTATTTTGGAAAATAACCTAAAAATTGGGTTACTGACTAGTTGCCCCCTCTTTACAATGCTTACTGACTAAAGTCTTTGTAAAAGACTTGAAATAGTAAGGATTAAAAGACCAAGAAATGATTGATCCATCTAGAAATGAGAATGAGGACTATAGAAGCGCGTTTAGAAAGGAATGATAAGATAAGGCTAGAAAGCACACTACCTAAGAATTGGGGTCTAAGGAGGACACTCAAAAAGAATGGAAGATGGTGATGTTTTGGAATGACACAAGAAAATGGTCTCATTGTAATGAGTGACCTACCTAGGTGAAAATGGTGAAGAAAGTCTCATTGTAATGGGTGACCTTCCCGAGTTAGAAAGATGATGATGGTGAAGATGGTCTCATTGTAATGGGTGACCTTCCCAAGTGAGAAAATGAAGATTTCATGAGATGGAAAATAGGGTTAGAAAGCGCACTATTTTAATTGATGGTCGAGGGTTGGAAAACACACTTGAAGATGAGGGTAAAATAGGGCTAGAAAGCGCACTATTTTAATTGATGGTTGAAGGTTGGAAAACGCACTGGAAGATGAAGGGAAAATAGGGCTGGAAAGCACACTATTGTAATTAATGGCTGAGTGTTGGAAAACGCACTTGAAGATGAGGGGAAAATAGGGCTGGAAAGCGAGCTATTTAGATTGATGGACGAGGGTTGGAAAACACACTCGAAGATGAGGGGAAAATAGGGCTGGAAAGCGAGCTATTTAGATTGATGGACGAGGGTTGGAAAACACACTCGAAGATGAGGGGAAAATAGGGCTAGAAAGCGCACTATTTTAATTGACGAATTGAGGGTTGGAAAACACGGTCGAAGATGAAGGGAAAATATGGCTGGAAAGCACACTATTTTAGTTGATGGTGGCTAGAAAGCTCACCAAGTTCTGGAAAAAGATATGACTTAAAAGTGCACTATCTGAGTTGGTTGATGACTAGAAAGATCGCTCAAATAAAGGAAGAGATAGGGTTGAAAAACGCTCTATCTGCTAATGAAAGGCTCACAAACGCACTCTAGGAAGTGAAAGTGGTAAGGGCTCAAAGGCGCACACAAAAACAATGAGTGGAGGTTTGTAAATTACAATCCCTCCAAAAATATTTTCTAGATTATTAGTAGGGAGATCAATGCATGATGACACCCAAATTTAGGAAAGAGATAAAGCTGAAAAGCATGCTTGAAGAAGTGAAAGGGGTGAGAGCTCGAAGGCGTACACAAAAATGGTGAATGAAGGTTCATAAATTACGATCCCTCCAAAACATTTCCTAAATTCTCAATAGGGGTGTAATGCATGATGATGCATGTATACTTACCTGAGAGATATAGGTCCCCCTTTCTTCTTCCTGACCTTCCTTTCCTAGGGTTTGGATCTTTGGCTTTAACAACTTTTTGCTTCTGCTTGCTGAGCAGCAACTTAAGATTTTGACCACTAGAGATGATAGATTTTCCATATCAACATACCCCCCGGTTTGATCCAAATTCTTTGAAAATGAATTATGGAGTCAGCTTCACGTTTTTGATCACTAGAGATGATATATCTTTCATATCAACATCCCCCCTTGAGTTTGCTTCAGATTTTTTGAAAATGGATGATGGAGCCAACTTCAATTGCATTTTAGATTGCCTCCCAGTTTGGTCATGAACCAAAAGTGTTATGGGCTTCAGGTGTTTGCAGAAAGGGATGATTATTTGCAAAATTTGTTTTCATATATGATTTTTGGTATTTCAAAGTCATTCCAAGTACAATAACCATTTTGATTGCCTCCTAGTCGGGTCATGCCACACAAGTGTTTGATGGAAAATGGTTATTTGCAAAGATTTTTCATGTAAGATTTTTGGAATTTCAAAGTCATTCCGGGCACAAAAACCATTTTGATGTTTGTTTAAACAAACTTGTTCTCGAAAAAATTCAAGTGATCTCATTGTCAGGTTTTATGTTGCTTTTGACGGGAGTGTGAAATGATGCGTGTTCGCATGTCTTGCATTTGAAAAAGGCTTCATCCAAGTTTGGTGAAGCATTTGTAAGGCTTGTTTCCAATGGAATAGCATTGTCTATCGATCCAGATTACTCGAATCTGATCAGAAAGGACTTTATCAGGCTTGTAACGTAGGCTTAGATTGCTGGCTACGAAAAAAAGATATTTGTAGGCTCAAAAGGTGTTTAAGGATTTTCTTAGACTAAAGATCACTAGTGCTTACTCTAAAAACTCTTTTTGGTCCTCAAAATTGATTTGCATAATGACTTGACATGCTCCCCAGCATTTTGTTTGGGTTTTTGACTTGACATACCCCCAGTAATTTATTTGGGCTTTTATGTTGATATGCCCCCAAGTATTTTGTTTGAGTTTTTGTCTTGACATGCCTCCTAGTATTTTGTTTGGGCTTTTATCGTGACATGCCTCCAATATTTTTGGACTTTCTATGTTGGGTTTTAGAACTACCAAAATGTTGAATTGATTTGTTGTAGTGTACTAAAAACCTCTTTATGTTTATGCCCCGACTTTGTTTGGACATCTTTTGTCATTGAGGACTACTTTGTAGATTGAAAATTCTTTTCTTCGCACTTTTCCCCCAGTGTAGGGTGTGATCCTTGTCAGGGTTAATTATCAAAAAATAATTATTATGCTCAAATAGGGACTGCAAGGGATATTTGAGACTTTGTGAAGGCATATCGAAGATGACCTCTCCTCATTTCAAAAACTTGCATCCAGGATCAATAAGCTTTGCTTTTCCATGCAAAATGAATTATTGGATTATTTGTTAGCTAAGATCTTAGCTTTATTATGAGTTCACTTATGAAATCCTTTGAATTCTCAGAACATATTTGTTAAACAAACATCAATTTGACATTTCCTTTCGTACTAGACTTTGATTTGCCAAAAATCTTGATGAAATCATGACATCATGTATAATTTGAATGAAAGGGTATGAGGTGTGCTTGTGTTATATAAACAAAAACAAGAGCACGCCATGAACACAAGAAAATACATGATCTTATTGGAGAGAAAATCTTGTTTAACAAACGGTCTTATGGCATTACGAGCAAAATAGACGACAAGTCAAAATAGGAATATAATGTGCGGACATGACCAAAACAAAAGGTAATCATGGAAGCAGACTTCATCTTCCAATACCGGTGCGCTCCCTTTTTCTAAAGCTTTTGTCGGGATCACTTTAATGGTGCAGATACTTGGTATTGCATCTTCATGAAGCTTAATTGGGCGCGGACTGGTTTTCTTCGGATGTTATCCACCCTGCTTTGATCAATTGCATGAGCCTCTTCTTGAAGTCACCACAAGTGTGAATGATATGTCCCGCAACACCAACATGGTACTCGCAGGTGAGGTTGGGTTTGTACCAAGCAGGATAAGGCGGCTATAAACGTGTCTGAGGTTCAAGAGCTATTTTTCCATTGCTTCCCATCTTTTGATACATCTCATTCAAAGGCAATGTTGGCGCAGGTAGTTGTTCTTGGGTTTTCTTGTAATTTCTTTTCAGAAAAGTTTTAGGTGGATCTTTGGCTTGAAAATGCCTAACTCGCTATATATAGCCCTTGCCTTAAACAACCCTTGCCTTGAACACATATTCAATTACATTACACAATTCAAGTTCACAAAATAATAATGTATAATTCAATTACTATATGATATCATCACATAAATTATATTTTGCATAATAAAATCATATAATATAATTCAAGTGAAAGATTCAATTTCAACTATAAACATGCATGGTTAAATTGGCACTTAGAATTACAAACATTAGATTAAAGTTATACATAGAAATTTATGGACTAATATTACATTTCAAGTTTTTGGAAATAAGTTTACAAAATAATTACATGGCCAAAAGTAAGACATAAGTAAACTAAGATCACTCATGATGTGATCCTAATGGACATGAAAACAACAAATAAAATTTACATATAAATATAAAAAGATAGGAACAAACAATAAGAATTACAAGTAATAATGTTCATGGCATTTATTTTGATATATAGAAATTAGGCATAAACCTCTTTTACAGCATACATTTCCCATATATTACCAATATCCATATAATATCCTAACCAATTATCGAGAATAATTTCATCTTGGAAATCTCAAAACAACTCAATGATTTTGAACACCATCTCTTTATGAATCAATTCTTACTTACCATGTCAATACCAAGATATTCCTCTCTTGACATCATTAATTTATACCATTCTTTTGGGATAACTAATCAATATTGTCTCTCTCATTCTTCTAAGAGGTGATTGTCTAATCTCATTAGTATCATTAATCTTCCAATATCAGGTTAGACTAACCAGTTCCATTCAAGTGCCATTTATATCTATACAAATGATTGGTATCATTAACTATTCCTACCTCAGAATAGTTAACAAGTTCTTATCTATATATGATTTACCATCAAAGTTGTTTTAACCAAGAACAAATTCACATCATTAGCCTCTTTACCTGAAGTATCTAATCACACTTGAAATGTTTATCGTTACCAATGTGACTAATTGATATTAATAACTAATCTTGACCTAAAATAGTTAATCAACTTATATTTTTATCTTAACCTGGAGTAACCGTGTCGATGTTACTAATCCTTACTAATATCATTAGTCATCTAATTGCCCAGTATCGATTAATCAATTCAAGAAATCTCGACAGTAGTTGAGCCTCATTGATATCATTAGGTATCCAAGCATGGATATTTAATCAATGTCATTTGGAATATTTTTACAAATAGAACCCCATTGATACCATTAGCAATCCAAACCCAAATAACTAATAAATGTCATCTTAACCTTCCGTTCATATCGATCCTTTTTTATTTTTTGTATTAATATCCATAGACTACATAGTTCAAAGCACTAACATGCCCAACCAGATTAAAATGGTTGAAAATAAAGAACACGATGTTGGGAACATAGTTACCGTAAAGCTACACTAGTAGTCCCCGATCGCTATCGTGGTCTTATGGCCCCCGCATCGTAAAGTATACCATGTCATTTACTCATTAGCATTTATTCCTTTGAAATCAAAATCTACACAAACTTCTCTTTAATCATCATATTTATTATTACATCTTTTTCTTAAATTTACATCTCCTGTTATAATTAAATCATTTTCCTTGGCCTCTTTAACAAAAATGCGCGCAATCAACATAATTAGTTTTAGAGAGCACCTGGGTTCCTTTTGATAAAAAAAAATCATCTATCCTATCCTAGGAAGTAGTTGTCTATTTCTTATAGTCACCTATTCAATTTCTTATAATCAATGCAAAGTTAGAAAGTATCGTCTCTGTTATCGAGATACATATATATTGAAACCTCCACCTATCTTCTTGGTTGAAATCTTGTTAATTCATTTAGAAAGACATATGAAAACTCCCTTACTATACTACGGATATGATCTAATTCTTTGCTCTACTTCTTGTGAACTACATGTCCTAGTCAAGCTAAAGTCTCCTCGCCTTTACCACTAACATGTGTTTTGCCATTGAAAATTACAATTTTCCCATCAATAACTCATATTAGCTTAATGTAAACTTAACCATTTCATCCCTAATTTTATCAGCTAAATATCACTAGATTCTTTGACGGAGGAAATCTTCCAGTATCGAACTCGCGATGTCAGTGGCTTTCATTTGGGGATAGGAATACTGCTTATTTCCACACGAAGACTATTATTAGAAGACAAAGAAATAAAATTAAGGTGTTGAAAGATGAGCAAAATGTTTGGGTGTGGGAGGAGGAGAGTTTAAAGAAGATGGTAACAAACTTTTATAAGAATTTATTTAGAGAGGATCATGAGGAGATAGTGGATGAAAGAAGAATAGAGAGTAGTTTCCCTATGATTGACACGATCATATAGATCATATGTTATTTTCGGTTTTGGATGAGGAGATTAAGGCAACTATTTTTGATATGAAGCCGCACAAGGCACTTGGTCCGAGATGGGTATCAACCAATATTTTTCGATCTCGATGGTAGATGGTAATACTGGACTTGTCTTGGATCAACCAATCATTTTTGGTCCTGATTCCTAGAGTTCAAGTACCTAAAATCGTACACAAATTTCGACCAATTGGGCTTTGTAATGTGATTTCCAACGTGGTGTCTAAGGTGATAGTGGGGAGGTTAAAAACCTCGATGCCACAGTTGATCGGTGAGGTGCTGAGTAGTTTTGTGCCAGGTTGGCATATAATGGATAACATCATCATGACCCAGAAATTATTCATTCTATGAGGAAGATGAAAGACAAAAGAGGTTTTATGGCCATCAAAGTTGATTTTGAAAAGGCTTATGATAGGCTAAGGTGGAGCTTCATAAGGTAGACCTTAATTGCTACTGAACCTCCCTAATGATTTGGTGAGGGTCGTCATGGATTGTATAGAAACTACATCTCTAAATGACATGTGGAATGGTAGGGCAACTAGGAGTTTTCGCCCCAGTAGAGGTATAAGACAGGGAGATCCACTATCTCTTTATATTTTTGTGCTATGTCTAGAAAGATTATCACAACTAATAAATTAGAATGTGGAGGATAACAGGTGGAAGCCCTTTAGTGTGAGGAGAAATGGGTTAAAGATTTCTCACTTGTGTTTTGCGGATGATATGCTTCTCTTTACTAAGGCAAGTTTGGACTAGTTAGAAAAGAGTGCGAGTTGCTTGGATATGTTTTGCTCGGTTTCAGTCGAAAGTAAGTCTCTGCAAAGACAAGAATATACTTCTCCAAGAATGTGTCGGGATCCTTGGCAGATGATATTAGTAGAAGAAGTGGATTTCAGGTCACAAATGATTTGGGTAGATACTTGGGGGCTTCGCTTCTACATCAAAGAGTTACTAAGCAAACATATAGTTACTTAGTCAAAAATATGCAAAAGAGGTTAGCAAGTTGGAAAGCGAACAACTTATCGTTGGCCGGAAGAATCACTTTATGCAAAGCTGTTTTAACCACCATCCCATTGTACCCAATGCAAGCAGCAATGATTCCAAAGCATACTTGCAAGGAGATAGAAAAAATATGCAGGAGATTCATTTGGGGGCAAACGGATTATAGAGATAAAAAATTCACCTTGTCAACTAGAAGACTCTTTGTAAGCCTAAGGAGGAAAGTGGTTTGGGGCTGCGGAAAATGGATAAGATGAATAAAGTTTTCATAATGAAATTGGCTTGGGGGATGATGCAGGAGAAAAGCATGTGGGTAAAATTCCTAAAAGACAAATATATGAACCCGAGTGGGGGGAAGGTCGTCTGGTGGCTAGTGCAAGTGACTCGGTGTTATGGAAGGCTATCCGTCGGGAATGAGATACAGATGAGGCGGAATGTTAGTCGCAATTGGGAAATGGAAGACACATTTTATTTTGGAAAGATAAATGGGTGGGATAATATGGCCCTCTTATTACTTTCTTAAACACGAAGCGAGGGTTAATACGCTTCATTATATAGTAGCGAGATATGGTGGATAGTGGGGAAACTGGAAATGGGATTTGTTCACGCACTTACTTCCTATACACATGATGATGAGCATTGCTTGGTCATATCCCTCCTATGCAGGATACTAGAGCGGACTCGTGGTTTGGAATCATTCCTCAAATGGGCGGTTATCGGTCATGAACCACTTATTTATAGAGTTCAGGAGGAAGGAGGGGAGATGGATAGGGACCCTTTGTGGCGGACTATTTGGAAGTGGAAAGGATTGGAACGGATCAGAGTTTTTCTTTGGACGGTAGGCCACAATGCTATTATGACTAATGAAGCCAGATGGAGAAGGAAGATGACAGATAATAAATATTGTGGTCGATGTGTTAATGAAGTAGAATCGGTTATCCACGCACTTCGAGACTGCCCTAAAGCTCGTAAATTTTGGGAGGTTTTTGTTAGGGCCGAGGAGAGAGGGATATTTTTTAGCCAAAATTGGTATGTTTGGTTGGTTTCTAATTTAGCTCCCAGAAAGGAAAGCTCCCGATATGGTGATTGGCATCTAATTTTCGGTGTAACCGTATGGTATATTTGGAAGGAGAGATGCACTACAACATTTGGTGGTGACCAAGGTAATTGGTATGGGACTGTTTTGGCTATAAAACGGATGGTTGAAGATAGTAAGAAAATTCAGCGAAATGGAAATGAAAATACAAGATGCAGCAGAACGTGGACTGAATCAAGCAAAGGTAGAATTCAGCGAAATGGAAATGAAAATACAAGATGGAAACGGATGGTTGTTGACATGGGATGGAAATACCCAGCAGAAGGATGGATCAAGCTTAACGTTGACGGATGCAGCAAAGGTAACCCAGGGATAGCTGGTGCGGGAGGAGTAATCCGAGATCATATGGGAACTTGGATCGGGGGGTTTGCAAGAAATATTGGAATTTGTTCGTCGGTAACGGCAGAATTATGGGCAATCTATGTGGGGTTAAATTTGACTTGGGATAGGGGGTTTAGGAAAGTGGTGCTGGAGTCAGATTCCAGGGTTGTAGTTGGGCTAATTATTGGGGAGAGTGTGAGAGCTGATCGAAATTCTAATTTGATTATGCAAATTAAAAATATTTTGGGTAGGGATTGGGAGGTTAATGTTTTTCATGTTTATCGGGAGGCCAATTGTGTAACTGATTGGTTGGCAAACTTTGGGCTAACTAGGGACTTACTTGTTAGGGGGGCGGATACTATGACTGACCCTCTGCCAGGGATTTATCTCTTATTGTATTATGACCTCATTGGGTCTGTTATTCCTCATTTAATTTAGAAGGGCATTAGCCCCGATCATTACCAAAAAAAAATCATTTCATCCCTAAGATTACATCAAAATCAAATATCCCAGAGGTATTAAATCTATAATGAACTTGCAACCTCTATTTGTACCTGACAATCCTTGTAAATATCATTACTTCTATAATTTCCCTTAACAATATATTAATGGCTAACATCATTTCTATTTTTTCCCGATACATTTAATTTATCAACAAATTTAAGTTCCATAAAAGAATGGATAGCCTTAGGATCAAATAAAGCATATCCTTATTATGTACTCATATTAATAAAATCTACCACTATATATATATATATTGAAGCTTTAACAACGTTTGGTAAACCCTTTTTTTGTCTTTGCTCTCTAACCTCAACCCTTTTCCCCAACAAGCAGTGCCGACTCTTAACTGGGAAGGTTTTATATTCGGGTTTATTTACGATATGTGATTGTTGCTGACTTCGAGCGGAGCTTGAAATCTATTCGGATAATTTCTTCTTAAATGACAACCCCCCCACCCCCCATAAGTAACGACCTTCTAAATCGACGAACAAAGCACCTTCTTACAACAACCTGGTGTGCTTGATTAAAAATATCACAATATGGGAACTCAATTTCTTCCCGGGGGTTATTTCTTGAAAAAAAAACCCTTTCTCTGTGTTCCCCAAAACCATTTTAACTCGCAAAGCAACCCCTTGCTAGGCTGAGAGAACTTGCTAAAAGACTTGTCTGTGTAGAAATTTACCTCTTTCTTCAAGTATGGCGACCGAGCAGGATGATGTCCTGCACTTCCTCTTTCGTTTCCTGGTACCTCTACTTCCTCTTATGACCATTCTTTTAAAATAGTTTCTAAAGATTGTGCATATTCTATTAATTCCCATATTATTTCTTGTTAAAAGGTAACTAGACCTTTCCTTAACTCTTGTTAAACCCATCCTTAAGTCGATCAATTTTATGTTGTTTAGTCAGAACCATAGGAAAGATCCTGGAATGGTCTCTTATGTTCCAACACTTTTATATTATCGTGTTTAAGAGCTACAGATTTCTGTGCCTTGATCTTTTATACTACATAAAATAATACTACTTTTCAAATTCCACCTAGGACAATACCTTTGCAGCTCTTCGTTCTCTCATAGTTATCCATAAAATATGTATATTTTCTTAGAAAGTAGGTGTGCTACATAATTGACCCAAGCTGCCACTGGCACTAGGATTTATACAAGAGACTCCACTTTCCAAAGCCAATGCTCAACAACTTCTACATCTTCATCTCCAAAAAGGGCACAAACCCCATCCCCTCTCACCCAAGGGTGAGAGTATTATTATGCCCATGGATCCCATAACTCCTGCTAATCTAGCCATAAAAACCCTAACAATCTACTGTAATCAAACAAAGTCCTGTAATATTGGCATAGGCGCCACTAGTGATGCCATAGATGAGGGCTCTCTCTGTTCAGGAAGCGGTTGAGTAATGGAAGATTGAGAGGCTGCATTTACTAAGGGATCCTCTCTTTATATCCTCCTTCCTCACATGGGTCTACTTCTTCTTTGTATTTGATTAGGTCTAGTATGAGTCCCATATATAACGAGTGTGAGGCATCTTGTCTTTATATGATTATTTCTTTCATGTCAATAACAACATACAATATCCTTGTCTAATTATTCACCTTATTCCGATATCCATATATGTATAAGTGTGAGTTTATATTTATATAATAATTCATATTAATATAATATGCAAAACCTTCAGTTTCTACTACCTATTTAATATAAGACCCGATTTGTTTTTTAAAAGGAAACCCAAAATAACTACACATAATGTATTAAACATAACTAAAGGGTAATTATGTTATCTTGATTACTATTCACCGTTTTCCTCCTTAAACGCTCACTTCCTCTCTCTAGTTAATACTTTCCTTTTGTGATCCTTCAAGATTTTTATGTGAATGAGGTTGTGTCTCTGGAGATTCTCTTTTTCATTCCATCTTCACTTTATAGACTCTCAAGGTGAAAGGAAAGAAAGAGAAAATAAAAATGCAATTTTTCTCCTTTGATTACTCCCCATCAATTTTAAAGGGACAATAGCCAAATTGATCTGATTATTTTTAGATATTGTCCCACCATTTTATTAAGCAGTCTAGTCATTTATCAAAACATCTAGAGCTCTTTTCCTTATCTTAGGTTTTACTGTGTGTGTGTGTCTAAGATTAAGCTTGAACTATACATTAGGATAAAGGGAAACATTATTGGTTTGACTAATATGGATGTCTTCCATTAAATGTTAGAAAGACCATCTAGAGTTGGGACTTCGGTGGAAGGATCTCGTACATCATGAGTAACGTGTAGGTGTTTATCACCATGAAACTATTAAGTTCTATTGTTAAATTGATTTCATTAAATTATTAAGTTGTTGAAAGAAAGTAAAATTAAAAATGGAAATGGAACCATGTAATTTATTAAATGATTGGTGTATAGTAAACATAAAAGAAACTCATTGCATCAAAAGATGAATTAACTTAATTAATCGTGAAGTTGGAGATTAAAAGAATGGAAACAAATATCTTAGTTTCCATGTATTCAAAAACTAAGGGATATATAATTAACTTAATCATTTGTGAAGTGAGAGATTAAGAGCATGGAGAAACCATAACTAGTTGTTCATGTATTAAAAAAATCAAGGGCTGGATAATTAACTTAATCGTTCGTGAAAATGGAGATTAAGGGCATGAAAAAAAATTGACCTAACCATCTATGTATTGGAAAACCAAGGGCTAGATAATTAACCACGGTGAAAGGCATCCTCTGCTTCTGCATGCCAACCAAATTGTCCCTTTTTTAGAAGATTCGTGAGAGTGCGAGCAATTAGACCATAATTCCGAACAATTTTTTGGTAATAGCTTGTCAACCCCAAAAATCCATGTAGCTCATAAATATTGGAAGGTTGCGGCCAAGCCACCATGGCCTCAATTTTTTTGCTATCAACCTTCACCCCTAGATGAGAAACAATATGACCCAAATATTCTAACTCTTGCTTACCAAAGGCACATTTACTAGCCTTGAGAAAGAATTGTTGTTGCTTCAAAATTTCCAATGTTTGATGGACATGATGTAAATGCATTTCCCAAGTAGGGCTATATATCAAGATGTCATCAAAAAATACCCATATAAATTTTCGTAAATATGGTCGAAAAATAGCATTCATAATAGCTTGGAATGTCGATGGTGCATTACTCAAGTCAAATGGCATAACGAGATATTCATAATGACTGTTGTGTGTACGAAAAACAGTCTTATGAATATCTGAAGGTTGCACTCGTATCTAAAGGTATCCAGTTCTAATATCCAACTTGATGAAATATGCGGCCCCATGCAATTCATCCAACATATCTTCCACCGTAGGAATTGGAAACCGATCTTTGATGGTGACTGCATTAAGTGATCAGTAGTCAGTGCAAAACCACCAGTTTCCATCCTTTTTCTTCATTAGCAACACCGGAGATGAGAAGGGACTAGTGTTGGGTCTGATGAGTCCCAAGTTCATCATCTCTTAGACTTGTTTTTCAATCTCTGCCTTCTCGAAATAGGCGTAGTGGTAAGGACAAATGTTGACTGGCTCACTGCCTTCTTTGAGGGGAATATTATGGTCAATTTCACGCTTGGGTGGTAGCTGTGTAGGTTCTTGGAAGATCTTAGTGTATTTATCTATGACCTTACTCATATGTGGAGATTGAATTTCTTTAGTTTCCTGCATGTTGGGTTGGGGGCAAATTGTAAATACCGAGTGTCCCTGGCGAAACTCTTTTGAAATCTCCATCAATGAAGCGGCTTGAATTGGTTGGTTGCAGAATCCTTGTAGTTGTCGAGCCAAGTTCACCCAATAGAATTTCATGGTGAGAGTTCGCTAATTGGATATCACAGGCCCCAATAATTCCAACCATTGAATACCCAAAACAATGTCTAAACCTGCTAGGGGAAGTGAATAAAGGGTAAGTGAAAAAAGAATCCCTTGAAGAAGAATCTGTACTTTTTTGAACTTCCCTTAACATTGTAATATTGCTCCATTAACAACCCGAACTGTGAATGCCTACATTGGCTCTACTGGTAGTCGCAGCAGATCAGCCATGCGAGTGCTCATAAAGTTGTGTGTGGATCCACTGTCAATTAACACCACTACATCGACTAAACCCACTTTAGCATCTACACGCATGGTCTTAGGTGCAGACCATCCAGTTAAGGCATGCAGAGTAATTTCAAGTTCCACAGTCTCCCTCGTCACTTCTTCGACATTATGTTCCATTGTGACTTCTTCATAGGTAATTGTGTAATGCCTTGAATTGTGTAATTTTTAGGTTCTCTACTTAGGCCTAAATTTTTAGTAGTGCACTTTCTAGCCCTATTCTACCCCCATTTTCACATCAAGATGGATCAACTATTTCTTGGTTTGGTAAATTCATTTTATTTTTCTTTATAACGCTTAGTATCTAAAGTCTCTTACAAGGCTATAAGAAATAAAAGTGGCTGACATTGGTAGAAAAATTGCGGAAAATTTGGTCATTTCAAGAGTTCGATCGTAACTCTTTGTGCCCAAAAATAAAGGAAAATGCAGATTCAAGTCTAAAATAATTATTATTGGATAAATATGCGTATAAATTAAGTTTAAAAGCATAATTATATTCTTATGGTCTTTTTTATTTAATCGTCGACCAATTTAAAGTGTTATTATTTTTAGGAATTTATTTAGGGCTCGTTGAAGGATTTAATTAAGCGCAAGAATTTAATTATACTTTAAATGGGTCAAATTAATTTTATTAAGGGCTAAATTGGTGAGATATTAAGTTTGGAAGCCTAATTTTGGTTAAATTGAGAGGATCAAAATTTTCAAAGATGACATTTTTTGGGTGAAATTGGAAGCTAAAATTGAAGAAAAACATCTTTCTTCTTGGTTTTCCCGTTAAAAAACTCCTTTTTGTTTCAACCTATTTTCTTTACTATCTGTTTTGTCGTAACCCAATTTTTGGGTTACTCCCCAAAATAAAATAAAAATAACAAAAATAAAATAAAAACAGTTTTGGCATCTGCGGAATATCACGATGAAAATATTGAATATTTCCTAAACTAAACTGTTTCTCTTTTGTGCCCAAAAATAAGAGAAGATACGAATTCATAGTAAAAATTAAGTCAAAATCGTAATTATATTTTAAATAAGCCAATATGACATAATCATGGGCTAATTTAAAGTATTGTTACATTTGAGAATTAATTTAGGGTCCAATTGGAGAATTTAATTAAGTGCAAGGACTTAATTATGCTTTAAATTGGTCAAATTAATTTTATTTAGGGCTTAATTGATGAAAAATTGAATTCTCAAGTTTAATTTGGGTCCAATTGAGAAAATCAGAATTTTTGGAGGTCAAGTTGAATTTTTTCAAGCTAATTACGCAAATTAAGGGCCAAATTGAAAACAATTAAGAGTTTAATTGTCAATTAAGGGCCAAATTGCGTAAATCAAGGGTAAGGGACCAAAGTGAAAAAGGCGCTCAAAGTCAAGGGTAATGTTGAAATTCGACCAGGGGCACAATTGCATAAAATTACAAAATTAAATCCAATTGAGGATGCAATTGAAACAATCATAAATTGAAGGACCAAAGTGCAACTTGGCCTTTTCAAAAACTGCACCGGTCGCCATTTTTTTACCTCTCCCGACAACTGCCTAAGCGCCCACCAATGACCCAACTCCGACCAAACACCATCGCAGGCACGACAACCACCACGCTGCCGACATCCAGACTGTCGTTGACAGTGCCGAGCATGCCTCTAAACGGCCACCATACACGACGGAACGGAGGAGGGACGAAGAAGGAAAATCTGCAGAAAAGAAAACAAGAAGGAGAGAAAAGAGTGTAAGAAAGGCACAAGGAGAGTAAAACAGAGAAGGATTGGTAGAGAATTGGAAAGGAAGAACAGTGAAACATCACACGAAAATCATCTCTCCTTTTCATCTTCAACTCCCTTAGTCGACGACTCCTCTCTCCCTAAAAACAATCTTGAACTCTCTCTCTCTACATACCAGCACGTCAAGCACCCCTCTCTTAACCTCACCACCGTGAGCTCTACCTCCTCGACCTGTCGCGTGAAACTCCAACCTAGATTTCTTCTCCAGCTCGACGAGAGCTCCACTCGTGAAAGTTGCAGAGGCAACAATGAACGGCCAAAGGTCAGCCACTTCAAGGGCTCCTTCCGGCCACCACGGACCTCCGTTCCAAAGCCACGATGACGAAAGGACCACCTTGATCCCCTATACGGCTACATCATCAGGTAATCCTCTCGTCGAAGTCGGTCATTTCTTGTTCATGAACGTAAACGGTGTTAATTCCGCACTTTTACGTTGTTCTTCATTTTATCTTCCGGATTGTGCTTGGTTGACCCGACCCAGCCTAAGAGGGGTGGGTCGTTAGCCAACTATGGTCGACACCCGACCCATAACCTTGTGGGCTTCCAGCCCACGATGCTGGAAGCCCAGCCCATTCAGAGTGGGTTGTCGACCCATTATGGCTAACGACCAAGCCCAATAAATGCGGGCTTCCAGCTCATTCAGAGCGGGTTGTCACCCATGGTGGCTGACAGCCCAACCTTTAATAAAATAAAAATAATAAATATAATAAATATAAAAAAATGCACCATAAATAAAAATATTTTTACTACGGTGTAAAATTACATTGTATAATACATCCGTAGATTAAAATAATTTTAACTACGGTGTAAAATTACATTGTGAAGTACATCTGTAGATAAAATAAAACTTATAACTACGGTGTAAAATTACATTGTAAAGTACACCCGCGGACAAAAAATGTTTTTTTTTGAAAATACAGTGTAAAAATTTTAATCTAGAAAAAAAAACAATCAAACAACAATGCAACTTGCCTTAGGTAGGGTGCACTGGGGGTGATGCGTCTTCCCCTTTCACAACAAGTCCCCTTACCCAGACTCTCGTAGACCAATAGGTTCTTAGTGACCTTAATACTAGGTGACGACTCTTAAAACTATAGTCGTAAATATTACGGCTATAAACCCCATTTTTCACCGCTGTCGTTATCTTCCCCAAATCTCGGAGATGACCGGCCGCTAAGCGCTCCAAAATCACCATCGCGACAGATGGCGACTCCACTGGGGACATCGATGGACTGAGCTTTGTTTGTTTGATTGTTTGTGTCTCAATTTATTTTTACACGCATTTTATGTTTTCACACGTATTTTTATTGCTTTAGCATGCATTTTACTTTCAGCTCGTGCATAACATTAAATTTAAATCAATGTAAGCATGCATTTTAATTTTCTCATAAAATCCAATTTTAAGTTAGGTGGGGAGTAGCGGTCTGACCCATGACTTTTGGTCGGGGTTCATATTCGTGAAACATCCAACTATAAACTGAGTGTTTAGTTGTTAATGGCGGTCATACTGTGCCCCCAACCATTTCTTGTAAGCTCCCACACCACCTTCACGTGAGGCGGTCACTGAGCAGTTTATAGACCCTTTGAGACCAGGTAGAAAGCTTACCCCTCATGTAATGACTTAGGACTTGTCTTTCTGTCTAAACTCTCCAATAATTTACCTAATGCGTATATACATGCACTTGCATCAACATGCATCCATCACTATGCATAACATATCATCATCAAATTTAAATATAGGTCCCCGAAAAGCTCCTACCAATTCGATGCAAGCAATTCACGGATGTTGTAGTTGTGGCGAGAGAGAAAAGAGCATGGAATTGAAGTGGAAGAATCCTCGCACCTGTGGAGAAAAATGGCTTTGAAGGCAAAAGAAAAGATGTTGAATATTCTGGAGACGATTATAAGGGTAGGAGCAACCAATTCCAAAACTCCCATACCCCTCATCTCAAATCTCCAACATCAATCTTCAAGCCATAGATCCATCTAAAAATTTCTCGAAAAGAAATTACCAGAAAACCCAAGAACAGCTATCTCCGCTACCTTTGCCTTTGGATGAGATTTATCAAAAGTTGGTAAGCATGGGGAAAAATAGCTCCTGAACCCCCAAACACCTTTGCAACCACCTTACCCTGATTAGTACAAACCCGATCTCACCTGCGAATACCATGCTGGAGCTGCAGGGCATAGCATCCACACTTGCGGTGCTTTCAAGAAGAGACTCATGCATTTGATCAAAGCATGGTGGATAGCATTTGATTAAAGCAGGGTATAGGAAATCCAGATCCTGCATTAAATTAAGCTTCACGGAGATGGGGTACCAAATGTTCGCACCATGGAAAATGAAATCAACAAAAGCTTTTGTGTTGATAAAGTTTATTTCCATGATTTTCTCTTGTTTTGATTATGTTTGGACATTATGTTTTGACTTGTCGGTAATCTTGCTTTTAATGACATGAACCTTTTTGCTGTAAAGCAAACCTTCCTTTTCAATGATCATGTATTCTCTTGTGTTTATGATGTATTCTCACTTTCCTGCCTAAATAACACAATCACTTCATCCAAAGATTTCATAAAGATTTTTGGCAAATCAAAGTCTAGTACTGAAAATAAATGCCAATTTGATGTTTATGTTTTATGAATTCAAAGGATTTCATTGAAGGGTGATCTCATACCACCAAAATCCACATAAAAGCTAATCTCTTAGCCAAACAAATAATCCAAAAAATCAAAAATAAAAAGCTAATCTCATAGAAAAGCAAAGCTTATTGATTCAGATTGCATGTTTTTGAAATGATAAAAGGCCATCTTTGATATGCCATCACAAAGTCTCAAATATCCTTTGCAGTCCCTATTTGAGCCTAATAATTTCATTTTCTTGATAATTAACCCTGACAAGGATCACACCCTACACCGGGAGCAAGTGCAAAAAAATACAAAAAACAAAAAAATCTACAAAAATGAAAAGTGACACCGAAGAAAGCTGGGGCATAAACATAAAAGGGTTTTAGTATACTATAACAAATTAATTCAACATTTTGGTAGTACTAAAAACCCAACGATAGAAAGACCAAATCAATACTGGGAGCATGTCACGATAAAAACATAAACAAAATACTTAGGGGCATGTCAAGTCGAGCATAATGTTGGTGCCAAAACCCATGAAAAAGCCCAAACAAAATACCGGGGCACGCTCAAGGTCAAAACCCAAACCAACACTCGGGGGCATGCTAGGTCACTATCAAAATCAATCATGAGGGCTAGCTGAAGTTATAAGAGTAATCACTAAGTGATCCTTAGTCTAAAAACCCTTAAACACTTTTTGAGCCTACAAATATCATTTTTCAGTAGCTGATAACCTAAGCCTACTTTACAAGCCTAATAAAGCCTTTTTCGATCAAATACGAAGTTATCTCAGTATCGATAAGCAATGCTTTTTCATTTGAAACAATCCTTGCAAATGTTTCACATGACCTAATCAAATTCTTCTTGACATAAGAGATTTGCAAATATTATTTCATATTCTTGTCAAAGTCAACATAAAACCCGATAATGAGATCACTTGAATTCTTTTGAGAACAAGATTGTTAAATAAAGATCAAAATGGTTTTTGTTTTTGGAATGACTTTGAAATTCCAAAAGTTTTACATGAAAACATCATCGTTGCAAATAACCAACCCCTTCTTGCAAACACTTGAATTCTAAAACATTTTTGGAACATGACTGACTGAGGGCAATTCAAAAATGCAATTGAAGTTGGCTCCATAATTTATTTTTAAAGAATCTGAGTCAAACTCGGGGGCATGTTGATATGAAAATTTATCATCTCTAGTGGTCAAATCATGAAGCTGATTCCATAATTTCTTTTCAAAGAATCTGAGTCAAACTCGAGGGGCATGTTGATATGGAAATATATCATCTCGAGTAAGGAGAAGCGAGAGGCAGTCAAAGTCAGAGATCCGAACCTCGGGAAAGGAAAGCCAAAAAGAAGTAAGGAGGACCTATATTTTTTAGGTAAGTATACATGCATTATCATGCATTGCATCTCCATTGAGAATTTAGGAAATGTTTTGAAATGTTCGTAATTTACGGACCTTCATTCATCATTTTATGTGCACGCTTTCGAGCCCTCACCACTTTCATTTCCTTGAGAATGTTTTTCAACTTTATCTGTTTCTTGATTTTAGTTGTCATCGCACATGGTGTCTCTCCACTAATAATCTAAGAAATTTTTTGGAGAGATTGTAATTTACAAACCTCCACTCTTTGCTTTGTGTGCGCTTTTGAGCCCTTATCATTTTCACTACTATGAGTGCCCAATGAGTCCTTTATCAGCATAGATATAGCATTTTTCAACCATGTGTCTTCTACTTTCGAGTGTGTTTCCTAACCCTCGATCCTCAACCAAAATAGTGAGCTTTCCAACCCTATTCTCCATTCATATCCGAGTGTGTTTCCCAACCCTCAATCCTCAACTAAAATAGTGAGCTTTCCAGCCCTATTCTCCATTCATCTTCTAATGTGTTTCCTAACCCTCGCCATCAATTAAAATAGTGAGCTTTGGAGCCCTATTCTCCATTCATCTTCGAGTGTGTTTTTAACCCTCGATCTTCAATTAAGATAGTGAGCTTTCCAGCCCTATTCTTCGTTCATCTGCGAGTGTGTTTCCTAACCTTCACCATCCATTAAAATAGTGAGCTTTCCAACCCTACTTTTCCCTTCATCTTTGAGTGTGTTTCCTAACCCTCAACCATCAATTAGGATCATGCACTTCTTAGTCATTCCTTTCCTATCATTCCAAGTGCATTTTCCAACCCTTAACCAGTCAACTAAGATAGTGTGCTTTCTAGCCCTATTCTCCATTCATATTCTAGTGTGTTTCCTAACCTCACCATCAATTAAAATAGTGTGCTTTCCAGCCCTATTTTCTCTTTCATTTGAATGAGTTTTTCAACCCTCAACCATCAATTAGGATATTGCATTTTTCCATCCCTATCTTTGTTGTTTGAGTGAGTTTTCCAGACTCTTAACCATGAACAAAATAGTGGACTTTTCCAACACCATTTAAGTGAGTTTCCTAACCCTCAACCGTAGATTCTAGATAGCGAGCTTTCTAACCTTATCTTACCATTCTCTTCCGAGTGTGCTTTCTAGCCCTCGTTCTTACTTTCAAATTTATTAACCATTTCTAGGTCTAATAAATCCATATTTCTTTTTCTTTCCAACGCTACTATTTAAGTCTTTTACAAGACTTTAGTCGTAAGTATTGTAAAGAGGGGGCAACTGTCAGTAACTCCAATTTTGGGTTACTCCCAAAATAAAATAAAAATAAAAATAAAAAAGGTTTTGGCATCGGATAAAAAGGTTTTGATGTAGGTGGAAAATCATGGTAAAAATATTGAATATTTTCTGAGTTGAACATATCTCTTTTGTGCTCAAAAATGAGAGAAAATACAAATTCAAAGTAAAAATTAAGTAAAAAATCATGATTATATTTTTGAAATAAGCCAATTTAATATAATCATGGGCTAATTTAAAGCATTGTTATATTTGAGAAATAATTTAGGGTCCAATTGGAGAATTTAATTAAGTGCAAGGACTTAATTATGCTTTAAATTGGTCAAATTAATTTTATGCAAATTAACAGATAAATTGAAAACAATTAAGAGTTAATTGCAATCAAGAGCCAAATTGCATAAATCAAAGGTAAGGGATAAAAGTGAAAAGGCGCTCAAAGTCAAGGGTAATGTTGAAATTTGTTCAAGGGCACAATTGCATAAAAGTACAAAATTAAAACCAATTGAGGATGCAATTGAAACAATCATAAATTGAAGGACCAAAATGCACTTCCACCTTCCCAAAAACTGCACCGTCGCCACTTTTTTCACCTCCGGGAGAATTGGTCCAGGAGAATTGGAAAGGAAGAACAGTGAAACATCACACAAAAATCATCTATCCTTTTCGCCTTCAACTCCCTTAGTCGACAACCACTCTCTCTCTAAAAGATAGTCTCGAACTCTCTTTATCTACATACCAGCACGTCAAGCACCTCTCTCTTCCCTCACCACTATGAGCTCTACCTCCTCAGCTCCATCACTAGAAGCTCCAGCCCATATTTCTTCTCCAACTCCGTGAGAGCTCCACTTGTGAAAGTTGCAGAGGCAACAACGAACGGCCAAAGGTCAGCCACTTCAAGAGCTCCTTCCGCCACCACGGACCTCCGCTTCCAAAGCCACGATGACGAGGAAGGACCACGTTGATCCCTCTATACGGCTGCATCATCGGTAATCCTATTGTCGAAGTCGGTCATTTATCGCTCACTGAACGTAAATAGTGTTAATTCCGTACTCGCTTACATTCTTCTTCATTTTATCTTTTTTTTTCTTTAATCTGGATTGGGCTGGGTTGACCCGACCAAGCCCAAGAGCGGTGGGTTGTCAACCCACTATGGTCGCAAGCCCGACCCATAATCTTGTGGGCTTCCAACTCGACTTCACAGTGGTCGACAACCCAACTTATAATAAAATAAAAATAATAAAAATATATATAAAAAAATATTTTTTTAAAATACTTTTGAAAGATATATATATATATATATATATATTACAAAAAAAAATCAAAATATAAAATTTGTTTTTGTGCATACGACCGAATTCCAAAGCTTTTCTCATTGTATTTTTTCATAAAAAATATGTTGCATATTTTTCCATATTTTTAAAACGAAAATTTGGATATTGTAACCAGTTTGCGATTATCCATTGGTATCCAGCCAAAATGTCATAAATAATTTAACAACTTTTCGGTTTTAGCTTTTGTGGTGTAAATTTACATTGTAAAATACACCCATAAATAAAATATTTTTACTACGGTGTAAAATTACATTGTATAATACATCCGTAGATTAAAATAATTCTAACTACGGTGTAAAATTACATTATAAAGTACATCCGTAGATAAAATAAAATTTATAACTACGGTGTAAAATTACATTGTAAAGTACACCTGCAGACAAAAAAATATTTCTTTTTGAAAATGCAGTGTAAAATTTTAGCCTCAAAAAACAATCAAACAACAATATAGCTTATCTTAGGTAGGGTGCATTGGGTGTGATTCGTCTTCCCCTTGCACAACAAGTTCCCTTACCCAAGACTCTCGCAGACCAATAGGTTCCTAGTAACCTTAATACTATGTGGCGGCTCCTTAGAATTATAGTCGTAAATATTACGGCTATTGTCGACAACTGAGGGGTTGTGATGGTCTGCTGGCCTGAGGGAGAGCTGGCTGGTGGATGGTGGTCGGGAAGATGGAGAAGAATGGGGAGGGTCATGTCGCTAAGATGAAGGTGGTGGTGCAGCCCTCAAAAATTTTGGGCTAGGGTTTTTTTAGGTTTAGGGTTTTTCGAGTGTGTAAACCCTTTTTTGTTTTTGTTCTCCCCTGACCATGTTGATTAAAACCTCTATTTATAGACTTTTCATATGCAAAATTCCAAACACAGTCTTCGGCTTGCGCGTCCTTTTCAATTTAGTCTTTTGATTTCCTATTTGCATGATTTGACTATTAAACTCTCAATTTGTCAAATTTTCCCTATAACAAGATATTTTTGTATTTTTTGTATTTTTGTATTTTTTCTTTTTCTTCCAAAACATAAAAATAAGTTGGTCAAAATTTGGGTAGCAATAACTATACACCTCCTTTTTCATAGCGCGTCGTTATCTTCCCCAAATCCCGGAGATGACGGGCCATGAAGCGCTTCAAAATCGCGATCACGACATGTTTTATATTTTTACAATATTTTTTGTATTTTTAATGCTATTTCAAATTTTTGATTTTAAAAAAAAAAGGTCTACCAAGGAATTCCCAGTAGCCATGTCGGCAGTCATGCCCTGCAACCACCATTTCCTGCACTACAACACACCATATCTTGGACATCACTCTCATGCTCTGCAACTTGCACATTTAGTCTATAAAAAGGAAGAAAATTTACAAACTGAGGGGAGCATGAAATAGTACGGAGAAAACATAGACAACAAAAACACAATGAACACGATTGAGAAGACGATATCATAGTGTAAAAAAATTACAGCAACCACCATTTTTTCTCTTCCTCTTACTAGCAAGACCACCCATCGCTAGGTCTCTCTTTACACTACAGCACCAGCACCAGCATCCCTCTCCATCTTCTACAGCAGTCTCTCCCCATGCTACAAAAGCCCAGTTCGGCTTCTCCTTCGGCAACGCAACAATAGACCTCTAGAATAGGCCAGTCCCCTCGACAATGTGTGAGTTTCTACTGTCGACCACAACACCTGATCTCCTTCCTCAGCATCGGTAGCACCTACAATAGTCCAACTCTGGCGACACAGTGACAACTTGTTGCCGCATAGACCAGCAAGCTTCTAGCGCTCCTTCTAGCCACCACAAGAAACCATTTTTGATGTCATCACCGCAGGAAAAACCACTTCTAACTTCTCTACCCAACAACAATGGCAAGTGAGCCTCTCGTCACTGTCGTCTAGCCTCCTTCTATTGTTCACATAATACGTGAACAGTGCATGAGTGAATTGATTCAATCAACACAATTTTTTTTTCTTTGTTTTTATTTATCTTGGGTTGGACTATTCTTCAACCAGGACTGCTAGCTGGGCCATATCCAACCAAGCCTAGTAGAGTTGGGCCCTTCTGGCCCAACTTGGTTGGCCGACTCATTTAATTGGGTCAGACCCAATCCAAATTATTATAATTATTCATAGAAAAATTGCATTTAAAAAATACAAACCAAAAAAATGTTTTATTTTCATGCATATGGTTGAATTCCAAGGATTTTCCAAGCATAAGTTTTGTAAAAAAAATACAACAGATTTCTCTTGTTTTGAAACAAAAATTGGATATTGTAACTAGTATATGATTATTCATTGGAATTTGGCCAAAATATTAATATATATATATATATATATATATATA
>CM063602.1:2582780-2602127 GCA_032356905.1 Salix exigua | reverse complement strand
AGTTGTTTCGAGTGTTTGGGAGGTTATAAAATATAGTTTCATCAAAAATATTTTTACTTGTTTTTCAAAACTGAAATTGGTGTTTGGTTAAAATTATAGTTGAGTTTGAAGTTAATGAAAAGTTGTTTCGAGTGTTTGGTTACCATACTTTTTCATATTGATGTCAACTTGTGAAATTACTTTAAAAGACACACACACACAGATATATATATATATATATATATATATTTAAATATTATAGATTTAATTATCATAATAATAAAATGTAATTAATAATTCAAGTAAATTACATAATTTTTAATTTTTTTAAAATTTGATTTTTATATTTTTTTTTAAATCGAACTGGGTGTGACCCAAATAAATGGGCTGACCCAACCTTGCCTAACTTGAGTTGGGCCGAGAGCAGCCCAACCCAAGTGCTAATACTAAACACAAAACGGTGCGTTTGGTTTTAAAGAAAAAAACACAAAACGCACCGTTTTACTTTTCATTTTTGTTTTGCATGCATTTTCACTGTTCATTAACTGTGACGAGAGGATCAACAACCGGTACCAATAAATAAAAGAGATTGAGATAGTTGTCCCTGTCATGATGACATCAAAAGGTTAACTCTATCAGTTTTTTCTTGGTCTTGCTTCTTTCAGTAATTCATAAGGAGCTTCAAGTTTTATATTCATCATGTAAAAATCTTGAAGAGAGAGGAGAGATTTTCATACTTTCCAGAATTAGGTGGTGCATGGGTGTATAAAAAGAATCTTCTACTTTATGAATATATTAAAAGATGGTGTTGTCTTGTTATTTGATTAATATCCTAATGAAGCTTGACCAGAGTCTCTTGTTGCACCTTAGAACAGCATGGGCTTCAGTACTAGTGCCACTGCCACTAATCAGCAAGAGAAAGATTATTAACCTGCATTTATTTTGAAAAACACAAAAAATATGTTTTTGCTGAACCGCTGAAATGTAGTGGGATCAACAGAAAAAATCTAGGATCGTATCTGGTATTAGTAGCGTTTGACTTTGTGTTCAACGCAAACGCAATATAAATCATAGAGCCAAACGACCACTTAAACTGTCTGTTGTTTGTTATTGTGTTTGCAAATGATTTTTAAAAGAAATTAATTTGATTATTATTTGGTTATTATATAATTACATATAATGAAACATATTCCTTAATGATCTAGCCATCATTAACACTGAGTTTAAAAAATATTTTTGAAAAAAAAAATTATTTTTATTTTAAATTAAATATTTTTAATGTTTTTAGATCATTTTCGATCAAAAATATTTTCTAAAAAAAATAAAAAAATATATCATTTTAATATATTTTTAAATAAAAAATATTTTTAAAATTAATATTAATCATACTTACAAAATCTATTTTAATAGTAATGATCCATGTTTGCAAAATAAATAAAAATATGACATGCGGAAATTGAATTTCAATTAAAAAAATCGATCCTCCTAGCTGGCGTTCAATTTTCGAAGAGCTCCCCAAGCACATACTATGAGCATTATGGTACCGTCTATTATTGCATTTGTAGTGGCCAGTAGGTCCACGAGTATCAGGCGGCTTTCCCAGCATCAAGGGGGTGGTGGGCAGTCTGAAAAAGTGGCATGGCAGTATTTTAGATGAGGTGCTGGCCCTGACTCTTTGCCCCCCCAATAATTCTTATTTCACTGTTCTTTTCTGTTGGTTTTGAATTTGTTTGCCGGTAAGTAAATAATTGTCAAAATTGTTTTCAAATAAAATTATTTATTTTGGAAATATACTTGATGATGTCCCATGAACAGGAGTTTTCCATTGTTATAAATCAGCAACGAGTATAAGTAAAGAATACGAAAATCAACAACGATTATAATCAGAGAATGAGGATCGAATATACAGCTAGATGATTAGGTAGAGAGCTGAAGATTTGACTTTCCATTGTTATCAAAACTTAGAATTTAAGTTTGAAGAAGAGCTGCTTACTCTTCTCACCCATTACACAAGACGGATTGGTATGGAATTGTGAAGAAGAAATTAAACTTTTTTATGGCTTGAGTTGATGACACAAATAAAAAAAATGATTAGACCATATTGATTTAATAGTTTGTTTGATATCGTGTCTCAATAGAATTAGCCTACTCACCACTTAAGATAAATGAAAGCAAGCATCCAAAAATAACAAAATATGTGGCCAACAAAATATTTTATATTTAAAATATTTTTGTATTTATAGTAATGAAAGATGAGGGAATGATGAGAGGGTAAAGAATGTAGTAATACAATTACAATAATGATTAAGGAGATGGTCGTAGAATAGTTGTGGTTATTTTGAAAATAAATTATTATTTGTATAACATTTTACAGAATTTCGTGGTTGAAAATATTTTTCATGATCAACTTTCTATAAAATATTCTATGAAAACAAATATAAAAAATATTTACAGCGATGAATTGTTGGTTATCAATTTTAGTATGTATTATAATAAAATGTTTGATTACGATATAATATAATTTTTTTTCCGTATAAAATTGTCAATTTGTAGCTATTATTCAGATATGTATTTATATAAATTAATAGGATTTACATTGAGTTTATTCGATTATTAATGAGGTTGTGTAGTCACTTACGAGTTATGGACACCATAAGTTAATTAATCGGGTAACTTGAGACCTAATCGACTCTCATCTCTCAAATTATCCGGATCAAGATTTATAAATATAGTGATTCTAAACATCATGTACCATAATAGTAATCGCAATTAGTGTAAAGATACATTTAAATCTAAAAAATCCAAAATATAATATAGAAAATTAACAAAGAAGAAGAGAATGAACATTAATCAATAGAATCTGCCATCTATAACCTCAATCTTTTTTTTTGGTAAAGATTGGGGCGAAAGCCCTTCTAAATTAAATGAGAAATAGTAGACCCAATGAGGTCATAATACAATAAGGGATAAATCCCTGACGGAGGGTCGGTTAAAGTATCCGTCTCCCTAACTAATAAGTCCTTAGTTAGCCCAAAATTAGCCAACCAATCAGCCACACAATTGGCCTCCCGATAAACATGAAAAATATTCACCTCCCAATCTCTACCCAAAATATTTTTAATTTGCATAATCAAATTAAAAATTTGATCAGTTCTCACACTCTCCCCATTAATTAGCCCAATTACAATTCTGGAATCTGACTCTAAAACTACTTTCCTAAACCCTTTATCCCAAGTCAAATTTAACCCCACAAAGATTGCCCATAATTCTGTCGTTATCGACGAACAAATTCTAATATTTCTTGCAAACCCCCCGATCCAAGTTCCCATATGATCTCGGATTACCCCTCCCGCACCAGCTATCCCTAGGTTACCTTTGCTGCATTCGTCCACGTTAAGCTTGATCCATCCTTCTGTTGGATACTTTCATCCTATGTCAGCAACCTCCGCTGTATTTTCATTTCTATTCCGCTGAATTCTCTTACTATCTTCAACCATCCGTTTTATAGCCAAAATAGTCTCATACCAATTACCTTGGCCCCCCACCAAATGTTGTAGTGCATCTCTCCTTCCAAATATACCATAAGGTTATACCGAAAACTAGATGACAATCACCATATCGGGAGCTTTCCTTTCTGGGAGCTAAATTAGAAACCAACCATGCATACTAATTTTGGCTAAAAAATATCCCTCTCTCCTCGGCCCTGACAAAAACATCCCAAATTTTACGAGCTTTAGGGCAATCTCGAAGCGCGTGGATAACCGATTCTACTTCATTGACACATCGACCACAATATTTATTATCTGACATTTTCCTTATCCATCTCGCTTCATTAGTCATAATAGCATTATGGCCTACCGTCCAAAAAAAACTCTGATCCGCTCCAATCCTTTCCACTTCCAAATAGTCCGCCACAAAGGGTCTCTATCCATCTCCCCTCCTTCCTCCTGAACTCTATAAGCGGTTCGCACTGATAACCGCTCATTTGAGGAATGATCCCAAACCACAGAGTCCGCTCTAGTATCCTACATAGGAGGGATATGACCAGTAATGTTCATCACAGTGTGTATAGGAAGTAAATGCGCGAACAAATCCTATTTCCAGTTTTCCCCACTATCCACCATATTTACTACTATATAATGAAGCGTATTAACCCTCGCTTCTGGGTTTAAGAGAGTAATAAGAGGGCCATAGTCTCCCACCCATTTATCTTTCCAAAATGAAATGTCTTCCATTTCCCAATTGCCAGCTAACATTCTGACTCACTGTATCTCATTCCCGACAGATGGCCTTCCATAACACCGAGTCACTAGCATTAGCCACCAGACGACCTTCCCCCTACTAGGGTTCATATATTTGTCTTCTAAGAATTTTACCCACAAGCTCTTCTCCTGCATCATCCCCAAGCCAATTTCATAATGAAAACTTTATTCATCGTATCCATTTCCCGCAAACCTAATCCACCTTCCTCCTTAGGCTTACAAATAGTCTTCCAGTTAACAAGGTGAATTTTGTCTCTACCTTCCGTTTACTTCCAAATGAATCTACTACATATTTTTTTTTTATCTCCCTTGCAAGTATGCTTTGGAATCACTGCTGCTATTAATAAATGATCCTTCTTACAAACTACGCTACATTAAAAAAATAATCATTATATTCACTATTTCATTCATTTAATGACAATTAATTTTTCCCTATCCAATGGGTGCCTTGCTCGGGCAAGACCAAGACGTGATTTTGCTCGCATGGGCCAAGTAAAGGCAAGTTGTGCCTTTGGATCCAAAGCCCAGAGTATATATTTTTTTAATTCAATATATTAATAATTTTTTTAAAATAATTTAAAATGTGAAGGTACTTTTTTTTAGAAAAAATGTATCAATTGAAATGCGGTGACTATTTAGAGTGGTTTAGGAGAGTGGTTGCGATAACTTTTTAAAGTGTTTTTCGTGCTGAAATATATCAAAATAATATTATTTTTATAATATTATTTTTGATATTAACACATCAAAATGATCTAAAACACCATAACATATTCATTTAAAATAAAAAAAATTAATTTTTTTGGAAACGACGTTTGAAACGCCGTCTCAAACGGGCTCTTAGAATATAGTTGAGGTTGTTTTTATAATTATTTTTGTGTAAAATACATCAATATGATATTTTTTTAATTTTAAAAAAATTATTTTTGAAATCAGAACATGAAAATGATTTAAAATACAAAAAACAATTAATTTAGATAAAAAAAAATCAATTGTTTGTTTTTTAAAAGTTAAAACACAATAAATATTCTTGATTTTAGGCTGGGATGGAAGAAAAAAAACATTGACATTATCAATATTTTGATTATGAGCAGCAGATTGATCTTGACCTGTATCCTCTGTAAACGGGCTTGGCCTGGTGGTGTTCGTTTACAAAGACGGAGCGGAGACATGTGAATTGACCTTGGAATGGGCGACGCAGGGAAGAATGCTTGAGCCGAATTAAATACTCCTTGAGACCGAGTCCCCTTCATTTGAATTAAGAATTTAGCGCCCAAAGGCCTTAGTCCCTACAAAAATTTCAAATTTGAGTGACATGAAAAGCCTGAATAATAATTGCACTTTGCTTTTTGCAATTGCCTCACATTTACCATCCATGTGATTTCTTTTAAGATACCCAATCACAAAAATGTTTTTTTCTATAGAAATAATGTTCTATATGTTATAAATTTACTATTTTGTTAAACTATAGGATATAAAGGTGGTAGTATTTTAATTTACCTAAATAAATAGTTGATTTTATTTGATGAAAGATAAAAAAATTTATTTATTTATTTATTTTGGAACCAAATATCATGAATTTGAAGTAATTTTAGGCATAGTTATAGGTGGTTGAGTTTCTTTTTTAGAATGTATTTTTTAAAAATAATCTTTAACATCAGCACATGAAAATGATCTAAAACACAAAAAAATAATAATTTAAAGTAAGAACTAAAAATAGATTTTTATTTTTTTAAAATACTTTACAAATACATTTCCAACCACCCCTTATGACTATCATGTTAATTTGATAATCCTAAAACTTGGATAAAACATGCTAAGTGAAATCTCATTATTTTTTATAATAAAAATGTTATTTTTATTTTTAAAAACTTTGACTAATCTCATTTTTTCTTACAAACATGTTAATGTTGCTTTATTCCATTATAATTAATTAATCACTGAATTTATTAATTTAAAGTTCAAGTTTTTCAATAAAAGCAAATATCTCTCATAAGTAATAATAATAATAATAATAATAATAATAATAATAATAATAATAATAATAATATAGTGGGATGAGATCTGACAAATTCATTTAAAATTTCCTTCCTAAAAAAGTCATCCCTGTATCTAATCCTTTGTCTTCACTCTCTGCGACCACTCTTGCTTTCCCTCTCAGTCTTCTTCAAATTTCAAACACCAAAACAGCCATCAACAACACTCTTCAGCTACCTCCATCATCATGGGCTGTGTATCTTCTAATCTACTTAACAATGAGGATGAGTTCGCCCAACTAGGCAGCTCAGCGCTAAGTCACCACATAGTTTCACTCACTTCAACCACTTATGGCCTCCTCAATCTTGATCCGCTACCACCAACAACACCACCACCACAAACCACCACAACTCCTCCAACACCATCACCTCGGTTCACTCTTGGCTCCATCTTCCCTACCCCTCTTACAGAACCTAAGTCGAAACCAGAAATCATTGATTCTTGGGAACTTATGTCTGGTCTTGACACCGATAGCTTTCGTTTCTCTCCCATTATCAAGAAAGACCAAGCAAGCTCCCATTTTTCATCCTTTTTCAAGAAACATCAAGAAACCCCTTCATTTAGTAAAGAAAATACCAACCCAAATCTTCTATCGAAGGATAGCTCTTTAGTTATCAAGAAGTGCCAAGAAAGCCCTTTATCTAGCCAAGAAAACAAGAACCCAAATATTCTTTTGAAGGAAAGTACAGGTTTGATTGATAAACTTGAGAGACTATGTCCACCCAGTGAAGAAAACAGAGTTGTGATCTACACAACGACTTTGAGAGGCATAAGAAAGACTTTTGAAGCTTGTAATGTGGTACGTGCAGCACTTGAAGGGTTTGGTGTGCTGATTTGTGAGAGAGATGTCTCCATGGATAAAGGGTTTAAGGAGGAGTTAATGGAGCTAATGAGAGGGAAAGAGAGAGAGGCGATGGTGCCACCTAGGGTTTTTGTTAAAGGAAGGTACGTGGGCGGGGCTGACGAAGTGATGAGACTAGTTGAGGAAGGGATAATGGGAGATGTTTTAGAAGGGTTGCCTAAGAAGGGAGTAAAGGGTGTGTGTGAAGGGTGCGGAGATGTGAGGTTTTTGCCCTGTTTTTCTTGTAATGGGAGTTGTAAGATGGTGATGGTGATTAAGGAAGAGCTGGGGCAGAAACATGGGAGGACTGTTGTGCTTAGATGCCCAGATTGTAATGAGAATGGTTTAGTGCTTTGTCCCATTTGTAGCTGATTCAAGCTACAGTCTGTTGTATCCCGAAGTCCTATGTTGTTCCATCATAAGTAAGTTATCTCAATTTACTTTTTTTTTCGAATTTGAGCTGAAATGATAATGTTCTGTGTTGAATTGGTGCTAATCCTGTTGATGTGGTCTATGAGCCGATACATGATCAATTTGCTTTGCTAAGATTCAATAGTTTTAGATGATTCATACAGGCGATAAATTGTGGAAATGTGATCATCATACTTCTTCTGTTACATTTGGGACATGGGGGCTGATGAATTGAAATGATCGACTCTAAAACAAGGATGTAAAACTTCAGAACATGGGGAAGAACTTAAATTGATTTGATTTTGTAGCAGTGACATTTTTGCTGTTAAATATTCTTTTTGATGGTATATAGATTGCCTATGTTAGATCTTGAGCATGATATATACTTTGCCTCTCACACACAATCTGGACTATAGTTATAGAGAGAGCTGCAAGATTTCTTTTTATGTTGCAATTAAACATGCTAAAGGTTAAAGTCCAGGCTGATCTAGTGTCGAATTAGGGGGTGTTTATCAGCTTTTGACAAAAATTCAATTTTTTATTTTAAATTAATTATTTTAATATTTTTAGATTATTTTTATATATTAATATCAAAAATAATTTTAAAAACAACCACTTGATCTGTAGTCTCAAATTGATTTATGCTCTTTTTGTTGCATTTCAATATGTGCAGAGTCAAGGGATAAATGCCTCCAACTTGGAAAGTGTTAAATTTACTAAATTCGACACTTAACTGCAGTAGCTTTTTTTTATCATGGCTTTTATTTTATTTTCGTAAATTTTTTCCAGAGGAGAGGCTGTTTGGCATTGCGATTGGAAAAAAAATTATTTTTGTTTTTTATTTTAAATTAAAAAAAATAGTATTTTAAGATCATTTTGATGTGCAGATATGAAAAATGATTTTAAAAAAATAAAAAAAATATTATTTTGATGCATTTCTAAACAATAAACACTTTAAAAAACTACCGCAATCATACTCCTAAACAACAATGGCAACAATCGCAAAACTTTCCTTCTCTTCATTTTATTAAAAGTACTAGGAATGCAAATATATTTATGTATGTATTTGGCTTTCTACACCACAATGTTCTTTGCACGTTTTAGTGTCCATTTTAGAGTAGGAAAGAGGTTGTTTTTTTTAAATGTTATTTTATTAATAAATTTATCAAAATAATATTTTTATTTTTAACAAAACACAACAAAATTTAACTATTATATAGTGTGACTTGAGTAGCTAATTGCAAGCACAAATTAATTACTTTACCTTAAAACACACAAGATAATATAAAGCAGGAAAGGGATCTACGAAGAAAGATTAGTTTAGATTTCATTCAATTGAGAGGTTTGGTTGATGATTATCTAGACTAAAAAAAATTAAATAATTAAATAAAATTAGAATTTATTAAGAAAACAAACCTTGACCACAAGTAAACATTCACCTACGAAAATTATAACTGATTTTTGAAACTAAACTCCAATATAAATTTTGAATTTTTATATTTTTTTTAATGTTACTTGGCTAACAAATTTGTTGTATAACTAACTATAACCACTCAACAATCACAAATATTCGTATTAATGATATAGTTCATTAACAACCTTTTAAAGTAGATAAATTCATTAACAACCTTCTAAACTAGATAAATTCATTAACCTATATTAAAAAATTGTCTATAATACATTTTTATTTATTCAAATGTTTTTCTTAATTTTAATAACATAGTTCCATTACAATCATTAAACTTAGTTGCTTTATAAGTTTTCATTATAACAATTTAGAGACTACTCTAGTAATTAAGATAAACAATAATAGAAAATATGCATAGAAAAATAAACATATTCATTCATCGTATAATTTTTTTTTTAAAAAAGAATAATTCTCATAATTTTTCAAATCTGAAGATTTTTGTGTTCTTGTAACAAAAACAAAATAGTTTAGCTTTACATATTTATTGAACAACTACTCAAAAATAAAAGAATGCTTGAACTAAGGTTTTTGGAAGAGAGTATTTGTGTTTTTTTTCTTATATAATGGTTGCTCCCCTCTCTCTCTTTTATTCTTTCTTTTCTCTTTTTCTTTTTCTAGCCTAGGAAACTTTAATTCCTTACAAAACAATTTCCTTTTAAGTAGACAATTTTACATTTAAATACTTCAATAATTATTTTTAAAAAAACCAAATAACCTTGCATGAAATCTTCAATCTTTGACTTAAATGAGCTAAATTGTTGAAATAAAGATTTTGATGTCAATTTGGATGCTTTGGGATTTAAGTTGGATTTGTTTCTTCACAAAATTTATTTGTTGGTAGAGTTTAGAATTCATGTTTTCTGCTGAAATTGAATACATTGATAGGTCTTTGAATCACGAAGGCAACAAAATTGAGTTTGCATCAAATTGATTTTGATAGCTTAAGACCAACACTAGTAGAATGCAAGATTTAATTTCGAAGACTGTGATATTCATGTTCTTTTTTATTTATTTTCCTTGTCATGGATTGCTAGAAATGTATGGATGTTAGCTTTCTAATACCATGAGATTCACTTCATTCTGATCTCTATAGCTTAATTTCTTTACAAAACATCAACTGAAGATTAAATATGTCAATTTCTTATAACTTACTCCTTTTTGATTTTTTTATAAAAACACTTTCAAAACATAAAACAAAGAATATCAAAATATTTTATATATAAAATATAGATAAAATACTATATAAATATGAATAGAATTATGGAGTAATATAGTTGAATCATTAATTGCAATTTCATTTACATTAAATAAAAAAACTAAAAGGAAATAGGTCTTTTAATGTTGCCTTGTATTCATTTGTATTATAACATTTAAGCCATTCTTTTCGTAACTGAAAAATGTTTTCTTTTTCTAGTGTGATTTTGTATTTTCATGGGTTTTTAATTGATATTGTTGAATTTATTAGGGGTGGATGGGTCTTCATATAACTTTATGGCACGATAAAATGACCTTTTATCTTCAAAAGTAAAATAATATATACTTATTATTTAAGGGTGTTTTTGATATTTCAAAATTTACAGTGAATTCACAAACATATTCATAAAAATAAAAATGAATTGAGAGAGTAATTCTTGCGTCTTTTGCTAGTTATATAATATTATTTAAATTATTAAATTGGAAGCACGTGGGGCTCCAAACAATTTTTGGTGGCGCGTGGGACTAAGGTATATGTTTCTTCTCCATCTTTGATTTGTCATCAATAGACATTTCTTTTTCGTTTTCTTTTCCCTTTCGTTGTAGAAAAGCTTGTTGTAACTCCTGAATTGATTTTCTTTTTAGGCCTTGTTTGTTTCAAGGAAAGTGAATTCCGAATTCACTTTCCTTGCTTTCAGATGTTTGTTTCTTTGGAAACAACTTTCCTGGAAAGTTGTTTCAAGCAACAAACTACTGAAAGTTGTTCCGATGTTTAGCAAACACCGGAAACCACTTTCGAGAAAGTTGTTTCAACCAAGGAAAACTTAAGGCTTGAAAAAGGAAAGTGTACTCCTCGCCAAACATCCGGAATACACTTTCAGTGAGCTAGCTAGTTATTGTTTTTTTAAAAAAATAGAAACATGTTAGTATTATTTTTATATAAAAAATAATAATTCTGATATTAACAATTAAAAACACAAAAACTAATAATTTAAATCTTAAAAATTCTATTTTTTAATCACCCTAAATTAAAATTTTGCATTGAGATTTTGATTTAAAATTAAAAAAACTTATTTTAAGCTTTTAAAATTGGAAAAATATATATTAATAATAAGTTTTACTTAAAAAATATTTCACAAGCTTATTTCTCTATAATATGATATGACATATATTGTTATATTTTATAAAATAAGCTATGTATGAATATAGGATATAATAAAAAAAATCATCATTATACTTTTTAGATTTCATTTTTTTTATTTTAAGTGATTAAATATTTTATATTAAAAATTTTATATATATTAGATAATCTTGAAAAAAAATTAATTTATTAATAAATTATTTTTCAGTTTATTTTCCATAACACTGTCAAACATCGGAATTCACTTTCCAGGAAACCACCTTCAGGAATTCACTTTCCAGGAAAGTGAATTCAGAAATCACTTTCAGGAAACTACTTTCCAGAATTCACTTTCAGAATTCACTTTCAGAAACCACTTTCCAAGCAAACAAACGGGCCTTAGATTTGACCCGTATTCTTTTAATTAGTATTTATTTTATTTTTAAGTATTTTTATATATAAAAGCAATTATATTCAATTTCATCCTTAATAGAATTTCTTAACTTTGAAATTTGGTCCTTAGTAAATTCAATGCAACCCTTTAATTTTTATTTTTTAGAATTTATTCTTGGATTTTTATTTGTATTTTTATTACTTTAAATTAATTTATAAATTATATGGTTAGGAGGTTTATTCGAGTTTACTTTGTTGTTTTCATTCCTTTTCTAATTTTTTTTTTGTTTCATCATTTAACTTTTTTTTTTTACACTTTTTGATGGGATTTTTTTTTTACTTTTTAAGAGTAACATGGATTTTGTTTTTACTTTCTAAGAGTAGCATGAGTCTAAATCAATGTTTTGATTCTTTTTATTTTTATCAAATTTTAATTTATTTTCAATTTTATTGTTGGATCTATAATTTTGATTATTTTTTTTGCAATTTGATCGCCCAAGGCATATTACTCTTAAAATTAAAAATAATGAAACAAACGTTTTAGGGCCCTTGGATCTTTTCAACATTTTATTTTGTAATAATGTATTAGGATGATAAGTAGGTTTTGAAAACATATGAAAATAATAATAAAAAAATCCTTTTATCTTAGCAAGTGGTTAACCTCTTGGTGGTTAAAGTTTTCCTTCAACTAATTGCGGGAGTCATCCTTTTGCTTTTCGTGATGGTGAGGTGCATGCTCATGGATGTGATCCGATTGAGCAATAACGAATCTTTTCTTTCTCTTTTCTCTTAGATAACCTAGAAACTCATAAAAAAACATTTCCAAAATTAATAGTCTTTTAGTTTTGTTTCAATAAATTTTGGGTTTTATTCGTTTGATTGCAATTTATTTGGATTTTAAATCTTTTCGAACTTTATTTGTTTTTCTAATTTTTGTTGAGCATTTTCTTTAATCTTATGCTTGCATCCAATATGGCTATCATTCTTTGGTATTGTTTTTTAAATTTCATCCCGATTTATTTCATTTAATTTGATTATTGTATCCAATTTTGATCTTAATTCATTTGCTTTTTATTTTTTTCTTAATTTATTGTAATTTTGAATTCGGTCATTCATTTGTTTTATCGTTATTTGTTTTTTATTTTTGTTTTAATTTTGAATGATTAAGGATTTTGTGTAGTGAGTTTTTAGTGATTTTAGTCCCATTAACCAAGTATATGAGTTTTATGTTTTTTTTTAAGAGGTTGAGCTAGGTTACAATTTAATTAAGTTAACCCAACTTTATTTAATTATTTTCAATGTTATTTTCTATTGATTTAATTTCAATCTTTCTTATATGTTTTTTTTTAAAATTATTTCTTAGCTCAATCTCATATTAAATGAACTTGGGTGGACTTTTCTAATAGATATTTTTCTTCTTCTTAAATTTATCTTTTAACATCAGCTTATTGACTTTTGAACTTTATTATTATTCTTCGTTTTATTTTATGGGGTTTTCTTGATTTATTATCCTCGATTGTGAGTTAGTCATGCCAACTCAAGTTAACTCAGTCTATCATCATTTGAATCTTTTTTTTTTTTTTTTTGATGTTAGAGAAAATTTTACTCAATTTTGTGATGGAGGATGAGCTACTTATAAAGTAGACACTAAAATTCTATTTGGCTAAGTGATGCAACCAGAGTTCATGGATTTTTGTGTGTGTTTTTGATTTATTTTGATGTGATGATATTAATAATAAGTTTTAAAAAATATTTTTAAATAAATAAAAAACAACCTTTAATTCAATAATAATCACCGTTCATAGTGAAAGATCTCCAATCATGATTTTCTCGAGCAGGAGCAGCGTAATGCTCTCGCAAAGCTTACCTTCATGTTCTTATGATTTAAGGGTCTAGTTGGGAGTGTAGTTGCGGTAGTTTTTTAAAGTGTTTATCATGTCGAAATACATCAAAATGATGTTTTTTTTATTTTTTAAAAATTATTTTTGAAATCAGCACATCAAAATGATCTAAAACACACAAAATATATTCATTTAAAATAATTTTTTTTAAAATTTCAGCCAAAAGTGATATCACAATACTAAATGGGCACTAAGAGTTGGGCTGTACAGGCTACTCTCACTACATGGCTTCCTCATCTAATGACCTTAAGCAGGCGGCCCATTTTTATTTCCAGTGAGAGGGTGGTTAAATATGATAATAATAATTGTCTTCGGCCTCCTCTTTAGTATTGGACCTCTACTATATGCTGAGAGATACCATCGTTTTCTCCTCCAAGGACAGCGCTAAACCCGGTCCATTTCATAGATTTACTTAAAGAAATTGAAGAATCAATCCTTTTTACATGTCGGGTTTCAAATTAAAATGAAACAAAAGAATAATTTTCTAGCTGAAAAAAGATCATTTAAATAAAAATAAATAAATGAGCGATACATTGATTTCGGTAGGGTTTATACATTGCGGGCCTGTTTATCTTGTGTCATCCTGACCGAGAAGCAGTGTCAATCCCTGCATATGGCAAGTCCAATTGTTAGGTAAAATAGCATGATTTGACACCAAATGGTTTTCATTTCTCTTGTTTGCATAGAAATTGGTGTAAATTTTATAATCTTGTCAGCGTTTATGCGCAGATATCACCATCTAGCCCCCATTTGTGTGTTTGCATCAGCACTAGTCGAGCATGAGAAGATGGAACAAGTCCCATCAAGAAACCATTGAAGAATCTATTCCAGTTCTCTTAGTTTTTCACGATGATTAAGCTATAGACTCGGAACTTAAATTATTTATCTAGAATTATAGCATGCCGTCTCCATTTCAAGCTCGTAGATGTTACCTCTCGCCATGTTATCTGGCCCTACACACCTAACAATTAATTCCTTTTGAGCTCTCTCCTCACAATCTTCACCCCCACAGCCATCAAACCCACATGTTTTTGTTGGATATTATTTGTGTTTTTGAATTGAAATTACATCACGCATACGATTCATTTTAAGATTGTTTGATGATTTTCTCCATCCAAGAAGGAAATCCTCTAATTCCCATAAGATGTTAGGGACAAGGCTTGATCAGTAAAGGGGTGTTCGTTTGAAAAACATTTTTGAAGAAATTTGATTTTTAAAATTAAAAATTAGAGTATTAAGATATTTTGATGTGCTAATGTCAAAAATAATTTAAAAAATAAAAAAATCTTAATTTTCAGAATATCTTAATACCCAATCTAAGCGAAAAACATTTTCGAAGCAACCTCAATCACACTCCCAAACAATTACTGAGACCAACCTTGGCCTTGAAAGAGATAAGGTTAAGAAAATAAGTAACTATTTGGAAGTGTGGTTGAGATTGTTATTGAAAATATTTTTCGTTTAAAAATGTAATAAAATAATTTTTAACATTAACACATTAAAATGATCTAAAATATCATTTAAAAAAATTAAAGTGAAAAATAAAAATTAAAAATTTCTTTTTTTCAAAAACACTTTCCAAACGTATTACTAAACACCCCTAAATACGATTTTATGCTACATAAATAGTGATTGTGTATACGATTGAGCAATCCACTTACCTGCAAGTATGACAAAACATAATATTTGTGTCGTGATCTTGAGAAAGGACCAATGGAAATCGACATGATTCAACTAGAAGATAGAACGATCATGCCATGCCAATTTGAGTCCATTTATGAAAGTTAATTTCCATATGGCCATGATTGATTAGGTGACATTAATAAATTCTTAACTAAGTATGTAGATAAATGTCCTTGTGCTCATGATCACAGCTACTAAATTATTTTTCTACTTAGCATAACAAACATTTGGTGGGATAACAACGGACAATATTGAAGCTAGAAACACCAACACCATTGCATCATCAGCTAGCTATTGATCTACTTCTGCTCTGCATTTTTTATTTTTATCATAAGATATGTTTGGAATTGTGGGAAAATAAAACAAAATAATTATATATATATTTTATATCAACATATTAAAAATATGAATTAAATATTTTTGAAAGAGAATATATTCTCTAAACAGAAGTTGAGGTTGGAAGAAGAAAAACAATCAACGTAAAGATTTGGGCCTACAAGGTAGAATGGAGCTCTCTATTAACCCATCAAGTCCCTTTTTGTGGGGGCAGTAGGTAAATCACAAGTGGGAATTAGGGCCCACTATTTGCATGCTATGTGCCCTAGGTGGTAATGCAATCTGACTATGAATATTGCAAGTGTATAATTGATTAATTAATTTATTTAGAGGCGTATTGAATTGATTTTTTTAAAATTTTCAACCACATTTTTTCATTATTCAACGGGGGAATAATAACTTTTCAACCTAAATTATCAAGCACTAAATTATCAGTGACCAAATGTTTAGTACAATTGGACATATACTTGAATTAGACGACAAAGAGCTCTTACCATTTCAAAATGGGATTGAGTTATGCTCCATTCAAATTCTTTGATGGTTCAGTTCTAACAGAAATAAAAATCTACAATGCAAAGTTCACAGCAACCTTCGGTGACTTCTTATATAACACTGTGGACGGCTGCAATTTATTTTCCAGGTGATGCACAGAAATCAAGAGAAAAGGGAAAGGAAAAATAGTAATCGATACACCGGACACAAATGCCGGGTTGGGAGAGAATGCTGTGGCGATGCCAACGAAGTCCAAGAAAGTTGAGCTCGTGTACAATATAAAAATGCCTATAAGAATATATGTTGAGAGAGTGTTTGTACAAAAAAATATAGAATTATTTTGTTTTTTTTATCTAATTATTGTCAAATTTCTATGTTAATTACTATTTTGTGACACACATATATCTGTAAACTTGTTCAATCAGGCATCAGCCACCAACAACTGATGTTACCTCATTTATGTTACCATTTATTCTAATTGGTTCATGCAGGGAAAGCTAGGTTGTAGTGTATTTATTACATATTTATAGGATGTTTATTATTGATTTTCTTTGTTCATTCTAGTACACAGATTAATAATTTATTTTTTGTTTGTTTAGCCACCAACCATTGATGTAACTTCACTTTGGTGGTCCTTTATTCGTTTCATTTCCTGGCTGTTCATACACCAAATTGTTTTGAACGAAAGAGAGAGTATACTTCTATACTTCTTTTTTCAAGGTAGAAACTTCATCTCATAAAATGTATTTTGTGTGTTTAGATAAGTAAGTTTTCAAGGTAGAAACTTCATCTCATAAAATGTATTTTGTGTGTTTAGATAAGTAAGTAAAACTTAGGTTGTTCTAAATTCTTACAAAAAATGCACGTCGTGACTCAAACTCGAGATCTATTGTGCAAATCACAAACTATCTACCATCACATTATGCCTCTTAGAGATGAAAGAGGGTATACGCATGAAAGGAAAATGTCTAATTGACAAGAAAAGAAGAAGAAAATAAGTAGAATTCCTTAAATTATAATTCTGAACTTGCAAATTAAACATTAATCCTTAATTTTGACCATTGCAATGTTTATTTCGAATTATTTAAATCCCATCACAAAAAAAGGCTGGTTGTATATTTACCTTCTTTATCTCATATATCATATATTTACATATTTCCCACTCTTTTCAGTTCAATTACATATATATATATATATATATATATAAGGAATGTTGGGCAGACACGAACGAGGGATTGTTGCCATTCCATCGCTTGAAAATGGAGTAACAACAGCATCATCCACGTAAATATCAACCTCTACATGCACAGATTTAATTAGTTGCCGATGGGCACGTCTCAGCCTCTCTCTTTTTGGCAACATCTCTGTGCCAACAATTTTTGATCACATCTAACAAAACCATCATTACAAAACATTAGTGTTTTCCCCACTGTGCGAACCTTATCCTCCAATAACTCCTTGACGCTATTGGATCAACTAAATCAGGATTAAAGATCTCTAATCTGTAGACAAAAACACACTCTAATTGTACTGTGCTGAAGTTACAGTCCAATTGCCAATGAGTGTGCTACGAAAATTGCGATTTAATGGGGTTAGATGCATGATACCGAGCATATATTAAGTCCTACATGATAGATTAACCTTACCAATATACAAAGACTTGTTTGGCTATATTGTCAATCTTAATCGAAGCTAGACCAGTATTTCTATCGTATTTGTATAAAATTGTTGGACCAGAGATCACTGATGGAGATCAATGGCTAGGTCAATTACTTGCACCGAAAAAGTAGTTGTTGGGTCCTTCCTGGCTAGCTTAATTAGTTATTAAAAAAAAAAAGAACACGTACGAATAAAAAGTTGGGCCATACGAAAGAAATTATTGATGAAGCTTAACATCTGCAATTAGAGCCAAATAATGATTAGTCATTATCGGATGGTACGCAACAAGGTAAAGTTCAGTGAATGAGAACTTGTTTAAAGGCTACAAGATATTCTCCAGGAAGCTGCTACGAAGCAAATGTGTCTTCACCTGATCAATCGTCACATATGCATCATGTATGCGTGAATATTAGAGCGAGCGCTCTCTCTGTTTTTTTTTTTTTTTTTTCAATTTAGATAATTAATATTTTGATCTTTCTTGTCATGGGAAGCCAAAAGGGATTTCAAATTTCCAATAACTTTTGACAAAAATCAAATCACGATTTCCTCATCAAAAGCAAGTTTGAGGACAGGAGGGCAAGGCTTTCTTACCATTTTGTGTATTTGACTGATATGTCATCTTGCAAACTTTCAATATTTAGCGAGAACTGCTCAAATGGTGGCAGTAGATTTGGTCTATTTGATTATTATAAATAAAAAAGAGTGAAAATTCAGGCCATGCAACCGTGGTGTACTTGTTGTTGTGTGTGTATATATGTCGATGAAAGGAGATTTCAGAAACTGATTACACACTTACTTCTATTAAGGTTATTAAGGCTGTGTTTGTTTTCTAGAATTCATTTTCTGAAAATTATTTTCCAAACTTTCCTGTATTTGTTTGATTTCGGAAAGTTGATCAACGAAAAACACTTTCGAGTCAAAGAAAAATCGGCTTAGTTTTCATGAAAGTATTTTCCGAAAAATTTGGGCGAAAAACACTTTCTGGAAGTTGTGAAAAGTTTAGAAATGTCATTATTTGTTGATTATATCAAATTTGATCCTCAAACTTTTGATTGCTATATATAATTTGTTTTGAATATTTATTTTTCAATTCCATCTCTTAAAATTTAATTTTTATATTAATTTTGGTCCTTATTTTTATAATTGATATTTTCTTTTTTCTTATCATTTTTTTATTGAAATTTTGTATCTATCAAATTTGGTCCTTATTTTTTTTATTGTTACTTATTTTATTTTAAATAATTTATGAAATTTTAATTATTATTATTTTAATTTATTCACCTTTTATTTTTTTTATTTTTAGATTTGATCTCTATTATTTTGATTATTATTTATTTTATTTGAGATAATTTATGAATTTTGTTTTCAATTTCATTCTCATTCAATTTTTTAATTTATAAGATTTGTTCCTCATTATTTTAATAAACTTGAAAAAAAATTAATTTATTAATAAATTATTTTCTAGTTCATTTTCCATAACACTGCCAAACATCGGAATTCACTTTCCCGGAATTCAGTTTTCAAAGGAAACCACTTAACAATTTGAGATTTAAACTCGTGATTGCTTGGGTTAA
>CM063602.1:2562359-2582280 GCA_032356905.1 Salix exigua | reverse complement strand
AAAATAATAATAATCATCATCTAGATAGGTGGTAACGTGATGAGAATATAAATTTTATGACCAGGATAATACGACGAAATTATTAAAAATTTATATATTAATTAATTTTAGAATTGACATCCAAGTTAATAAAATATATATATAACAATAAAAAAGCAGATGCAATTTTCATTTTTTATCAATTAAAACAAGCTTTTTAAAATAATTTAATTTAATATTCTACAAAAATCTTAAACCTAAGCTAGTTATTATTATTAATATATCTAAAGGCATCGGCCAAATCCACAGTAGGTTATTGTGGATTGGCAGTTTTTCATTTGTATTCCGCGGGAGTACATGTGCCTGCCTTTTTTTTTTTTTTTAATTTCGTTTTTTTTTAAATTAATTTTTTTGTTCTAAAATTCGTTTTTCTTTTAAATTCTTTTTTCTAAATTTCGTTTTTCTTTTTTAAATCCTTTTTTTCTTACAAATTTCATTTTTTTCTTTTAAATTCTTTTTTCCTAAATTTTCTTTTTAAATCCTTTTTTCTTACAAATTTCGTTTTTTTCTTTTAAATTCTTTTTTTAAATTTAGTTTTTTTTTTAAATTATTTATTTTTCTAAATTTCGTTTTTTCTTTTTAAATCTTTTTCTTCTAAATTTTGATTTTTTTCTTTTAAATTCTTTTTTACTAAATTTCATTTTTTCTTTTAAATTCTTTTCTTTTCTAAATTTTGTTTTTTCTTTTAAATTCTTTTTCTTTTCTAAATTTCGTTTTTTTATTTTTTTCTTTTAAATTCTTTTTCTAAATTTCGTTTTTTTCTTTTAAATTCTTTTTCTTTTCTAAATTTCGTTTTTTTCTTTTAAATTCTTTTTTTCTAAATTTCGTTTTTTCTTTTAAAATTCTTTTCTTTTCTAAATTTCGTTTTTTCTTTTTAAATCCTTTTTTCTTCTAAATTTTGTTTTTTTCTTTTAAATCCTTTTTTCCTAAATTTCATTTTTTTAATCCTTATTTTGGAAAGTGTTGCTTTTCGTTTGTTTTTTTTTTGGATTTTTTAAATCCTAATTTTAGAAAATTACTCTGTAAAAGTTGTTTTCGTTTGTTTGTTTTTTTAACTTGGATATTAATGATAGCTTACGCGTATCATGATTAATCTCCGGATCTATTTTTTTTCCTTTTTTTGTTTCCGCTTCTATATTTTTTCCCCTTTTTTTCCACTTATATTTTCCCCCATGACCGGGGTGTCCGAGTTATTTTATGCGCAACATGATTTTTTTCATATTACTTGTTTAAAAGGTGTTTTTCCCTTGCATTGTTTATTTTAATAACCATGCTTTTTTAATAATAATGTTCACGATTCAATACTTGTGTGAAGAGGTGTTTCTGTTTTTTTATTTTAATCGGGCTTTTTATTTTCTTTTAGACACTGGTATCCGTTACGACTTGTGCGCACTGACTAATCTCTGAATCCATTTATTATTATTATTTTTATTATCACTTACATATTTTTTTCATGACCGGATCTCCGGATTAGTTAACGCGCATCATGATATTTATATGTTTTTTTTATTTATTTTTGTTAAAGTTTCTAGGATATTTTTAATCTTTCATTAATTATATGTTCTGATATTTATTGGATATTATCTAATAAGATTATATATAGTGATAAAAATACATGACATTGGATTTTTTGAATAAAAAATTAATATCAAGTATTCTTAAATACATTTACTATAATCGTATAATGAATAAATCGAATAACATAAAAAAAAATTGTCTTCAAATTTTAATTTTGTACTTAACACAATAACAATACCAATAATAATTTAATTGTTTTTCTTGCTTACTCTTTTGTTATTGTTTTTTTCTCTCCATATAATCTAATAATTTTTATTATTTTGACAGTGATGACAATGATATTTTTTTAATTTTCTTAAATTTTCTAGGATAATTTTAGTCTTTCATTAATTATATGTTCTAATATTTATTGGATGTTATATATATATATATAGAGAGAGAAAAGAAAACATGACCTAGGTTTTTTGGAATAAAAACATTAATATCATTTTAAAATTAATATTGAAATTTGGTACTCTTTTGTTTAGATTTATTTCTTAAAAACAAATTTATAATATTTTCATTTTTAATATTTTAAATATAATATTGCTGGGGAAAAGATAAACTAAAAAAAAAAAGTATTTACGTAGGTTATCTGCAATTACAAAATATACGCGTCACTTTCCATTTTGATTACATAAATTTTATCAATTATAACTATACTAAATAAATATTAAACTAATAAAATACAATACATATAAAAACAATAAATTTTTACATAGATAAAAATCACCATGATCGCTGCAGGTATACCGCTTCGTTAATAACTATTTAAGAGGTTCAACTGTAAAGTAATTTTTTATCTTCACATAATAATTCATACGAAAGAAAGCTCTCGTACATATTTGCCCCTGCATGTCAAAGCCATGAGAGGCAGACAAGCAAGGCTTCCTCTGTAATTTTAAATGACCCACCGCATCAAATAAAAAACCTAATTTCGGTGGAGAAAAACCCTAATTTTGGTGGAGAAAAACCCTGTTTTCTTCTGCCTCTCTAAAATCTAGAACCCTAACCACCTCTCTCTCGATCTTACAAGTTCACCAATGGCAGATTCATCAGTTTCTATTGACAAGCTAAAAGCTTTCTGGCACTCTCAAGTTCACGATGAGGAAAAATGGGCCCTCAACATGGTACATTCTCTCTCTAAAACACACAATTTTACTAATTTATTCCTCGACTTGGTTATTCTTCCCTTTAATCAACTTTTTTTCTCTTAGATCTGGTATGTGAATTGAATTGAAGCATCTGATATTGGTATTTAGAGAGTGATGTTATAGGAGGACTTGTATTAGAACTTGATCTCCTTTACCTCAAGTTCTGAGGATCTAGGAAAGATAGATTAGGTTGTAACAGTTTGTGTTATGCTGTCTCAATATATTTAGTTAAAGATTTGGGTCCTTAATGATTCGTTAATTAAGTAATCCCAGAGGTCCCAAATATGTTTTTAGAAGCTCTCTGACTAGTTATATTTTACTCTTGAGTCGAAGTCATAATTACATAGAGGTAGAAGAACATAATGTATTACCAGAGAGACAAAAACAACTCTAATGGATGACAGAAACCCACAGGAACAGCCAACATTGGGGGAAACAAAATTCTGATGAATTTGTGGCTGACTCTGTGATTGATGTCGTAGCTAACACTGGTTTTCAGATGAACAAGTGAAATCCATATAGGTTACTTGGTCCTGGAGTTCTGCAACTCTGCCTTTCCTGAGCAATTGCAGTTGATGGCCTTGTTTTGTTTTTTTGTAAATGCCTCCTATATCCAGTTGACTGGAATGTAAGACCTTGGAAAATGCTTTCAGTATCTAGTTGAATGAAGTTTAAGGCCTTAAGTTTAGTTGAAAGAAATGGATTTGTTTTGGTTTTGATGCAAAAAGCTCGTGTTTTTAAGAGCGAGATCTCTATGCCATTTGGAAAATCACCGGGGAATGTTCTTGTGTTTTTGCCTAAACTATCTAAGGTAGTGTCAGGTATTGTAGTAGTGTTTCTTTTTCAAAGTGTTTTTCACTTTGAAATAACATTTTTTATTTTTTCAAAATTAATTTTGACATCAGAACAATCCAAAACACTAAAAAAATATATTTTGCAGCAAAACAAATTTCATTTTTAAAAAAAAGCATAGTTGGGCCACGGAAACAAACACGCCTTAAAAGAGATTTTTAAGCACCTTTGCAAGCCTGGTTGCAGATCCTTGCTTAGAGAATCTTAACAGTATTCAAAGTGCTATTTTATATATATATATATATATATATAATTTGTAGCACTACCAATGCTGAATCTTAGCCAAGGCATTGGCTAAAATTAACGTGGAACTTAGCAATTACCTGACTTAAACGGTGTTTAGTTAGATGAATGACACAGCTCCTATTACCATTTGCTCCATCAACTGGTAAGAATTTTACTAGTAAATATATTAGCTTCACTAGCGTTATTTTCTTGGAACTTATTTGTCTACAGATGCTCCATATCTTTTATTCTTGCTAATGGTCAGTTCAATTTCCATGAGCATGGCTAGTAGCTGATTTCATTTGTTCTCTAGTAAGGAACAGCTTTTTTCTTGTTGCAGAAATTGCTGCAAGCTGTTGGACTGTTTGCTGGATCTATCTTTCTGATGAGGAATTATGGTGATCTTATGGCAATATGAGGACGGATGAAGGGCTGCTATTCTGCAGTCTCTCTTTTCTGGCTAAATTAGCACTGTGAGCTCATGAGGTTGGATGGGTCTTTGGATACTGTGAATGGCAGATTTTCTTGCAATACTTTCAGATTTTGCGTAGTTCAGTGTTCTTACTTCGGAATATGGACCTGTTTCTTCAATCTCCTCTGGAAAATAAACTTGTATGCTAGATGATTTCTCTTTGTTTATCAATGGTGCACAGCTTGCCAATCTCATTGGTTCCTGGTAGTCTCTGTTGTTAATTAACTTAATGACATCTTTTGCTAGGACTTTTGTTCTTAATGTGGTGATTAAGTTGGAATCCATACTAATAACCCGCAACAATAAGGTATTATACCTGGAGCTTTGGAAGATTTTGAGATTTAAACACGAGAGAGATAATTCTAGGTTTTAGTCTATACTAGTTGGATTGTCCGCACTACGTTGCGGGCATAGTACGGGCAGAATAAATAATCTTCATAATTGTTGAGATTAAAATATAATATTTTAGTATGTAAAATTTGATATAATGAAAAAGATAAACATCCTTTATTATAATAATAGTAAATCAAGGTCTTAACTTCTTAAATTATCATCACCATCATTGTCAAGATAATAAACATTATTTAACAAATCTCAGAGAAAAAATAATAATAAAAAAGCACGTAATAACAAAAACCTAAAATTACTATTATTATTCTTAATATTTATATTATTATTATTTTAATAACGGGAAGAAAAAATTAAATCAAAGGCTTTAAAAAACCTAAAAACATTAACAAAAGAACAAATGAAAAAATAAAATAAATGAAAAAAACAATAAAAATTATTGACTTGAAAAAAAATTATTTGACCTGAAAATCTATAAAAAAAAAAAAAACATATTACACTACTTTGCGAGCTAAGTAAAAAGTTTGTATAACTGTTAAAAGAATAAAAATTATCAAATTATCCCGAGAGAAAAGAAAACTTAAAAAACATTAACAAAAGAGTAAGTAAGAGAAAAACATTAAATTATTATTATTATTATTGTTATGCTAATAATGAAAAAAAATAAAATACTAAAAAAATCATAATAACTTTGACAAAAGATCAAACAAAAAAATAAAGTAAAAATTATCAGGTAAAAAAATCACATGACATAAAAATAAAAAAGGAAAAAGGAAAAAACTAAAAGAAATAACAAAAAAAATACAAATATCAATTTTCAAATAATCATAGATATAAAATAAAATTTAAGAACTATTTTTTTTGAAAAAAATATATCAGCCTAACAAATAAGAAAATTAAAAAAATTAAAAATCAAAACAAATATATATATATATATATATATGGACAAAAATAAGGATTATTCTTGAAATTAAAAGAAATAAAGAGATTAAAAATAAAATAAAAGTAATAGGGCTGAAATGAACATTAAAAATAAAGGGATTAAAATACAAAATTAAAAATATAAGGGCCGAAATGAAAACATCAAAGTCTTAAAATATAAGAATATTATTATTATTATTAGAACTAAGAAAATAAAAATTATTAAATTATTACAATGAAAAAAAATAAAAAAAATAAAAAAGGAAGAAAGAAAAAAACTAATATTATTATTCTTATTGAGTTGATAATTGGAAACAATTCAATAAAAAATGTCAATAAATTGTTTTAAAAAAACATCAAAATCTATAAAAATATAAAAAATCAAAATAAATAATAATAATAAATAAAAGTAAAAAAAGAAATAAAAAACGTCAAAATCAATTAAAAAAATCAAAATAAATAAAAATGAAAAAAAAAGCAAAGTGAAAAATAAAATAAATAAATAAAAAATAAGTGAAAAAAAGAAATAAAAAAACGTCAAAACGAATAAAAAAATCAAAATGAAAAAAAAAGTGAAAAAAGAAAAAAAAGTGAAAAAAAGGAGAGTGAGAAAAGAGGCGCTGGCATGGGTGGAACCCTTGCCAGCGTCTCTCCCGGTGTCTTACCGGGAATCAGATGGGGATTTATTTGAGGATTTAGTGAAATTTTAAGGACCTAATTGCGTGTTTGAGGTTATGGTAAATTTTGCTTTTTAAAGTAATTATATTTTAAAATATATCAGAATAATGTTTTTATAAATATTATATCATAATTATTATAAAACACTAAAAAATATTAATTTAAACTTTTAAAATATTAAATATTTTAAAAAAATATCTAAAATAAAATAACTGTGTCATTCACCCTCGAGATTCAATCGAGACCAGCCTTGTAGATTAAGGGATTTTTTAGGGTTGCCCTTTCAATAAACAGACAGGGGCACATGTTTCTGACATGTGAGGGGAAAATCAAGGGGTGGTAAGCAATTGGTCTTCTTTAAAAATTATAGTTTAAAAATATTTTATTGTTTTTTTAATTAGTTTAAATTTAATTTTTTTTAGTATTCTTAAATTTAGTTGATATACTAATATCAAAAATAATTTTTATAAATTAAAAAAATATATATTATTTTAATATATTGAAAAAAAAAACTACTTCAAAAAATAACCGCTATTATATTTCAAAAGTAGATTTTTTTTCCTTTTAAGATGGTGTTTGAAAGTGTAGTTGTTAGTTTTTTAAAGTAATTTTTACTTTAAAATGTATTAAAATAATATTTTTTTTTATCTTTTAAAAATTAATTTTTAGCTCAACACATGAAAATAATTTAAAAACACTAAAAATAATTCCATTAAAGCAAAACAAAAATCATTTAAAAAAACACTTTTAAAATACTTACAAAGCATAATTCCATTTAAATACTCCATATTTGCGTTTGGTAAAAAAATATTCGTCACATTAAAAGTGAATAACATGCTATAGTATAATAATAATAATAATAATAATAAGAAGAAGAAGAAGAAGAAGAAGAAGAAGAATATATAATTACCTAATAACTAAAACAGATTCACAACCACTTTCATTATAACTGCACTACCCATTGTCCATTCGCGACATCATTGCGCTAATATAAAGATCCAATCCCTGGACCTCTACGATCGGTTATCCGAAAAGAAAAATAGCAGACTATCCTCTCTTGATTCTTGCTGCTGTTTCCTAGCAAATAATAATATCCATGAACTCACTTCCCAAGAAAAACAACCCAACCGAGCATAAAAATTACAATCGGTGGTCGAAGCGTCTCGAACTCGCAGCGCTTTGTGTTAGCGGTAGCGCGACAACCGTTCGGCCAAACCCTCCCATCTGTCCATTTTCACCATAAATTATACAAAAAGGATGCCAGCTAAAAAAACAAAAAGCGCACATACACCCGCGATTCACCGTGACAAATTGCCAGTCCACAGTGGCAATGAGTCACGGTGAACAGTAGGAAGAAGGACGACCTGTTTTAGTTATTAGGTAATATATATATATATAGATTAATGGAGGAAGTATTGAAAGTTAATTCTAAGTTTTAATTTTATCTTTATTTTTAAAATCTAGTAAAGTGGCAACTGCAGCTGAAAGGGTGTGTTGGCTCTTGGCTGCCTGTCCTCTGTTTTTAGTTACAAGACTTGGATGTGTATTATGATAAAAAAAATAAGAATTAATTTTTGAGTAATTGGTTAGATTGATAATTTAAATAATATAAAAAAATACAACAATAAATAAACTGATAAAAATAACGATAAAAATAGGTAAAATCAACATATCTAGATTATCAAGCAACTTAATGCTAATTTAATTTAATAGAAAGAAAATTGGAAAAAAATTAAAGAAAATAAGAAAACAAACTCCAAAAAGAAAATCGCTTTAAAAAAACCAAGTAAACTCAAACTAACTTCTTAAACTTGGTTTAATATTATAAACTTGCAGCTTGTTAAATCATGGATCCAAGTTTAATGAAGAAAATTAACTTTTAACCAATTTAATTTTAAATGATGAAATTATAGAGAAAACAATATTAATAAAAAAAACATGCAAAAATAAAATAAACACCAAGAAGAAGAATGAGGATAGAATTTGAGAGGGGGGAAACATGATAGAATTTGAAGAAAAAAATGATCTTAAACAAAATAAATAGTTAAAAAACAAGTACCAAAATTTTAAGATTAAAAAATCACATGAGAGTGAAATTGAAAATAAAATGTAATTAAAAATTATTTATTAATAAAAAATGGTAGGGATAAAATAAATAAAAAATGTAGAGGGTTAATCCCATAAGAAAACATCAACTTATGAACAAGAAAAAGAAATATCTTAGGTGAATTGGGAAAATATCTAAAAACCTTGTTTAGCTTCTAAAACTTATAACCCTTGACATTTTAATCCAGTTAAACTACATACAAAATAATTACATTATAACTAAAATAATATATAAAAATTGATCTTCAAAATAACTATTACGTTTAGAACACACATAAAAAAAAATTATATTAAATAAATCATTTTACTTGCTCTAACACAATAATGGAGGAGAGAGAGAAGGAGGAAAACAGATGGCCGTCGACGCTAAACCAGCGTCCATCATGATACATGCATCTCATCACAGCGTCGAGGGTTTCGAGATCTTCCACGTGTTATCCTAGAAGACACCAATTTTTGGTAGCTAGACTCAAGGTTATGGATCTCGTCCCGTTCTGGCCGGAACGGCCGGAACGGCCCGTCCTAGTCGGAATTCCGGGACAAAACGGCGACGTTTTTGTCCCGGGTAAAATTCCGGACTGATCCGGCCGTTTCGGCCGAATTCCGGCTGGAACGCCCCGGTTTTGTACCGGCGGTCCCGTTCCGGTGTAAGCACAAAACGACGTCGTTTACACTTGAATCAAAACGACGTCGTTTAGGAGTTAATAAACCCCCCAGACTAGACCCAAAACCCATTTCCTCGATTTCAGAAATCCCTAAACCTATTCCCCCAAATTCGTCGATTTCTTTTTACCCAAATCGTTGCCCTAATCTCAAATTCATCTCAAATCAGCTCACAAATCCAGTAACCCATCAATTGAAAAGCTCAATTTGTAATTTCAATCCCTAATCTAGCTCAAATTCTGAATTCCTACATTGAAAAAAAAATCACGGCGGCACAATTTGAACAACACGGCGGCACAATCTCTTCCACACGGAAGCATAATTGACTTTGCTCGGTTCTTCTTCCCCAAATCTTCAGTGAAAGGTACACATTTGAAGCCCCTAATCCTTTAATTTTTTGAAAAAATGAAAGTGCCGAAACTTGGGATAATTGATTAATTGATTACATTTGTATGGAATGTTTAATTGGAAGATGTTCATTCATGTTGTGTTCCTAATTAAACTGGGCATTCTTGTTAATTGTGATTCTATGAATGATTGTTGATGAATTTTCGGAAAGTGAGTTATTGTGAAAATTGAGTTTGATTGTCAATTTGAGATGGAATTGTATTATGCCGAAACTAGGCATAATGGTGTATAAACTGGGCATTCTTGTTGATTGTGTTTTTGTGAATGGTTGTTGATTAATTTCGAGAAGAGAATTTGATTGTCTATTTGTTGTCCCGATCATTTCTTGAAAAAATGATTTCTGCAATATCTCGAGCTGTCTGTTAACAGCAGGTTGCATAGTTTTTTTCACCTTTTATATGGAGATTCTGTTTAATGATGCCTCTTAATGACTAATCAAGACAGTCATTAAGATATTGCAGAAAAGAGAAAGGAGTTTATCCTACTCCTTTTTTTCAGTAGTAACTATGCAATTATTCCTCGCTAAACTATACTGCATAAACTCCATTTTTTGTTTCTTTATGGTGTATTAAGCAAACACCTTTTAAAGGTAATCAAATAGATGCTTAGAAATCATTAGTATAAGAGATATGGGTTTGTGATTCATATTATGTGTTTTCATCCCATGCTTGCAAAACATACTTGGAATTATCTACTACATTTGATTTTCTTGGTAACTCTCTTGCTGGATGTTGTCTTTTAACTTTCCTTATCTTGTTTTAGTATGACTTATTATAGGGCCTGTGTAATTGGACACCGCCTTGTGTCTTGCTTTTAATTGTTACCATTGAAGTTTTGAGATTTCAAGGAGAAATCTAGCTAGAATTCCTGTTGAATATTTTTGAAAACAAAGTGTTGTAATTTATTAGCCCTCTCCCTCTCTCTCTTTTATATACATTAGGTGCCTCATTCAAGTTTCCTTTGAGAAATATGCTTGAAATTTCTTTTTTTTCTATAAAGTTTGTCCATCTATTGAACATGCTATCTGGAAAAACTTGATGTTAGTTCTTCCATCAAATAATTTAATTTTATCTATTCAGTACTTACTGACTAGATGTTGATGATGCACATTTAGTTTCGTACCTTTGTGTTCTTAGCCATATAATAGTGTCTAATTGTTTTTTGTTATTGCAAAAATGGCAGGATTGTTAGCATGGTTAGCATAATTTTATAATAAGTGATTTCTTGATATGTTTTTTTTAGGTTTTCTCTCTTTATTTCACTCTTAATTTGTGCATGTAGCCAGGGTTTAAGAGTTTTTTCTAGCTAATTAGAGTTTTGCATGGGTACTTGCTTTGTTAAGATTTTTATACTTTGATTATGATTTATATTATGTTCCATTAAGAGATTCATGTTTTGAAATCCAATTTGGTATGGATTTCAAATTGTGGAGTAAAGAATGATACATGCGTAACTTGTGTTATCTTTTTAAAACAGAATAAATTACATGGCTGAAAACTCATCTAGTGGTGGGACTTCAATTGCTTCAGCTCCAGCAAGATCAGATGATCCAGCATGGGCTCATGGACAAGTGGTTGCTGGTGTAAAGAATGCAAGTATATGCATTTATTGTAATAAACGGATCAATGGTGGTGGTGTTACTCGGTTGAAGTATCACCTGGCTGGTATTAAAGGTGAAGTTGAACCTTGTAAAAAGGTCCCTCCAAATGTTAAATGGCAAATGAAACAAGTGGTAGATGACATGACAATGGAGAAAGAGAGAAGAAAAAGAATTAGAACTGATATTGGAAATGCTCAATCAGTTTTCAATGATGAAGGAGTAGAAGAGGGTGATGCTGCAAATCCTCGTTCGGGTGATATATGTTCACAAACAAGTAGAAGAACGACAGTGCAAGGAACAAGTATATCTAGAAGAAGGACTCCTTTATTTGCTCCACGAACTACCCCGGGTTCCCAGCCTAGTATTAGAAGTGCAATGGCTACTAAAGAGATGGAACACAATGCAAGAAAAGCTGTAGCAACATGGTGGTATGATGCTAATATACCGTTTAACAGTGCTAATTCGTATTATTATCAGCCAATGCTAGATGCCGTAGCATCCATAGGACCTGGGTTTAAAGGCCCATCATATCATGATTTAAGAGGACCACTTTTGAAAGATGTAGTTCATGATGTCCATGACTATATTTTAAGTATCAAGGCTGATTGGAGAGTTTATGGATGTTCAATTATGGCTGACGGGTGGTCAAATAAAAGGAATGCACCAATTGTGAATTTCCTTGCCTATTCTCCGAGAGGCACCGTGTTCTTGAAGTCTGTTGACACTTCAGGACTTCGAAAAGATAAAGAGACATTGCTGGAGATGTTTGATGAAGTTGTCAAAGAAGTTGGACAAGAGAATATTGTCCAATTTGTTAGTGATAACGAGGCTTCATTTAAAGCTGCTGGGAAAGCTTTGCAGCAAAGGTATGGCACCTTTTTTTGGTCTCCTTGTGCTGCCCATTGCATTGATTTAATGCTAGAAAATATTTGTGATCCGAGATATTTTCCAATGATTGATGAAACCATTAAAAGGCAAGAAATATAACCAAGTTTATATATAACCATGCATGTGTTCTAGCTTTGATGAGGAAAGAATTCACAAATGGACATGATTTATGTCGTCCTGGCATAACAAGGTTTGCAACCCATTTCTTAAGCCTCCAATGTTTATTGAAGTTTAAGAATGAGCTTCGACAAATGTTTACTTGCACAAAATGGGTTGAATCAAGTCATGGTAAAAGTCGGGTTGGAAAGGAGATTGCTTGCTATAGTTTTACAAGATAAAGACTTTTGGCCGAGATGTGCACATATAATCAACGTCAGCGAGCCTTTAGTACGAAGTTCTAAGGTTAGCGGACAGTGAAGAAAAACCATCAATGGGATATTTATATGAGGCAATGGATAAAGCAAAAGAAGCCATCAAAACAAGGTTGAAAAATAGAATGTCTCAATATATTCGGGTAATTGATGCTAGATGGGATAAGCAACTTCATAGTCCATTACATGCAGCAGGATGTTTTCTTAATCCTGGAATATTTTTAGGCCTTCTTTTTCAAAACAAAAGGAGGTAACTCGAGGTTTGCTTACCACAATTATGAGACTGGTTCCTGATTGTGATACTCAAGATAACATCGATTGCCCAAATTGAGGAGTATAAGAGAGCAACTCGGTCTTTTGGTATAACCCTAGCTATTCATCAAAGAGAAAAGTTAAATCCAGTAATAACTTTTATTTTTACAATATAATGTCTTTTTATCTATAATATTTGATTTATTCAAAATTTGTTATCTAGTTTCATGGTGGGAGCAATTCGGCAATGATACTCCGTAACTTCAAAAGTTTGCAATTCGAGTTCTTAGTCAATGTCTGTAGTGCAATCGAGTGCGAAAGAAATTGGAGTGTATTTGAATTCATCCATTCAAAACACCGAAATAGGCTTGAGCACAAGAGATTAAACGATTTAGTATTTGTTCGCTATAATCTAAAGATTCGACAGAGGTAAGTAAAATATCAATATTATTATATTAGTAATTATTTTCTATTACATTGCTATTAATTTTTTAATTTCTTTCGTGTTTATTCTTTGTAGGAATATAAGCGTAACAAGAGATGCTTTAGATCCCATTAGCCTTGACAACATTGATCTTTTGAATGAATGGATTTGTGAAGAACCCGGTCTTCTTGATGGAGATGACATAAGTTGGGAGAGTATCGAAGCACCTTTCGCTACTTTAAATTTAGATGATGAAGAAACATGTGTAAATGAGGAGAATGAGCTTGGTGAAAATGACCAGCTATTGGAATGTCTTGTTGATGACTTTCCTTATGTTCCACAGCCAGATCAAGATCCTTATTTTTATATTAATGATGTAGAAGATGTTTGATGTATTTTTCTTTTATTTTAGAATATTTTACTTTCATAATATTTTGAAATTTCAAAGATGTTTCTAATTTTGAGATTATGTTTGTATTGTATAATTTAAAATTTAAAATTTCATTTATCTTGAATTTAAATTATACTTGTTAAATTAATATTTTTTTTCATATATATAATTAAATAAATAAGAACAGTACAAAACCGGAACGGAACGCTGAAATGCACCGAAACCGGAACGTTCCGTTCCAAACAAAAAACCGGAACGGTACCCGAAACGGATTTTACAATCTTGGCTAGACTAGACAGCCCAGCCCCTCATTTTTGGTAGCTAGACTAGACAGCCCAGCCCCTCATTTTTGGTAGCTAGACTAGACAGCCCCTCATTTATCAATCGTTTTTTTTAAATAATATTAAATATAGGACTATTACAATATTACCCCTAAGCAGCCTTCGAATCTATAACAAAACCACTTTAAAATGATCGAAAAAAACCCTTGTGAGAGGGTTGCAAATATTACAAACCACTTAAAAAGAAAATATTTAAAATAAACTGACTAAATTAGAAGAGATCGGCATATTTCTCGAATTCACAATTTAATTAGATGGTGAAATTTAATGTAATATATTTTGAAAAAAATCCAATAAACCTTTTAATAATAACTAGAGTTACACCAAAAAGGAAAAACAATCCTGACCAGGAAGTCAAACATTTAGCTAAGACAACCTAGTTCTTCTACGTAGATCTCCAAGGAATATTCTTGGTCCCAATATAGACGACGGCATAAAAATGAATCGATCCGGCAATCTCACCACAAAGTCTACACCTCGCAATAGTATCCCTAAGAGGACCAAAAACATTTAAAACAAGACAACGCAACGCAACGCAACGGGACAAAGAACAAATCACAATATCTATTGGCTACGAAAGAGGGAGAGAGGAGTGGACTGGACAGAAGCGGAGGCCAGAATCATGCCTTCCTCTTGTAAGTTTCAAAACTATATATCCAATTCATTTCTGGGTTCTTGTTTCTTTTTTGCCATGATGACTCTGCAGTTTGTTTATTTTATTTTTTCTTATATTAAGCAGCGTGTGATGAATGAGGATATTGATCTTGGTTATGAAAGTAGTAATTCATTTTGCTCAATGCATTGAAACCAATTGATCGGTTCTTTGATTGATGGGAACCCCAGAAAGTGATAGTGCATTGATGTAGGTTTCATTTGTTTATTTTGTAACAAATGAAATGGCAGGCTCAGGCTCAGGCTCTGGTTTTGGCTTTGCTCCGATCTTATTTCTATCGCTCGTAGTAGCATGTGCTGCAAGGCCTCTCTATCCTCTCCCTAGTAAAGTAAGCCACGGTAATAGACTACCTCTACAGACTTCTCGACCGTATAATATTGCCCATCGAGGATCAAATGGAGAGATTCCTGAAGAAACCTCTGCTGCATACATGGTGTGTATAGACATGCAAGTTAATCTACTTTGTGCTTTCATATGTTTGAATTTTAACCTACTTCTTTGCATGTCGAGAGGTGGGAATAAATTTATTGTCTCGAAAGTGACAAGCATTCAGTTATGTGCATTGATTCGGTATGCCTCATTCAGCCACAAAAACGGAAAAAAACAAAACAAAAAAAACGGTTGTTTATGCACAAACTTAGTAGATATCATAGAAGATGAATCATTTGCTGTGATGCACTTATTTACCAGACTTATGCTTGTTTTGCTTCACGAGAATGTTTTTCCCAGCGTATGTTCCTTATTATGACTTGTTTCTACAGAGAGCCATTGAAGAGGGAGCTGACTTCATCGAAACTGATATCCTGTCCTCCAAAGATGGGGTTCTTATATGCTTCCATGATGTCACCCTTGATGACACAACTGACATTGCAGATCATAAGGAGTTTGCAAATCGTAAAAGAACCTATGATGTTCAAGGAGTCAGCACCACTGGCTTCTTCACTGGTAACTCTTATCCATTCTGCCTTTGGTTATATGCTGTTACTGTGTTGGCTTATGAATCAGAACCAAGCAGCAATTAAATTGGCAGCTTGGGCAAGTGTTATCTTTTATTCCTTGTTTTACTGAATTATCCACCAACTTGATTTTACATGGCATTTAATTGGGAAAAAACTGAAGTTAATTCAATTGCTTGCAGTTGATTTCACATTGAAAGAACTGAAGTTGTTACGTGTGAAGCAGAGGTTTAGTTTCCGGGATCAACAGTATAATGGTTAGTTTGTTACATTTCTTAAACTGTGTCATGGTTACTCAGGGGATGAGGAACCAAACCTGTAATGAATTCATATCATACCTTTCAATAATTGAATGGTCTTTGCTTATGTTATTGGAAGTAATCTGCAACATGTAACGGGCTATATTTTAAATTTATGTTAAATACACTTTGTATGCTCTGTCAAAGAAAGTTACAGAAATGTAGTACCCTTAGGACATGAAATAACAATAGTTAACTCACTACATTATCTTGCTGTGTGTTCCTCAGGAAAATTTCCTATCATCACTTTCGAAGAATTCATATCAATTGCACTGGATGCACCAAGAATTGTTGGAATATATCCAGAGATTAAGAATCCAATTTTCATAAACCAGCATGTACGGAATTTCTCTCTATATCAGCCTAATAGATAAAAATTATATGATTGCATTAAAGATTAATTAGAATCACCCTACTTTTCTATTCCTATGATGCCACTCACCTCACTTCCAGTCTTTTTTTTATTGTACCAGCATCTTTTCTGATGCATGAATTTGCACTAGAAAACCATGCGGAGACATCAACTCTTTTTTTTGTCATGGGATGTGGGGTGTGTTGATGTTTGAAAATATCATATGCTGTGATGTACTTATTTTAGTATCAATGCACATTGTCTAATTTTCTACACAATACGACAGGTGAAATGGCCTGGTGGTAAGCTATTTGAGGACAAGTTTGTGGGGATACTTAAGAAGTATGGATACAAGGGTTCATATTTGTCTGAACCTTGGCTGAAACAGCCATTGTTTATCCAGTCTTTTGCTCCAACTTCACTTGTATACATATCAAATCTGACAGACTCACCCAAAATCTTCCTGATTGACGATATTACCATTCCAACTCAAGACACTAATCAGGTTCGTGTTTCCTTTAGTGCAAACTCCCCCTAATTGCATAGTTAATTTTGCTACCATTTTGCGTACACTATAATTTTTTTTTTATTGAATGCCTGTAGAACAGTTTTCTAATATACTAGAACTTTTAGACTTTGGTTGTTTTCAACAGATTGGCATTAGGGTGGAATCATATGAATTACTCTACCCATGGGGGCTCATGCATAAGGATGCTGACAAACACCGTGATTTATATATTTTACAGGAACTTTCACATGTGATTGTAAATTGTTTCCATGAAATGCTGGACAAATTATTTTTGTTACCTGATCCTATTAACTTCCGCAGGAAGTGGATGTTCTAGACTGGACCCATTTGTGATGAAAAATTGGACCTGTTATATGCATATCTCAGTTGTCTGATCGATGCAATATGATCTCAGTTTTCATTTTAAGCATTTCGAGTTGTCAAGTTCTGATGCAAAATGATGCTATTGACAATCTGCAGTCATATTGGGAAATCACTTCTGATGCTTATCTAGACTACATCAAGGACTATGTGGTGGGTATTGGACCTTGGAAGGATACAATAGTTCCTGTACTGGATAATTATTTGCAAACACCTACAGATCTTGTTGCTAGAGCACATTCCCATGATCTGCAGGTAAACCTCGCCTCTGTTCTTATCTTCATGTAGCAATGATATGGTGATATACAAATGTACAAGGATAATTTCAAGGTATTTCTAACTTAAATTAAGTAGGCCATATGGTGATAGAATTTTTCAAGTGGAAAGCAGCATGCCTTGCACTGAGACCAGCCGCAATCTCTAACACAGTTTTTAAAGTTTATTCAAATGAAAGACATCCACGATGAGAACACAACTTAAACACATGGCCAGCAACAAATGCTCAACATAACACGCCTAGGTTAGATTTGAAAGAGAGATGCTTTCAAGTCTATGAAGAAATTAATGGTTTTGTATGTAGGACTCCATAAGCATCGGAATATTTGAGTGAATATGGAGGGGGGGAAAGGGTAACGGATACAATTTGATTTTCTGCTGTCATTTTATATATTTTAAACTCTACTAGTATCAGAATTTGAAAACACTTGCTTGCATGGCCAAACTTCATTATTCATGAGGGCAAAATCAAGTGCATTTGTTCATTTCAGTTCACAGTTTCTCTGACAATGAGGTTGAACTTCTTTTTTTCTTTCATCTACCTGTAATCATAATCATTCACAAGTGTGCTTAGAGCTGACGTGTAATCTTGGTTTGAACTCAGGTGCACCCTTACACGTTCAGAAATGAGAACCAATACTTACATTTCGACTTCCACCAAGACCCTTACGAGGAATATGATTATTGGATAAACAAGATAGGAGTTGATGGGCTCTTTACAGACTTCACAGGCAGCCTACATAATTTTCAGGAATGGACTTCTCCTCTCTCTAAGGATGATGGTGATGATCACAGTGCATCAAATTTATTGCATAAAATAGAATTGCTAATCTCGTCATATAAGAATTGATGAGATCCGAATGTTTCACCTTTTTATACCTGGTTTGGAATAAATTCACATGCAGAATTAAATTCAGTTCATGAGTAAACTTGAATTCAATTGATAATCTATCACAATCTGTATGTTTTAAAATAAAATAATAAGCTGCATAATTGAGTTTAGATATAATACTTTGTTTAAAATACATGCATAAATTATTGAATTATCAATTTTACCTATCTTGTCTTTTATTTAGAAATTGGTAATGGGTGATGGAATTTAGATTCATGGATGATGTTGACTTTACAATTTAAATGTTTATAGAAACAATAACCAAAATGATCTGATTGGTTTTTAAAATGGGTGGACCATTTGTGGTTCGACATCAATATATAACTTTGATCATAATTTTGTCCTTTTATCTTCTCAACTCCTTTTCCTATTTATTATTTTTATTTTTCTTATATTATTTTATTGCACCATAATTTTCTTATCTCTTGAACTCATTCCTTAAACTTATAATGGAGTGAAAATCAAGAGAAAACTTGTCTTTTCAAAAGGTTCATTTAACATTATCAAATTGATAGGCTTAAATTAGTCTTCTTATTTTTCTCAACACAGTAAAATAACTTAATTGTACTAAAAAAAAATGGCATCCGGTGTTTTTTAGTCTTTTGATTTTTTTTTAAAAACAATGTAATGAGTAAGGTGTCCTTAAAATCAAAATTTACTTAACTAGTTTTAGAATATTTTATATTTTCATTAGAATTGTTTTTATTTAACCAAACACATAAGGGAAGTCATGTGCGGAACAAACCCCTAATTTGGCATCAACAACTTTTTCTTTATTTTTCTTCTATTTCCTGAATTCTCATGCCTAACATTCAATTTTTCAATTCAACCCTTCAATTTTTCAAATCAACCCTTCAATTTGTTTTTTTCTCGAATTTGGTTTATGTTCATTTGATTATTATTATTTTTGTTTGAAATATTTATAATTGTGCTTTAATTTTCAACCCTTTTTAGTTATTTTAATCTATCAAATTTGGTGTCCATTATTTTTATTGTTATTGCTATTGTTTTTAATCTATTTTAAGCTTTTATGATTTATTTTATTTTTTCAATTTTATCCCTTATTATATTGTATTATTTCATTTTATTTTTATATTAGATTTGATCATCATTATTTCTATTGTTATTTTTTAAATCCTTTTATTAATTTATTTTAATATTTTTTTCTTATGACTTGAGTCTTTTGTTTTGAAGATTGACACAATTTGACTTCGTTCTTTATGTAGTATTTTTTTTAAAAATCAGTTTTTTCATATGACATTGAGCTATTGATTCTTCAACTTCATGATTTTTGTTGCTTTATTTTCAATGAGATATTTTCAATTTCATATCCCAAATCAGAGGTTAATCAAGTTAACTATGAATTGTTTAATTTTGTTTTCAATTTATTTTATTTTTATATTTTATTATTTAATTTACTTGAGAGCTATTCTCCATTTTTTTTTCTCATTTGCTTATGTATAAAGTTATCTCAACCTCATAAGTGGGCTACGAGTTTGACATGCTAACTAGAGTTAGATTTTTTTATTCTTTATATAATATTGAAAATTGATTATTTTTTTAATTATTTATCTTATTATTTTTTATCATTATTTTTGTATAATCATATTATTAAATTAACCAAGCTTATTAAATCTATTTAAATCAATAACTCAAATCCTAAATTTTTCTTGCTCCTTTAAAAACATTATCATCATTTATGCATTATTTTCATATATTAAAAGAAATTTGACTAGGTCTAATAAGTGCACTTACCACCTATCTAATAACAAAACACTAAAAGGTGTAAGAAAAATATTGTTCCTTATGTCACCATGACTAAGTGTCTGTGTTGAGAGTGTGATTGATGTTGCTTATGAAAGTGTTTCTTTTTCCCTTATCCTTTATTTTTGCA
>CM063602.1:2375566-2561859 GCA_032356905.1 Salix exigua | reverse complement strand
TATATTGTAAAGTACACTTGTATATAATAAAAAAAGATTTTTTTTAAATGTAGTGTGAAAATATCCAAAATTTAGAACGGTTAGGTTTTAACTTCCAATGAGGTGAAAACTCCCTCACAAAGAGATCTACTTTGAGACTTAGAAAAAAAACCAACAAATAAAGAATCTAGAATAGAAAAAACTATCAAACTTACCTTGGTAGGATGCACTGGGGTTGATGCGTCTTTCCCTTGCACCACAAGTTCCCTTACCTAGATTCTCACAAACCATTAGGTTTCCTAGTGACCTTAATACTAGGTAACAACTCCTAAGAATTATAATCATAGTTTTATGACTATAAAACACTCCTTTCACCACGCGTCATTTCCCCTCCAGAGATGGCAGGGAGCAAAGCACGAAAAAAACATTGTCCCGACAGTCTACATGGTTTGATTGGCCACTATAATGTTAATGGGGTAGGTCATGCTTATTTTGTTTGTCTTCCATACCAGTATAAAGATCTCTCATATCAGTGTTAGAGAGATTTATAAAATGATAGTAAAATGCTTATTCAAGAGCAACCATGATTGATTAGCTAAGATTTTTTTTACAATTGGTTATGTTCATCATATCTAATCAATGGAACAGACATATATATATTGGGGATGAGGTACTAATATTTCAACATAGTCAATCAATAATTGGTTGTAATGACCCATTAGATTTGGAAATGTAAGGAATTGTTTAGATATTATTGGTGTGTGTGTGTGTGTGTTTATGGGGATGGGATACTAATATGCCAACATGATGTTAATAACCTACGAGATTTGATGAAAATGTAAAGAACTGTATAGAGATTCTAAGAGTGTGCCTAGATGTATTATTATTATTATAATGATGAATTAGAAGATGAAGACGTATCTCTAAACAAGTCTAATGTCATTTAATCCACTAGAATTTAAGGAGAATATGGATTGTTAAGCTTTTCATAGCTAAAACTCTAGACTTTTACATTCCTTTTACTAATTATTTTTAATACAATACAAGGAGAGTTTACTTGTATTTTTCTTTTTAGATATATTTTGTTATGGAATCATCTCACCTAAAAGTTTAAGCTTGTAGGTGAGGCCTCATAATATGATAATATTATACTCTAACACACCCCTTCAAGTGAAAGCCTTTTGGGCTTGAAACTTGCACAGACCCACATTGCCTTGTGCTTGATTTTGTTTATCAAATAGAAGGGGATGGTGAGATTTGAACTCGTGACCGCTGGGTCAACAAGGCTCTGATGTCATGTTAAGGAACCATCTCACCTAAAAGCTTAAGATTGTAGGTGAGGCCCCATAATATGATTATATTATACTCTAACATATTTTGATAGCTTTTAGAATAGATAATGAATGTTCCCCTACCAAACATGCAATAAATAAATTGTCAGTTAAATTTACTTAAAAACTAAAACTATAATGAAACAACTACTACTTTTATCATACAAGAAGTGGCATTTTAGACCCTTAACCCTAAGAAAAGGATGTTTATTCAAAAAAGCATCACCATGTTTAAAAGAGAAGAGGTTAAATAAAAGAATTAAAAAGAACTATAAAGATGAAGAAAAACAAGAAAAAAAACAAGAAAAAACACCTAAGGAAAATATAAATAAATTGAATGTATGAGATTGGTCATTATTTACATAAATATATAGCCTTATTTATATTGTTACAAAGTTTAAAATTTTGTTTACATTAGTGATTCCATCTTGTACATGTACTAGTATAGATAAAAATATTTATTAAATCTTAATACAAACTAAACTCTTTTTTTATTTATATTCACATCAATCTTAGGACATGACAAAAAAATATAAAATAATGTAATAAACTTGTAAAAACCACAAAACAGCCACAAATCACATCTCCCTGATCATAAACAAGAAAGAATGAATTATTCTAAAAATTGGTCAAAGGCAATAGTAGATGACACAACAAAAAAATAACAAAACTTGGATGAATGATAAGAACTTTAAAGAAATAACTAAATCAAAAACCAAAAACAATTGATTACATATATACAAGATTGTTAAAATCGTGAGTTGACTCATAAAATCATATTCATACATATACCTTGTAAAATCAAGTTAAAACTTGAAACATAACAAAATCACGAGTTGACTCGATAAAACTGGTCAAACTCGTTGAATCATAAAGTCGATACCATGTTTATGATCTGTCAGTGCCGAGTAATTAACTTTAGTTTTGTTTGGAGAGCCTTTTCAACAAGCTCATCTAACTCGGTGTATGCGAGTCAAGAAGCACAACAAGCATTAAGTTGTAGTTTATCATTTGACTACTAGTCGTGCTACTACCAACTTTGTGTGGATGGGTATTTTTAGATACATCATAAATGTGAGAATCCATGGTGCTCAATTATTACAACAATTCAAAGTCTTTAGTGGAATAAATTATAAATCATATTTTTAATTTAACAAAATGAATTAAAAGAATTTAATGTAAAAATTAATTGATTAGTAATTATCTTCTCTTTTGTCAATTCTTTCATATTATTTATATATATTTACTAAAATAAATGAATAGATGAAAAGAGCTAATTGATAGTATTTAAGGAAATTAAAGGGACTATTTAGTTATCTTATAAAGTTAGACAGACTAATTTATAATTTTCTCGGAGTAATTAACTCTTATTGGAAAAAAATAACCACAACTTTCTTTGGGTTTATGTTTATGATCTCAAGCTCCCAACAACTCTTTTAAACACTACACAAATCTCTCGAGATTCCTTAGCTTCCTCTCTGATCTTCTCTTTGCTCTTTAGTTACAGATCTCTTTCTCTGTTTCTCCAGCCCCCAATCAGAATCCAATCCAATCAGGTACTTTTAATCTGTACTGTAATATCTTTGTTGATCCATCTATTTATGCATGTTTAATCGTATTTATTTTCTTTAAATATTTTGCTCTATTTTATTTTCAATTTCTTGAATCCCCCCCTTTTTTTGTTCGTTTCCATCGCTGTCTGCATTTCTCTTCCCTTTTTCTTCCTTTTCTTTTCTGGGTTTGAAATTAAATTGGGTTTTGTGCTTCGGATTTTCAATTCCGGATCTTGCCTTGCTATTTGACTAGTATTGGAGTGAACTTTGTCACTGATGCTTTGACATTCGTGTCTTTGCTACTGTTACTCTTGCATTCGCTGTGACAACTGCATTTGCTATTATTGTTTCTCTATTATTCCCGTCGAAGACTACCGCTTTTCATAAGCTGTTGAATCGGGATTTGGGCATCAATAAGCTTTTCCATGTCAAGGACGAGCTTTAAGCATGGCTGTCTGTTGAGCAAATTTGGTCTTGTGTGGTTGGATCAGCTCGCTGAGGATTTCTATTTTAGTTCATCAGTGTTTTGCTTATCCATGGGTTTAATCTTGTGTGGACATATATGTTGTTGGTTGTTGGAGTTTTCTCTGCTAGTTTAGATAGTGTCTCATTTGTTTATTTTCTTACATTTTTCCCCTCTCAGGGTTATACTTAACTATATTGGTTCCTTTTTGAGTTGTTATATTATTTTTTTGAATAAAAGTCATTGTCTTATTAGATTATCCAATTGGTTTCATTGGTATGCTTCCTTCCTTGAATTGGCTCATTGAATTTCATGTGCAGATGGCAACGCAGGAAACAGCTCCTGCTTCTGGTCCCAGTGCTGAAGTTGTTGGCAATGCCTTTGTGGCACAATATTATCACATTCTACACGAATCACCGGAATTGGTACATAGATTTTATCAAGATTCAAGCTCACTAAGCCGACCAAATACTGATGGTTTTATGACAACAGTTACTACCACGCAAGTATGTTTACATGGAAACTTTCAGTGCAAATGCACTGCCCGTGTTAGTAAGATGAAATATGCCCTACTATTTTTGTGAATCTGTTCACCAAGTAAAGCATGTTGCATGCTTTCTCTAGCTAATAAATGGGAGGCTAACAAGCCCATTCAAGTAGTATGATTGAGGACAACATACTCTGTGATAATTGCTGATGAGTGCATGCGATGTGATTTTTTTATATATAATTTAAAAATGGGAACAAAAAAATTTGCTGAATGATCTATTTTCATTACTCACTATATGTAAATGAATTGTTCTGTGCACCATTGTCTAATCTGCTTATTTTGCGTTGGGAAGCTCTATGATTAAGTTTAGATAGCTCAGAATTACTACAATAAAACTTCAGAAAGAAAAGCATCTTGTCATCCCACTATTAACTGTAGGAATTTTCTTAATGGTAATTGGTGCACTTTCAGAATCAGCACAGTCACTTCAGCTCAAAGGGTTTGCCAATTCACATTTTCTTACTTGCATCTAGTCCTCGATATAGCTAACACAGAATAAAACTTTCATGAAAACTTTCTTCAGACTGGTGTTCATTATGGGATTTCCCTCTAGTATTTGTTCAGGAAACTTGGATATTCTGTACTGATAACTGGTTTGAATGAGAGTTAATTCCTTAATATAGTCTGTCAGGTTGATGGGCAGTTTTTGTTGTTTTTTGTCTTGGAGTAGGCAATCAATGACAAGATCCTTTCATTGAATTATGAAGATTACACAGCTGAGATAAAAACAGCAGATGCTCAAGAGTCGCAAGGGAAAGGAGTGATTGTTCTTGTAACTGGGTGCTTAACTGGAAAGGATGATGTGAAAAAGAAATTCACACAAACATTCTTTCTTGCTCCTCAAGATAAAGGGTACTTTGTATTGAATGATGTATTTAGGTTTGTTGGAGAGAATGAACCAATGCCAAATGCTTCTTCTTTGGCTAATGGTATCAGTGAAAATGCTCCACCTGCCTTGACAGCTGAATCAGGTTGGGATGATGTGGTAGAACCAGGTTGACATAATAATCTGGTTCTCACTTTTTTTATTTTTTTCTCCTCCTATCTGTCATTATCCTCAATATATTCATTAGGAATACAAATACTGAACTGAAAATTTAAAATCTATCCAGATCCCACTCAGGTTACTGATCATCTTATGGTGGATCCTGCTACTTCCTTTGAAGAAGATCTAAATAATGGTGCTGAAGTTTGTGATGGTTCTGATAAGGAGGATGGTTCAGTGATTGAAGTAGAGGTGGTTGAACCTTTAACTGATTCAACTCAGAATGAAATTCTTCCAACTATTCATGCAGCTCCTGTGTCCTTGGAGGATGCTCCAAAGAAATCCTATGCTTCAATTGTGAGTTGATGCTCATAATTTTCTTATTGCACATTTTAGTACTATTTTAACCCCTTCTGACATTTTTTTAACCTTAATCTTGTATAGTTAAAAGTGACAAAAGGTATTACACCTCATCCAGTCCATTTATCTATGACCAAAATGAGAGCTGCACCAATAAACACTGAACAGCAGTCAGCTAACTCTGCAAAGTCAGCTGCATCAGAGGTTCTGGCTTCAGCCGGTAGTGGTGCTGGTGAAACCAGTGATGTTCATGAAGAAGGTATCGTTTTCCTTTTGATTTGATATTGTTATACTTTGAGATTTTTTCTTGAGTTTGATATTCACATATTCTCTAATTATCAATCCACTTGTATTATTTCAAAATAAAGAAGCTTGTGGTGTGAGTGGAGTGATTAAATATCTTTTGGCAAGTGGATACCCTGATGGCGATATTCACTTTAGAAGGGAGGTACCTTTATTGACGGGTTATGTGGGGAGCCTGCCTCATAATGTTATCTATATTGGATGCAGCAGGATCAATATTTTTTATATGTGACTTTCATGTGGTAGTCTGACAGATGTTTTTTTTTTTTTTCCATTTTCCTGATCGTGTATTGCTTATTTTGCTTTCGTTGCAGCTGAAGGTCACTCTATATTTGTTAAAAACTTACCATTTAATGCAACGGTTGAACAACTTGAAGAGGCATTTAAACGTTTTGGGCCAATCAAGCGTGATGGCATTCAAGTCAGGAGTAGTAAGGTCTGGTTTTTATGACATTTTTGCATTCCATCCCAACCAAACATTTATTTGTGTAATGCTTATGGTTATTTCTGATGATCTGCAGCAAGGATTCTGTTTTGGCTTTGTTGAATTTGAAACCATGAGTTCCATGCAGAGTGCTCTTGAGGTACTGTATAATACCTTCCTGTTTCTTTTCTTTTTTGTAAGTTTTCTCTTGTATTGATTTAACATATGAATTATGAAGTGCGGAAAAATGTGGTCATCCTATGGCAATTTAAGCTCATCCAACAACATACCTGAATAGGTTCCTGTTTCTTTCTTCAATTCTTAATCTCCGATACTGTCCATTTGGAGAAAGGTTATACATGTTTTGTACTGACTGATGGCACTTAGGATTTTCCACTAATTGGATCGGGAGATCAGCGTTTTTTTATGAAGGTGTGAATCCTTGGGCCATTTTGCTTGTAGGTTCTCAGCTGAGGTGCCTTCACTTAGATGCCCTTGAGGTGCCTTTTACATGACCAACATTGCATGTATATGAAAGAAAAAAAAGCTAAGGATACTCAAGTTTTTCTGATCTTGAGTAGAACTCTCTCCCTCTCCCTCTCTCCCTCACTCTACACACACGCGCATGCATGCTTGCACACAGCCACAAGCAGATGTTCTCAGTCTTAATAATATTTGAACTTTTATATTTAAAAGTTGATATTGATTTGAGCTACCAGTGTCAATTGCATATTTAGTGTTGTCGCTCCTTTTTTCCAAATGTGCAAGCTTTTGCCAAGTATTGTCTCTTATACTAACTTAACAATGTTTAAAACAAATTGCAGGCTTCACCTATCAGTATTGGGGATCATCAAGCTATTGTTGAGGAAAAGAGAACCAACACCCGAGGTAAGCTATTCATGTCTGTAAATCAGTCCTGTGATTTGAACCCCAACCATGGGGGATGGCAATGGGTATCTATGGGTTGGGTTTGAAACTATGCATACCCGAAACTGAACCCAAACACAAAATTACTATTCACACCCAACTCGAAACCCAATGGGTATGGCTTTGTAATATCCAAACTCGACTGGGTTTCAGGTATTCACACCCAAGAAAATAACGATTTTTTTTTGTAAATCTTTCTTTCATTGTTGCTGGGCATGTTTAGCAGAGACAAAAAAAGTGAGACCAAATCTTTTTGCCTAGCTGCTGAGAAATTGAAAAGACATGAAAGCCTGTATCTTTGAGTGAACTTGAATCTCTTTGTGCCTCCTAGATCTGGTGAAGACCTCCACCCCATACTTGCCATCTCTCGTAAATGTATTTCAGAGCTGAATCAGTCTTAGAGGTAAGGGTATATAAAGACAAGAAAACATCTCCTAGGGATTCACATATCTGTAAAATCCAAACGTAGACAGAACAGGCAAGAACCCTTTAACCACTAAAACCTAGATCTCCTTGAACCATCCAAATATCTAGCAAATTCAACCTCCACCAAGACCAGTCAAACCTCCCTAGAGGGAGTAGCATGAGATAATGAACTTCGATATGCTAGGAAACAGAAGATTATGGAACCTTAATAGACCAGTCCAAACCTCCCTAGAGGAAGTAGCATGAGATAAAGAACTTCGATATGCTAGGAAACAGAAGATTATGGAACCTTAATAGGATTCTCCCTCTTGAGTTTGGGAGAGCAAAAGAGAGAGCTGCCAGTTCATTTGTGTATTTGCCTTCTTTTTCTGTTTTTCAATTTTAACTTCTATCTACATCTGCAGGCATAAATAAAATGTTAATTTTTTGCTGGTGCATGCAGTTGGAAGCAGTAGTGGGAGAGGGAGGTATTCTTCAGGAAGAAGCTGGTCTCGGAGTGACAGTTTTAAGAACCGTGGGAACTTTGTTGTGGGCCCTGTTGGTGGCCGGGGACATGGCAGGAATGAATTCAAAAACCAGAACCAGGGTGAGTTTCCAGGGCGGCCTAGGGGCTCAACTGGACGTGCTGGAGAGGATCATCAGCAAGTTAATCAGAGTGGAAGCAGAAGGGGAGGGCGTCAAGGTGGGACAAAAAGCCAGTTCATTTTCTACGTAAGCACAGGGAAGGAAAATTGACAGATAATTTTTTGGACAGTACAAATGAGGGGGCATGAAGGCAATAGATTTTGTTTAGGTTTTTATTTATTAGTGTATTTTTATATTTGCAGCTGATCGAAATAATGTTACTGATAATCTTTTTACTTCAACTTTCCCCCCTCTCCCAGGGGACATTTCATGAAAGCTTACATGAGATTGAAATGGTGTGCCAGCAATCATCGCCCCATTTGTTTTCTTGTGGATGGGATGAGCTTTTGTGAACTTTTGACACTTTTTTAAATTAATTTTGTTTTGGTGTTTTCGATTGTTTGAACTATCAAAAATATTTTAAAAAAATTAAAAAAAAATGATTATATGGGTATGTTTTAACAAAAGATCATTTAAAAATAATCGTTATTATAACATTAAACACCGGATATGTTTATCTATCATAAAAAAAAACAGCTGTTTCTCGGCTGGCAGATAGGTAATGCGGAAGGGAAATTGAAAGAAATGAAACACGCTCGCTCGCTCGCAGAGCTTGTCTCTCATTTTGAAGGCTGACGGGGGGTTTTAGCGGCATCCAGGCATCACGGATAGACTGCTAGCAGCAGTGATGAATTATCTGAGCTGGTACACAACAAAGTTTGGGAAATGAAAATCAATTTTATTTCTGCAAGTTGGATACAAAATTTGAAGCTGCAAAGGCTGCGGATCCACCAACTACGCTAAGCAGAACGACTGCAAATTGCAGGGCAACCTCCCATGGGTAATCCTCGGGCACAAGATAGGCGCAGGAAGGTCCTAAAAGCAGCAGTCCCAGGCTGAGGGTTAACAAAGCTCCTGGGGTTCCCGGGTCTGTAGCTGCCGAGAGAACTCCCAGTTCTTCTGCCTTCGATAGCAATCCCAGTTTCTCTATTGTCGACAAGGAGAGCCCAAACTTCTCCGCTGCTGAGAGTAAGCCTGCTTTCTCAGCTTTGGTCAGCAACCTGAGTTGCTCCACCCTTGTCAGCAGCTTTATTGGCGGCGAGGTTGCCGGTGGGCGGCCACTAGGGCCCTGCGAGCCAAGGGGAAAGACATCTGAGTTCTGCCTTGTTTTCAATTTTCACACACAGCATTAGCAGAACAAGAAAACCACAGGCAAACAAGAGCAGGGAAGAACTGACCTTTCTAGAGCTAACAGTTTTGGCAGCTGATGGAAGGGGTTTCTGGGCGGCCATGGATTTGATTAGAAGAGGTGACGAATTCGTGTGCGCTACAGCTGCTGCTTTCATTCTGAATGGAAGTCCTCTGCTGCCACACAGTGCGGTGGCCTCCATCTTCTGGGTTTTGGAAAGCTTCGAATGGAATGAATGATAGACAGGGTGATGATAGATTGGGTTTTGTCACTTGCGGTGTCCAGCTGGCAATATGTTATTGATTGGTTGCTGATTTTCCACCCAGAATAAGTGAGCCCACTCACATTAGAGAGCGGGGGCAAGCCACGTCCTTTAATAATAATAAAATAATAATAATCATCATCTAGATAGGTGGTAACGTGATGAGAATATAAATTTTATGACCAGGATAATACGACGAAATTATTAAAAATTTATATATTAATTAATTAATTTTAGAATTTATTACATTGAAGTTAATAAAAAATATATATATATATAATAATAAAATAGCAGATGTAATTTTCATTTTTTATCAATTAAAACAAGCTTTTTAAAATAATTTAATTTAATATTCTACAAAAATCTTAAACCTAAGCTAGTTATTAATAACTATTTAAGAGGTTCAACTGTAAAGTAATTTTTTATCTTCACATAATAATTCATACGAAAGAAAGCTCTCGTACATATTTGCCCCTACATGTCAAAGCCATGAGAGGCAGTCAAGCAAGGCTTCCTCTGTAATTTTAAATGACCCACTGCATCAAATAAAAAACGTAATTTCGGTGGAGAAAAACCCTGTTTCTTCTGCCTCTCTAAAATCTAGAACCCTAACCACCTCTCTCTCGATCTTACAAGTTCACCAATGGCAGATTCATCAGTTTCTATTGACAAGGTAAAAGCTTTCTGGCACTCTCAGGTTCACGATGAGGAAAAATGGGCCCTCAACATGGTACATTCTCTCTCTAAAACACACAATTTTACTAATTTATTCCTCGACTTGGTTATTCTTCCCTTTAATCAACTTTTTTTCTCTTAGATCTGGTATGTGAATTGAATTGAAGCATCTGATATTGGTATTTAGAGAGTGATGGTATAGGAGGACTTGTATTAGAACTTGATCTCCTTTACCTCAAGTTCTGAGGATCTAGGAAAGATAGATTAGGTTGTAACAGTTTGTGTGATGCTGTCTCAATATATTTAGTTAAAGATTTGGGTCCTTAATTATTCGTTAATTAAGTAATCCCAGAGGTCCCAAATTTGTTTTTAGAAGCTCTCTGACTAGTTATATTTTACTCTTGAGTCGAAGTCATAATTACATAGAGCTAGAAGAACATAATGTATTACCAGAGAGACAAAAACAACTCTAATGGATGACAGAAACCCACAGGAACAGCCAACATTGGGGGAAACAAACTCTGATGAAGTTGTGGTTGACTCTGTGATTGATGTTGTAGCTAACACTGGTTTTTAGATGAACAAGTGAAATCCATATAGGTTACTTGGTCCTGGAGTTCTGCAACTCTGCCTTGCCTGAGCAATTGCAGTTGATGGCCTTGTTTTGTTTTTTTGTAAATGCCTCCTATATCCAGTTGACTGCAATGTAAGACCTTGGAAAATGCTTTCAGTATCTAGTTGAATGAAGTTTAAGGCCTTAAGTTTAGTCAAAAGAAATGGATTTGTTTTGGTTTTGATGCAAAAAGCTCGTGTTTATAAGAGCGAGATCTCCATGCCATTTGGAAAATCACCGGGGAATGTTCTTGTGTTTTTTCCTAAACTATCTAAGGTAGTGTCAGGTATTGTACTAGTGTTTCTTTTTCAAAGTGTTTTTCACTTTGAAATAACATTTTTTATTTTTCAATATATATATATATATAATTTAAAGCACTACCAATGCTGAATCTTAGCCAAGGCATTGGCTAAAATTAACGTGGAACTTGGCAATTACCTGACTTTAACGGTGTTTAGTTAGATGAATGACACAGCTCCTATTACCATTTGCTCCATCAACTGGTAAGAATTTTACTAGTAAAAATATTAGCTTCAGTAGCATTGTTTTCTTGGAACTTATTTGTCTACAGATGCTCCATATCTTTTATTCTTGTTAAGGGTGAGTTCAATTTCCATGAGCATGGCTAGTAGCTGTTTTCATTTGTTCTCTAGTAAGGAACAGTTTTTTTCTTGTTGCAGAAATTGCTGCAAGCTGTTGGACTGTTTGCTGGATCTATTTTTCTGATGAGGAATTATGGTGATCTTATGGCAATATGAGGACAGATGAAGGGCTGCTATTCTGCAGTCTCTTTTTTCTGGCTAAATTAGCACTGTGAGCTCATGAGGTTGGATGGGTCTTTGGATACTGTGAATGGCAGATTTTCTTGCAATACTTTCAGATTTTGCGTAGTTCAGTGTTCGTTCTAACTTCGGAATATGGACCTGTTTCTTCAATCTCCTCTGGAAAATAAACTTGTATGCTAGATGATTTCTCTTTGTTTGTCAATGGTGCACAGCTTGCCAATCTCATTGGTTCCTGGTAGTCTCTGTTGTTAATTAACTTAATGACTTCTTTTGCTAGGACTTTTGTTCTTAATGCGGTGATTAAGTTGGAATCCATACTAATAACCCGCAACAATAAGGTATTATACTTGGAGCTTTGGAAGATTTTGAAATTTAAGCACGAGAGAGATAATTCTAGGTTTTAATTTTATCTTTATTTTTAAAAAGCTTTTCTTGTAAGCGGAATATTTATTTTCATTAGCTAGTAAAGTGGCAGCTGCAGCTGAAAGGGTGTGTTGGCTGCCTGTCCTCTTTATTTAGTTACAAGACTTGGATGTGTATTATGATAAAAAAAAAATAAGAATTAATTTTTTATTAATTTGTTAGATTGATAATTTAAATAATATAAAAAATACAACAATAAATAAACTGATAAAAATAGGTAAAACCAACTTATCTAGATTATCAAGATTATCAAGCTACTTAATACTAATTTAATTTAATAGAAAGAAAATTGGAAAAAATAAAAGAAAATAAGAAAACAAACTCCAAAAGAAAATCGCTTTAAAAAACTAAGTAAACTCAAACTTGTAATTCTAGGATTAAGGCAACTATGCACCTAAGGGGGGATTAGGTGTAAATACAATAACTAATGCAATTTTAAAATTAATTACTTTAAAGTAAAGAGATAAGAGAGAGAGGTTGCGAACTTGGTTTTAACGTGGTTCGACAAGCCTACATCCATAGCTCAAGTACCAACTCAGTACTTGAGTATTGTACTCTTTTACTAGTTCAAGTAACAAGATTACAATTCCGCTTGATGAATCCACACCAAGACTTTTACACCACTTGAAGATATGCCCTCTTCAAGATTTTTCTTTTCCACTTGAAGATGTACCCTCTTCAAGATTTTTCCTTGGTGATGTTCCTCACCAATATCAAGAGTTTTATACTCAACTCTTAAGAGTTTTACAATGATTGTTTTGTAATACAAACAATACACTCTCAATAGTGTGGATATTACAAATCAAGACACTGTGATCTCTTTATCTCGCTTAATAGCACTTAAAATATTTGAAGGTGTTTAAGTGTAGTGAGAATGAGATTTAATACTCTTTGTATTAGGATATGAAGATTTAAACACAAATATGAGTATTAATGAGGATTGATGATATGAAGATATTTATGCACTACTAATTGCCTCAATATCGGATATGAAAGTTGTGTGTTCTTAATTTTGCAATTAAGAGGCCTATTTATAAGTTTTAAAAGAAACTAGCCGTTTTAGTGCAATCTGTCATCTCAAACCGTCGACCGGTTCACAACGGATAAATCAAGTGGTCGACCGGTTCGGTTTGAAAGGCAATTTGTCTCCAGCGGTCAACCGATTTATGTAGACATCTCAAGCGGTCGATCGGTCTACAACGAGATAACTCAAGCGGTCGACCGGTTCATGCGAAACTCTATTTTGATAAATTATCTTTTATGAATTTCTTGAACAGATTGATTATGACTTAAACCTATAATCATCAAACCCTTTTAATGCATGCAATGTGAAATGTGCGAGTTCATTTTAATTTGTGCTATCAAGTTAGAAATTGAGATTTACATAAAGCACTAAAATAAACACTTATTCTACGTCTTCACTTGCTTGCATCTTGGACTTCCTAGAGTGATTTCTTCGTGTACTGCATTATGCTTGTTGATGTATTCTTTGTATAATACTTGTTTATAACTTAATCTCATCCAAGCATATTATTAGTCCATTTTCTTTTATTGTTATCATCAAAATATATAAAGCATACAAGTGTGACATTATATGTCAACAATCTCCCCCTTTTTTTATGATGACAATAAACAAAAAAAAACTTAGATAAAAAATTGAGTCTCCCCCTATATTTTGTAATGCAATATATAAGAGGCATTGAACATTTTTAGCAATTTAATCTAAGTAAAAATATCATATGCAATTTCAAGAAAAATTCATTGTTCTCCCCTAAATATATGCATATAATTTTTCATATTCTCATATTTTTCTCCCCAAAATATATTCTCATTATTGATGCATATGTATATTTTCATATTCTCTCCCCTTTGGCATCAACAAAAGAAAATTAATCATTTTAAATGAATAATATTTAATAACAACATATATTCAAAATGAAATTATGTCCACTAATGTTTCTAAGGGATGCTCTAGTTTTAGTTCCATCAAAATGATTACCAATAATTAACTCTAGAGGATGAGAACTTACATACCTTAGCTCCTTTGGCGATTGAAAGGATTTACTTACCAACTCTTGTTGATTGCTTGAGCTTGGTTGATCCTTCTTGGTTAGGGGTGGTTTCTTTTGGAACCCAAATCATTTTAACATTTTTGTTTTTCTTCATAGGACATGCATAAATCAAATGTCCCGATTTTCTACAATAATTACATGTATGATTTGGATCATAAGACTGTTTAGCTTTAACAAAGTAGTTCTTTAAGTATTTTTGGTTTATATTAGGTTTATAACCTAATCCGCCTTTGTTAAACACACTTCTCTGACACGAAAGCATTTTCTCAAAAAAAATTGAGCCTTGTGTGAATTTTGCGATAATTACATTTAACTCATCAACTTTTTCTTTTAAGGATTTATTATCTTTTTCAAGTTGATTAGTTTTACTACTCTTGTCATTTAAATTTTCTAATAATTCTTTTTCTTCAATTATGAGTACATGATTTCTTTTTAGGGTACTATATTTTGAACCTAATTTCTTATATTCTACATACAAATTTTCAAGTTGTTCATGTAGTTCAATATAAGAAGAATCGGATTCATCATCTAAAGATAGTACCTTATTTTCGCTTTCGATTGCCATGAAGCATATGTTAGCCACATGTTCTTCTTCATCACTGGAGCTTGAGTCCGAGTCATCGCTCCATGTTGCTTTCAAAGCTTTTTTTTGAAAGCGATTTTCTTCTTCTTTTGAAGAAGGGGACAATCGGTTTTGATATGTCCCAACTTGTTGCATTTGTAGCACCTTGGAGTTTCTTTACTTGATTCTCTCTCTTTTTTGTAGTTCGAGAACTTTCTCTTGTCATTTTTCTTTCTAAGAAAGTTTCAAAACTGTCTTGTGATTTATGCTACATCTTCTTCAAGATCATCGTGACTATCTTCATCATCATCATTATCCTTGCTTTCAATTTGATGAACAGTTTTAAATGACAAGTTTTTCTTTGACCTTTCTTCTTCATCTTGTTTATCCATAGTTATCTCGTGAGTCATTAGAGAACCGATGAACTCCTCTAATGGTAATTATGTGAGATCTTTGGCTTCTCGTATTGTCTGTCACTTTAGCTTCCTAAGCTTTCGGTAGAGATCTGAGAATCTTACTTACAAGTTCTACCAGAGCATGTAAACTATTTGTAATGCTAGTCATACGAGTAAACATACTTGTTATGGATTCATTTTGCAACATTTTGAATAACTCATCTTGATGAACTATGTCATCACCCAATTTTTGGGTGACTCCCCAAAATATATCAAAAAAATAACAAAAATAAAATAAAAGAGGTCGGGGTTGTTAGAAAAATCAATGTGCAAATTTTGGTTGTTTCCGCAAATACAATCGTATCTCTTTTGTCCCCAAAATAGAGGAAAATACAGATTTAAGGCAAAAATAATTTATCATCGGATAAATCTGTATAAAAAATTAAGTCAAGGGATATAATTATATTTTATGGGTCAATTTGATTTAATCGTCGGCCAATTTTAAAATATAATTATGTTTGGGAATTAATTGAGGGTCCAATTAAAGGATTTAATTAAGTGCAAGGACTTAATTATACTTTAAGTTGGTCAAATTAATTTTATTAAGGGCTTAATCAGTGAAAAATCAAGTGCTGGAAGTTAATTTGGGCTCAATCGAGAAGTTGAGAATTTTCGGGGGCCAAATTGAATTTTTTGTCAAGGCAATTATGCAAAATCGGGGGTCCAATTGGAAACAATTGAGAGTTTAATGGTCAATCGTGGGTCAAATAACATAAATTGGAAATCAAGGACAAAGTTAAAAGGTGCGCAAAATTTAAAGGTAACTTTGATTTTTTTTACAAGGACATAATTGCACAAATCATAAATTTAGGTTTAATTGAGGGTGCAATTAAAGGAGTTATAAGTTGAGGGACCAAATTGTATTTTTTGCATCACAAAAATAATAACCCACCAGCACCCACAAGCCATCTCTTGCCAGCCATTATTTCCCTCACCTCCGCAAATTAGGGAACCAAAAGTTGCATGTTGTATTTTGAATTTAAGCAGGTTACCGTTGCATCAATTGTTATATAAACCAACCGACGGGGAGACAAAGGAGAAGACAGGGAGGAACGGGGGAGAGGAACGGGACAAGACGTTTGAAAAAACGAACAGAGGAGGGGGGAAGAAGACCACGAACCAGGGAAGATTTACGTGGAAAGATTTCAATTTTTTTTCTTGTTTTCTTCGTTCATAAGGCCTGCATTTCCTTTTCTTTTCTTTTTTTTTTCCTTTTCTCTTTCTTTCTCTCTTCTTCTCCTTCTTCTGCTCGGTTCTTGAAATTAAACAAGTTACCGTTGCATCAATTGTTAAATAAACCGACCGACGAGGAGACAAAGAGAAAACAGAGAGGAACGGGGGAAGAGAAAAACGGGGCAAGACGTTTGAAAAAAACGAACAGAGGAGCGGGGAGAAGAGCACGAACCAGGGAAAATTTACGTGGAAAGATTTCAATTCTTTTTCCTTGTTTTCTTAGTTCATAAGGCCTGCATTTCCTTTTCTTTTCTTTTTTTTCCTTTTCTCTTTCTTTCTCTCTTCTTCTCCTTCTTCTGCTCGGTTCTTCGCCTCCCTTTTTCTCTCGGCCTACAACACTTCTCTCTCTCCCCCGACATGGCCCTCTCTCTCTAAAAAACAGAGGTGCAGCAACCTCTTTCCTTCTCCGATAGCAGCCAGCTGATCACCCAAGACTATCATGCCATCCCAAGCGAGCTCTCCTTAAAACCCAGAAGTTGCAGAGGTAACTCCGGGCAAGCAGCAGGCACGAAGGCAGCCACAGACCAGCCCTTCCAACGCCTGCTCCGGCCACCACGGGCCTCTGTTTCGGACACCACCACGACTGGAAGAACCACCTCGACGTCCTCTACACGGTGGCAGTGGCAGGTAAGCTCCTTGTGGTGGTCGGCCGAACACCACTGTACACGCTGCATGCACAGCGTGTAATGTGTTCGTGTGTGTGCTCTGTGTGCGTGTTCGTGTGTGTGCGTTTGTGTGTGCTGTGTGCATACATGTGGGTTGTGTGTGTATGAGTGAGCTGGGCTGCTCGGCCCAGCCCAGTTTGGCTGGGTTGGTCTAGCCAGACCTCCTCTCCTTGCCAGGCGAAGCCTGGTCCAGTTCTTCCAGTTGTCGATCCGACCGATATGAGTTGGACTTTCAGCCGAGCCCAGATTTCAAAGGGTGGGCTGGCCCACTGAAATAAATAAAAATAAAAATAAAAGATAAAAAAAAAATCTTACTTTAAAAAAATATATACATTCCTTTTTTAACAAAAAGAAATTTCAAAAATATAAAAATGTATTTGTTTTTTGTGCATACGGCCAAATTCCATGACTTTTCCACATATATTTTTCATAAAAAATTATGTTGCATCTTTCTCATATTTTGAAACGAAAATTGGATATCGTAACCGGTTTATGATTATCCATTGGAATTTGGCCAAAATATCAAAAATAATTTTAAATATTTTTGTTTTATCTATTCGGGTGTAAATTTACATTGTAAAGTACATCCGTGGATAAAAAAAGTGTATAATTTTAAATATTTTGCTTTATCTATTAGGGTGTAAATTTACACTGTAAAGTACATCCGTAGATATAAAAGAATTTTTGTCGAGTGTAGATTTACATTGTAAAATACACCCGCAAATAAAAGTGGTTTTCAAAATGCAATGCAATTTTTTTAAAAGATAGAAAAATCAAACAACAATGCAGACTTACTTTAGGTAGGGTGCATCGAGGTGTCGCGTCTTCCCTTGCACAACAAGTCCCCTTACCCTAGACTCTGCAGACCAATAGGTTCCTAGTGACCTTAATACTAGGTGGTGACTCCGATATTTATAGTCGTAATTTTACAACTATAAAAATATCCTCACATTTTCACCTCGTGCCGTTGTCCCCGAACCCGGGGTGATCGCGAAGCGCTGAGCGTCACCAAAAAATCGTCGTCGCGACAAACTAACATATCAATTTTTGATTCTTTAACTTGATTTGTTCATTCGTGAGTTACTTCTAAAGCATGCCATATATCCCTAACATTTTTACAAGAAGATATTCTATTAAATTCAATTCTATTTAATGCACAATATAAAGTGTTCATTGTTTTAGCATCTATAGAAAGTAATCTTTTATCTAGGTCAGAATATTCTATCATACTTTTGGAATCTCAATACCATTTTCGGTTTTAAGTGGTCTATGAGGTCCATTTCCAATAGAAAGCCATAAATCGAAATCTGTAGATTGAAGATATATTGTCATTCTAGCTTTCCAATAGGCATAGTCATTACCATCAAAAAATGGTGGTCCGGATGTTGAAGTACCTACATTTTAGAGATTATAGCTTGTAGTTGCCATTCTACTCAAAGTCTAAGCAAACTTAATAACTGAGAACTAAGCTCTGATACCAATTGTAATTCAAGGATTAAGGCAACTATGCACCTAAGGGGGGGGATTAGGTGTAAATACAATAAATAATGCAATTTTAAAATTAATTACTTTAAAGTAAAGAGATAAGAGAGAGAGATTGCTAACTCGGTTTTTAACGTGGTTCGGCAAGCCTACATCTACAGCTCAAGTACCAACCTGTACTTAAATATTGTATTCTCTTACTCGTCCAAGTAACAAGATTACAATTCCCGCTTGATGAATCCACACCAAGACTTTTACACCACTTGAAGATATGCCCTCTTCAAGATTTTTCTTTTCTCACTTGAAGATGTACCTCTTCAAGATTTTTCCTTGGTGATGTTCCCTCACCAATATCAAGAGTTTTATACTCAACTCTCAAGAGTTTTACAAGGATTGTATTTGAAATACAACAATACACTCTCAATAGTGTGGATATTACAAATGAAGATCTATGATCTCTTTATCTCACTTAATAGCACTTAAAATATTTGAAGGTGTGTAAGTGTAGTGAGAATGAGAAATACTCTTTGTGTTAGGATATGAAGATTTAAACACAAATATGAGTATTAATGAGGATTGATGATATGAAGGTGTTTATGCACTACTAATTGCCTCAATATCAGATATGAAAGTTGTGTGTTCTAAATTTTGCAATTAAGAGGCCTATTTATAAGTTTCAAAAAGAAACTAGCTGTTTCTAGCCATTTTAGTGCAATTGTCATCTCAAACGGTCGACCTGTTCACAACGGATAAATCAAGTGGTCGACCGGTTCAGTTCGAAAGGCAATTTGTCTTCAAGCGGTCGACCGGTTCACAATGGATAACCCAAGCGGTCGTCCGGTTCATGCAGATCATCTCAAGCGATCGACCGGTTCATGCATAAATTCTATTTTGACAAATTATCTTTTATGAATTTCTTGAACCGATTGATTATGACTTAAACCTATAATCATCAAACCATTTTAATGCATGCAATGTGAATAATGCATGCAATGTGAAGTGTGGGAGTTCATTTTAATTTGTGCTATCAAGTTAGAAATTGAGATTTACATAAAGCACTAAAATGAAAACTTATTCTAAGTCTTCACTTGCTTGCATCTTGGACTTCCTGGAGTGATTTCTTCGTGTATTCCATTATGCTTGTTGATGTATTCTTTGTATAATACCTGTTTATAACTTAATCTCATCCAAGCATATTATTAGTCTATTTTCTTTTTATTGTTATCATCAAAATATATAAAGCATACAAGTATAACATTATATGTCAACAAAACTAACTTCTTAAACTTGGTTTAATATTATAAACTTGCAGCTTGTTAAATTGTGGATCCAAGTTTAATAAAGAAAATTAACTCTTAACCAATTTAATTTTAAATGATGAAATTATAGAGAAAACAATATTAATTAAAAAAAACATGCAAAAATAAAATAAACACCAAGAAAAAGAATGAGGATAGAATTTGAGAGGGGGAAAACTTGATAGAATTTGAAGAAAAAAATGATCTTAAACAAAATAAATAGTTAAAAAAAAACAAGTACCAAAATTTAAAGATTAAAAAATCATATGAGAGTGAAATTGAAAAAAAAAATGTAATTAATAATTATTTATTAATTAAAAAATGGTAGGGATAAAATAAATAAAAAATGTAGAGGGTTAATCCCATAAGAATAAAACTGCAAAAAGAAATAAGAAAACATCAACTTATGAACAAGGAAAAGAAATATTTTAGGTGAATTGGGAAAATATCTAAAAACCTTGTTTAGCTTTTAAAACGCATAACCCTGGAAATTTTGATCCAGTTAAACTACATACAAAATAATTATATTATATTTAAAATAATATATAAAAATTGATCTTCAAAATAATTATTACCATTAAAGCACACATAAAACAATTATATTAAATAAATCATTTTACTTGTGTTATAATGGAGGAGAGAAGAAGGAGGAAAAGCAGATTAGTCGACGCTAAACCAGCGTCCATCATGATACATGCATCTCATCACAGCGTCGAGGGTTTCGAGATCTTCCACGTGTTATCCTAGAAGACACCAATTTTGGTAGCTAGACTAGACAGCCCCTCATTTACCAATCGTTTTTAAAATAATATTAAATATAGGACTATTACAATATTACCTCTAAGCAGACCTTCGAATCTATAACAAAACCACTTTAAAATGATCGAAAAACCCTTGTGAGAGGGTTGCAATGCTCTTGCCTCTAGGGGCAGCAAAATAATTGCATTTTTGAGCCGAAGCATCGGAAAAATGAAAAAGAAAATGGCCCTCGAGATTTTAGAGGTTTATTATTGAGATTTTAAAAATTACAATTGTGATCTAGACATTTTTAAATTAATATATATACACACACTTCTTTTTGATAAATATTTATCACATGTAATATTATTAAACTAGTTAGATGCCGTAGCGTTGTCATGCGCATTGTTGCGTATATAATATAATTATAATAATAACGATGACCTTATAATATAAAAGTTTAGAACTATAATATAAAAGAATTTGTTTCGTTAACATAGGTTACATCTTTGGAATATTTGCAGCATCATTAAAGATGACAAAAGAGTAATAATTATACAATTTGTACAGAAGTTCAAAAGAAAGAGATGTTCACGTGTAGAACGAAGCAAGATCCCTTTTGTGAAATGAGTCATATCATTCTGTTGCTAATCTTCCTGCAAAAAATAAAAAACAAAATGATGAAACAATTCAAGTAGATCTAATATAAAAATTTAGATGAAAATAATGAGTAGTAGAGAAAAAAATTATCATTAGTAATAATCAATTGCTTTGCACACGCATAAGACCACCTCTCGCTTCTCAATGGAACCAAAAATGCAGGGGAGGCATCTTCTTTAAGCATGTAATACGCAGGATCCTATCACACCGCGTCAAATAAAATCACTAATCTTTAACTACAAACATATCATATAAAATTAAATAACAGAACAAATCGGAAAGAAAAGCAATTTAAATTCGCAACTTCCGTAATTTCTTTTAACTAAATAGTTGAGAAGTTAGCAGCCCTTAACAGCTTTCTAACCTTTAACACTCTCCGGCCAAATCAAAGTGAAAAAAAGACAAAGCGACACCCAATCACACCTTCCATTAACCAAACCCCACTACATACAAAACGAAAGCATATCACTAATGAAGCTTGATCCAAAAGGATCTGCTAATTCAAACAATACAAAGTTAATACATTTTCAAAGACTTCACGAAATAACCCCATCGACATATGCTTCTATGATTGCACAATTTCAAGAAACCACAGAAACATAAACCTCGTTCTCGAAGACGAAAGCGAAGCGGATTTTTACCTGACGAAGAGGACTCTTTAGGAAGAAAACTCCAGAATTGTAGTTCAGAGTGGAATTATACCCTGAATGAGGTTAAGAGATAAGGTGTTAAAAAAGATTCAACCATCAGAATGTAGAGTAAACTTCATATTGCTAACCATTACTCACCTGCGTAGGTGCTTAGGCTATAACTCTGCTCCCAAGGTCTTGCAGGAAGAGGCCTACCAATAGCATTTGTGGTATTACTGAACTTTGAACAATTTCTCCGAGTCTTGCAGTTCCCGAAGCTTCAACAACATCACTTGTGCTGCCAGCTGATGGTGGCTTAAAAGGTGTAGCACCAGAAGAACCACCAGCTCGCTCCCATGGTTTTGGAGGAGGATTGCTAGCTGCAATATCCAACCACATGATTATCTCCATTGTGCATTATATATATAAAGTGAAATTTATGCATTCAAATGAAATCAACTAAATGCATGACTTGTGAATAAAGAAAATATGTAGAGCAAATTTTGAAACTTAATGAGGATGCTAATTTATATATTTTTTTACATATCCTATAAGAAAGAATGAAGATTTAAACTAAAGTAGAAGCATTAATCAATAAGAATAGACAATCTACCGCAGAAAAGAAAAAATTAAAGACAGGTAGCACAGTTACTCCATTTATCAATCTGCAACTAAGAGAAAGTGCTGTATATGAAATGGAAGACTGAAACAATGCCTCGTGTCATGGTTTCTGCCCATGTTCCTTGTACAATTGCAAGGGCTAAACCTAAGCTGCTGTTAAGGCTAAACCTAAGCTGCTGTTACAATATACAATTTCATAAACATCTCAATTATAAATTAATGACAAAATATTATGCATGATTTGATTTAATCAATCGTGATTTAATGATCAAATGATGATTGGATAACAATGCATAAAGTCCTGATTTAAAATTTCAGAAGTTGTTTCATGTTCAACGTGAGTCACTTTCAATCAGCATTTGATCAACCATTTCTCATTCAAATCTCATGGTTCTTGAGTCAATCCATTCCTCTACAGCAGTAGAATCACATAGCGTGAACAAATCGCAGTTTCCTCTGATTTACTGTCCTAAAATTATCTAAAACCTGAACAAACTCAAGAAAAACTCTATTTTCGACCAACTCACAATCAAACCAGAAATTATCCCAGCTCACTCAACCAAATAGCCTCATTGAGCGCTCATTAGAAACCCTAATTTCTAATATACAAACCCATTAAAATCCCACTAAAATCCATTTACAATCTCATCTAACATCAATATAATACCTCGTCCTTCTATTTATCATGATTTTTTTTCTTAATTTAATATTTATGTTCATCCTGCTAAAACTAATATCATCTCTAATCAAAGATAAGGAAAAAAGAATGAATATTAATCGAAGTTGAGTGAGTGTATTATAATTATAGGCATGATCATAATGAGTGTTGTAGATTTAGATTGCATTCTTCTTCGCTAAAAGAATTTCAATATGCAACCAATAGTTTTTTGTAAAAATATACGAAGATTTTCTAAATTCATGTTAAATTCCACCCGGTTATCAAGTCCAGACATAAAAGCTCAGAATATTCTCTAGGTTATTAGTCTATTGACTCAATTGCAAGATGTTTAAAATCTTCGTATATTTTGGCCATACGCATCAAACAAAATCCCAATTGATCCTTGTCATTTAGAGCCGAAATGTTTTCTAAATATATTAATCAAACAGAAATTCACAATAGCATCTTCCACAGAGAATGAAAATGAAGGCAAGAGAGCACTAAAAGTCATTTATGCTTTCTAAATATATGAATAAAAACAGGAAATTCACAATAGCATCTTCCACAGAGAATGAAAATGAAGGCAAAAGAGCACTAAGAGTCACTTGTAACTGAGGGGAAAAAAACATCCCCTTATATATGAATGAAAACAGGAAATTCACAATAGCAACAGTATCAAAAAACCAAACAAAAAATCAGCAAATAACCACTTAAGACCATAAACAACTAACCTCAAAAGTTGCACGAATAATAGAAAGGATCCTACGCAGACTTGACAGCAAAAGGTGACAATCAGCAGGCAAGAGCTTCACAAAACAACAGCCAAGGAATTAGAAAGAATTATTTAACAGATTGCCTGCAAAAATGAAAAGAAAAGTTTTAATAATTGAAAAACATGTTCTGCAGGAAGAGAAATATCAAAGGTGGAAAAAACACTCCTTTTCCACTCCAACGGAAATTTTAATCCTCCCCCGAACACTTCTATCCTCTTATTTTTTTCTTATAAAATATTCAATCAGGCCTTTTCTAAATCTGGTCACTCCAGGTTTCATGATTTCAATATGATTGCAGCACCATCATTCTATGCAACATAAAGATAAAACTTGAGAAAAATCAAATATGTCAAAAGACAACTTACCACGCTCTCTGAATTATGTCGGCACCTCCCAGCACAGAAATCAAAAACACTTGTATAACTCACTGCTATAAAAGAAATGCAAACACCACCTATTGTCAAATGATACTCGTATAAAATCTGAAATTTCATAAGAGGGAATATGCAGTGTCTTGTATTACATAAAACCTAACAAATTGCAGGCATGAACAACAAAAAGATATGTAAGTTGAAATTTTAGCAGGCATGAACAACAAATTGCAGGCATGAACCACAAAGCAAAGAAGTCCTTTTTCCACTCTAACTGAAATTTTAATCCTTTCCCGAACACTTCTATCCTCTTATTTTTCCAACCCAGACCGAAACCCTCTATTCAAAAGCAAGAACACAACATTAACTTTCTGCATGGTTTTTCCTAAGGCTGAAACCATACCCAGAGCAAACCGAGACATAATCGACAGAAAATTGGAAACCCAATCCCACCATAAGCTAATTAAAACAATAACCCAGCCCCAACATTTACAAATAAGAAAACCCAAGCAACAAAGGCAACATTTATTAACCCGAATGCAGAATTAAACTGAGAGCAAGCAAGGTAGAATTGATTAACCCTAATGCAGAAAAACCAGACCGAATCAAACCAAATCGATAGCATTAAAGGAAGAACCAACCAACCCGCATGCAAATAACCCAAATCAAAACCAACCCAAAGTTCACCCGAGACTGAAATCAACATTAAATCGAAAGAAAAATCGAACCCCAACCCAATTAAACCAATTACCCACTACCCAACACACACAAACATCAAAATGAAAGCAATCCGAACCCAATTAAACGAAATGAAATTCCCAGCCCCCCTTATAGAGGAAGAAAAAATCCAAATCAAAATCAACCCAAGAAAACGAACCAACCAAAACCCAGCCCTGAGAAACCATAAACCGACAGAGGAAAAGCAAAAGAAAAGCAATGAAACTCAACCCAATAAAAAAACCGAGCAAACCCAGAAGTTTACGCAAATCAGAGGTCAAAAGCATACCTCATCGAGCCACAAATCGAACTGGAGAACCGAGGCAAAAAGACGAACGCAGATCTGAACTCCCCTCTCCGCGCGCTCGACCAGATCTGAGGAAAGAGACCGACGCCCTCTCTGCTCGAAAAGAAATGGAGAATAACTGATGCAGAGATAATGAGGAGTAAAACCGGCGACCCTTGCATACAAATTACACAGGCGAGCTCATTAAGGGCAGATGTGCCATTACACTGCTCCAGTCCACAGTGACATGTGAGAGGGGCTACAGTAAATCGGCCACACCTTTTATTTTTCTTGTAATTTATGTATTGTTAAATTACTTCGTAAATATTACAAACCACTTAAAAAGAAAATATTTAAAATAAACTGACTAAATTCTTACAATAAAAAATAATGAGATTCAATAATATATAAAAAAAAAACTCTCATAAACAATGAAGTTGTATCAAATATGATGTGATAGAGGGACTTGAAATATACACGACAAGTCTTGAGTTCGAGTTAGAACGTGTATTTTTTATAAGAATCTGGGACAATTGTAATTTTATTCACTCACCTGGATCCATAAAATGTGTTTTTCGAGGATATGACTTCCTCAGATCCAGAAAAAAATTATAAGTGAAGCAATAAAAATTCACTCTTTAATTAGGAAAACTATATCAATCCATAAAAGAGATTGGCATATTTCTCGAATTCACAATTTAATTAGATGGTGAAATTTAATGTAATATATTTTGAAAAAAATCCAATAAACCCTTTAATAATAACTAAAGTTACACCAAAAAGGAAAAACAATCCTGACCAGGAAGTCAAACATTTAGCAAAGACAACCTAGTTCTTCTACGTAGATCTCCAAGGAATATTCTTGGTTCCAGTATAGACGACGGCATAAAAATGAATCGATCCGGCAATCTCTCCACAAAGTCTACACCTCACAGTAGTATCCCTAAGAGGACCAAAAACATTTAAAACAAAGCAACGCAACGGGACAAAGAACAAATCACAATATCTATTGGCTACGAAGAGGGAGAGAGGAGTGGACTGGACAGAAGCGGAGGCCAGAATCATGCCTTCCTCTTGTAAGTTTCAAAACTATATATCCAATTCATTTCTGGGTTCTTGTTTCTTTTTTGCCATGATGACTCTGCAGTTTGTTTATTTTATTTTTTCATATATTAAGCAGCGTGTGATGAATGAGGATATTGATCTTGGTTATGAAAGTAGTAATTCATTTTGCTCAATGCATTGAAACCAATTGATCGGTTCTTTGATTGATGGGAACCCCAGAAACTGATAGTGCATTGATGTAGGTTTCATTTGTTTATTTTGTAACAATGAAATGGCAGGCTCAGGCTCAGGCTTTGGTTTTGGCTTTGCTCCGATCTTATTTCTATCGCTCGTAGTTGCATGTGCTGCAAGGCCTCTCTATCCTCTCCCTAGTAAAGTAAGCCACGGTAATAGACTGCCTCTACAGACTTCTCGACCGTATAATATTGCCCATCGAGGATCAAATGGAGAGATTCCTGAAGAAACCTCTGCTGCATACATGGTGTGTATGGACATGCAAGTTAATCTACTTTGTGCTTTCATATGTTTGAATTTTAACCTACTTCTTTGCATGTCGAGAGGTGGGAATAAATTTATTGTCTCGAAAGTGACAAGAGTTCAGTTATGTGCATTGATTCGGCATGCCTCATTCAGCCACAAAAACGGAAAAAAAAAGAAAAAAAAAAGGTTGTTTATGCACAAACATAGTAGATATCATAGAAGATGAATCATTTGCTGTGATGCACTTATTTACCAGACTTATACTTGTTTTGCTTGACGAGCATGTATTTCCCAGCGTATGTTCCTTATTATGACTTGTTTCTACAGAGAGCCATTGAAGAGGGAGCTGACTTCATCGAAACTGATATCCTGTCCTCCAAAGATGGGGTTCTTATATGCTTCCATGATGTCACCCTTGATGACACAACTGACATTGCAGATCATAAGGAGTTTGCAAATCGTAAAAGAACCTATGATGTTCAAGGAGTCAACACCACTGGCTTCTTCACTGGTAACTCTTATCCATTCTGCCTTTGGTTATATGCTGTTACTGTGTTAGCTTATGAATCAGAACCAAGCAGCAATTAAATTGGCAGCTTGGGCAAGTGTTATCTTTTATTCCTTGTTTTACTGAATTATCCACCAACTTAATTTTACATGGGATTTAATTGGGAAAAAACTGAAGTCATTTCAATTGCTTGCAGTTGATTTCACATTGAAAGAACTGAAGTTGTTACGTGTGAAGCAGAGGTTTAGTTTCCGGGATCAACAGTATAATGGTTAGTTTGTTACATTTCTTAAACTGTGTCATGGTTACTCAGGGGATGAGGAACCAAACCTGTAATGAATTCATATCATACCTTTCAGTAATTGAATTTGCTTATGTTATTGGAAGTAATCTGCAACATGTAACGGGCTATATTTTAAATTTATGTTAAATACACTGTGTGCTCTGTCAAAGAAAGTTACAGAAATGTAGTACCCTTAGGACATGAAATAACAATAGTTAACTCACTACATTATCTTGCTGTGTGTTCCTCAGGAAAATTTCCTATCATCACTTTCGAAGAATTCATATCAATTGCACTGGATGCACCAAGAATTGTTGGAATATATCCAGAGATTAAGAATCCAATTTTCATAAACCAGCATGTACGAAATTTCTCTCTATATCAGCCTAATAGATAAAAATTATATGATTGCATTAAAGATTAATTAGAATCACCCTACTTTTCTATTCCTATGATGCCACTCACCTCACTTCCAGTCTTTTTTTTATTGTACCAGCATCTTTTCTGATGCATGAATTCGCACTAGAAAACCATGCGGAGACATCAACTATTTTTTTTGTCATGGGACGTGGGGTGTGTTGATGTTTGAAAATATCAATGCTGTGATGTACTTATTTTAGTATCAATGCACATTGTCTAATTTTCTTCACAATATGACAGGTGAAATGGCCTGGTGGTAAGCTATTTGAGGACAAGTTTGTGGGGATACTTCAGAAGTATCGATACAAGGGTTCCTATTTGTCTGAACCTTGGCTGAAACAGCCATTGTTTATCCAGTCTTTTGCTCCAATTTCACTTGTATACATATCAAATCTGACAGACTCACCCAAAATCTTCCTGATTGACGATATTACCATTCCAACTCAAGACACTAATCAGGTTCGTGTTTACTTTAGTGCAAACTCCCCTAATTGCATAGTTAATTTTGCTACCATTTTGCGTACAGTATAATTTATTTTTTTTATTGAATGTCTGTAGAACAGTTTTCTAATATACTAGAACTTTTAGACTTTGGTTGTATTCAACAGATTGGCATTAGGGTGGAATCATATGAATTACTCTACCCATGGGGGCTCATGCATAAGGATGCTGACAAACACCGTGATTTATATATTTTACAGGAACTTTCACATGTGATTGTAAATTGTTTCCATGAAATGCTGGACAAATTATTTTTATTACCTGATCCTACTAACTTCCGCAGGAAGAGGATGTTCTAGACTGGACCCATTTGTGATGAAAAATTGGACCTGTTATATGCAAAATCTCAGTTGTCTGATCGATGCAATGTGATCTCAGTTTTCATTTTAAGCATTTCGAGTTGTCAAGTTCTAATGCAAAATGATGCTATTGACAATCTGCAGTCATATTGGGAAATCACTTCTGATGCTTATCTAGACTACATCAAGGACTATGTGGTGGGTATTGGACCTTGGAAGGATACAATAGTTCCTGTACTGGATAATTATTTGCAAACACCTACAGATCTTGTTGCTAGAGCACATTCCCATGGTCTGCAGGTAAACCTCGCCTCTGTTCTTATCTTCATGTAGCAATGATATGGTGATATACAAATGTACAAGGATAATTTCAAGGTATTTCTAACTTAAATTAAGTAGGCCATATGGTGATAGAATTTTTAAAGTGGAAAGCAGCATGCCTTGCACTTAGACCAGCTGCAATTTCTAACACAGTTTTTAAAGTTTATTCAAATGAAAGACATCTAGGATGAGAACACAACTTAAACACATGGCCAACAACAAATGCTCAACATAACACGCCTAGGTTAGATTTGAAAGACAGATGCTTTCAAGTCTATGAAGAAATTAATGGTTTTGTATGGGGGGTGTATTTTAAAATCTACTAGCATCAGAATTTGAAAGCACTTGCTTGCATGGCCAAACTTCATTATTCATGAGGGCAAAATCAAGTGCATTGGTTCATTTCAGTTCACAGTTTCTCAGACAATGAGGTTGAACTTCTTTTTTTCTTTCATCTACCTGTAATCATAATCATTCACAAGTGTGCTTAGAGCTGACGTGTAATCTTGGTTTGAACTCAGGTGCACCCTTACACGTTCAGAAATGAGAACCAATACTTACATTTCGACTTCCACCAAGACCCTTACGAGGAATATGATTATTGGATAAACAAGATAGGAGTTGATGGGCTCTTTACAGACTTCACAGGCAGCCTACATAATTTTCAGGAATGGACTTCTCTCTCTAAGGATGATGGTGATGATAACAGTGCATCAAAGTTATTGCATACAATAGAATTGCTAATCTCGTCATATAAGAATTGATGAGATCCGAATGTTTCACCTTTTTATACCTGGTTTGGAATAAATTCACATGCAGAATTAAATTCAGTTCATGAGTAAACTTGAATTCAATTGATAATCTATCACAATCTGTATGTTTTAAAATAAAATAATAAGCTGCATAATTGAATTTAAATATAATGCTTTGTTTAAAATACATGCATAAATTATTGAATTATCAATTTTACCTATCTTGTCTTTCATTTAGAAATTGGTAATGGGTGATGGAATTTAGATTTTTTTTGAATAATTCAAAAGTGGATTAAAAGAATGATAAGGAAACAAAACAGGGCCTGCTAGCTCCGGCCACAAGGCTCGGGCAAGGGAGCAGGAGAAAAACTCAAGAAAAAGGCTGGCTGAGGGCCAGAGGCCTGTGAGAGAGCTGAAGGGCCTAATAAATAGGGGCCCAAAACAAAGCTAAACAAAGGGGCCTAAACATCCGGAGCCCAAACAAAGCCAAACAAAGAGCTGAAAACTAAGGCCCTAATACAAAGACCAAAAAACAAAGCAAACTAAGGACTGAAAACAAAGCCCTATCTGTAGAAGAACTTTTCTCCCTTTCCTCATTACCAGGACAAAGGAGGCCATCGAGCACAGACGATCCATTGGCCTCAAAGATCCCCACCTACAGAACGAGAGATCATATCCTCCATTTTACTCGAGCATAATCTGGGATGTGCCCTTTGTATTGCATCAACAACAACCTTATTTGAATGATTGCCTCATGCAGGAGAACCTCTATTGGCTTGTTATTGGCCTGGAAAATTCTGAGATTCCTTTCAGTCCATATGAAGTATATGGACGTGGCTAGAGTGTGCTTAGCTAGGAGACTGTTGAACCTTTTCTTCTTGTTGAATTTGTTCCTCGCCCATCGGAGGATGTCTGCCCAGTTAGTAGACAACCATTGTTGGTTTGCGTGAGATGTAAGTCTGGTCCAGAAAGAGCCTGTGTATCTGCATTTGAAAAACAAATGGTCATGGGACTCAGCTTCTAAATCACAGAGCACACACGTTCTTGTTCCAGTAAAATTTCCCATTATCGGTCTGTCCATTGTTGACAACCTCCCCATGGAAGCCAGCCAAAGAGTCCAGGAGTATCGAGGAACATGGCCATGGTACCAAATCAAACCATGTAGGTTGAAGACACCATTAGTTTTCCTTAAGATATTCCAAGCTGAAGCAATGGAGAAGTTTCCCGAGGCGTGAGCTGGCCAAATAATTTTGTCCTCGTGACATCGATGAGGATGGAAGTTGACAGTGCTCCAAGCTTGTTGCAGATCCCTGTTTTCCTTGTGCTCTAATATTTTGCAGCCCTTGCACAATGTAGCCCCAGTTGATGGTGTCAAACGCCTTTCTTAGATCAATCTTCATTGCACACCGAGGGGGGCCTTTTTGGAGGTGGTAATTATGCATAAGCTCTTGAGATAATAATATTGCATCTGCAATATTCCTTCCTGGGATAAAAGCATTTTGAGAAATCCCGATTGTGTGCTCCAAAGCTTTCTTAAGACGGGTGGCCAACACTTTTGAAATAATTTTGTATACCACGTTGCAACAAGATATTGGACGATACTCGTCCATGCTTCCAGGATTTTCCACCTTGGGAATTAAGACTAAAGTTGTTGCATTTACACATCTCGGCATAGAATTAGTTTTGAAGAAGTCTTGCACCGCAGCAGCCACATCCTCACCAACTATGCTCCAGCTTACTTTGAAGAAAATAGCTGAAAAGCCATCAGGGCCTGGCGCTTTGTTATCAGGAATTGAGAATAATGCTTCTTTAATTTCATCTGTTGTGATAGGGGTAGACATTTCGTGTTTCATACTCTCTGGAATTGGCTGGGGAAAAACTTCAGAATTCTCTTTATCTGCATCTGTTCCCGTACTCCTGTTCATCATGCTCTTAAAATGGTTCACTGCCACAAATCCCATCTCCTGATTGGTGTGAATGACCTTTCCCTGCCCATCCATTAGGCTAGTGATTATGTTCCTCATCCTCCTATGCATAAGAGATCTATGGAAGAAGGCAGTGTTCCGATCACCAAGAGTAAGCCACTGAACTCTAGACCTTTGCTTGTAAAAGGACTCCTCGTCCTTGTTAAGCTGAGCATAACGGTTGGCCATATCTCTTTCTGCCAAGATAGCCTCCTTTAACCTCGGGTTTGCATCCATATTTTTTTGAGCTTCATCCCAAGCTGCCTTAGCCTTGTTTACCCGGCTAGTGATGTGACTTCTGTTAAATTTGTGCCAGTTTCTTAGGATTGCTTTGACCTTGTGCATCTTAGTCGTGAGCTTATACATTGGGGAACCGAGCATGTGCTCCTGCCACACCTTCTCCACCTGAGGAAGAAAATCATCCCGCTCGCCCCACAGGTTTAGAAACTTGAAAGCAGCCTTCGGTTGAGACTGATTTTTATTAAGCTGTAGAATCATAGGGCTATGGTCCGATATGCTTCTAGGGAGGAATTGAGCCTGAGCATTCGGCCATGTTGTTGCCATGGTTGTGTTACCTAAGATCCAGTCTAGCTTCTTTAAAATACTGTTATCCCCCATTTGCCTATTATGCCATGTATATTTGATGCCTCTATAAGGCACCAGCTTGACCGCTATTTATGATCGACTTGTTTTAACTCACAAATACATGAGTGTGCGATGTAGCAATTAACTCGGTAAGATCGAGGTCATATCCACAGAGAGCTAGATTTATAAATTAAGCTAGGTAACAACAAAAATATTTTAGGAGAATAATGAATGGATTTGTTTTCTAAGATAAAAGAGAGTAATTAGATTTAAATGATAAGAAAAGGTAAGTCTTGGTTCCAAATCAATTTTGATGGTGATGTATTGGTGAATCCTTCAACATATATAAGATAACTCAACCTAATATCAACGATGGTGATATTAGATCGGAAGATATTACAATGAAGATCTAAAACATGAAGATGATTATTGCTTAAGAATAAACAAGTGTTTTCATATTAAGTAAGACATTGAATCAAGCAATCTCTATACCAAAACTAAGTTTTGTTCATAAAAATTCAAGATTATAACATTACTTAGATGATTTCTAAAATTTCTTTGCAATAACAAAACATTCATGAAGAAAAAGTGAAGATAGACATTAGGATTCATTCATATCTTAAAGAACTCACCTCAATCACCATCATCCTTGATTTGGATCCAAGAAAGAGATTAGCCAACCATAATTATATATAATAACACTCTAATAAACATGAAATAACTTGAATCAAACTGAAATAATAAGTTTTACAACTAAAATAAAACTGAAATCTAAAACAAGAAGAACAAAACACAATCTCGGAAAATTTTGCAAGACAGATCTGAAGCTAACTTGGACTGCAATTTAACCCTATTTCTGAGCGATTTTTGGAGAAGGCTATTAGACACATATTTATAGCCCTTTATGTTATCTTTCCAGAACATTACAAAACATATAATTTGGATCTCTGAGTCAAAAGATATGACCGACACGCAGAAAGGTGTTCTGGAAAACTTATTATGTTGGCAACTTGGAGCATATTCTTGTGACTGATTTGATGCCAACTTTGTACTGCACTTTACCCCACTTTAGAAGCGTTTTATGGAGACAGATATTACACATAGTTGTAGGACTTTCTGTTATCTTTCCAAAACATCAAAAACCATACAATTTGGATCTCTGAGTCAAAAGTTATGACTGAAACTCCGAAAGGTGTTCTGAAAAACTTATTATTTCGGCAACTTGTAGAAGATTTTTGTGTCCGATTTTCTTCCTCATTTTTAGCTGAATCTTTCTTCTTCTTGACCCAAGATAAAGTAACAATATTTCCTCCAGCTTTCCAAAGATTTCTCCTCCAATTCTTTCTTCCAAATTTCGACATTTAAATTTCCTGAAATAATTCATTTAAGCTCAAAAATTTGTCGAAACATTAAAAGAAATTCATTACTAAAAAGCACATCAATTATTATAAAATCCCAAATAAAAATAATAAATACATATGTAAAATAAGAGATTTAACAATACTTTTGATGCACAATCACACCGGGTGAATCTCAGCTTGATGAAGACAAAGGCTAAATTCCTCCTTCTGAGTACTCCAGTTGGGGTCCCCTCCCTCACTATCCGAAGGCTTAAAAAATATTGTCTCGCGAAAATCTTTAATTTCAAGTTGATTTTCAGGCTTTTATGTGGTTTCTTAAACCAATATAGATTTATTATTGTGTTCTATGGTGTTTTTAAAATGTTCTAAGTTAAAAAAAATGAGTCGAAAATCATTTTCTAAGAAAAACATACATAGAGGGTGACGCGTGAGCGTAGGCTCACACAGTTACCCACCAACAACACATCATCTAATTCTTTTGTATTTAAAGGATAAATGATGTGTCATGTACCCTTTAATATTAACAAAAAAGGGCAAACAATGTATTATCCATCTATTTCATGGGCTAGGTGTTCAAGCTTAATCTTTTTATGGGTAGGTGGTGTGGATATGCCATCCTCTGACCTTGCTTTTTTTATATATTTTTAACCTCTTATCTGTTTTTAAAAGTCTTTGCCTATTTGAATTGAAAAGAAATTCTTCTTTTTATGAAACTTTTAAAAGCTAGAATCATTTTTATATTCTCATATGCACTTTATTTTTGTCGCGATGGTGATTTTTTACGCACTTCGCGCCCCGTCATCCCTCTGTATTTGGGGGAGACAATGGCACGTGGTGAAAATTGAGGGGTGTTATAGTCATAAAAATTGCGACTATAATTAGTAGGAGTCGAAACCTAGTATTACGGTCACTAGGAACCTATTGGTCTGCGAGAGTCTTGGGTAAGGAAACTTGTTGTGCAAGGAAAAAATGCATCACCCCCAGTGCACCCTACCTAAGGTAAGCTACATTGTTGTGTGATTGTTGTTTTTTTAGGTTAATAAAAATTACATTGCATTTTCAAAAACCATTTTTTTACGGGTGTACTTTACAATGTAATTTTGCACCTCTGTTAAAAGTCCTTTTTATTATCTATGGATATACTTTATAATTTAAATTTACACCGTAGTTAAAAAATCTTTTTTTATTATATACGGGTGTACTTTACAATGTAAATTTACACCCTAATAGACAAGACAAAAATAATTATAATTATTTTTGATATTTTTTCCAAATTCCAACAAGTAATCGCAAATTGGTTACGATATCCAATTTTAACTTTAAAACAATGAGAAAGATGCAAAATATTTTTTTGTATGAAAAATATGAAGGGAAAAACCTTGGAATTTGGTTGTATGTATGAAAACAACACTTTTTTATGTTTTTTTTAATTTTATATTTTTATAAATGTTTTTAAATAAATAAATAAATAATCAGTGGGTTGACTGTCCAGCCCACTATGTTTGGGTCGGGCCGACAATCCAACCCTTGATGGGTCGGGCCTCCAGCCTAGGTGGGTTGTCAACCCACCTCTTGTGGACTAGACTGGGCCTCAAGTCCAGGTGGTCTTTCAACCCACCTCTCTTATGTTTGGGTCGGGCACAAAGCCCAACCCATTTCATGCAAGCTCGGCCTGCATGAACAGTCCCACTGCATACAGGTGACGGTACGAAGAAGAAGATGAACAATCGATTTTTCGACTATGATGAAAGGTGTACCTGTTAGTAGCATTGGGTAGAGGAGGTCAAGGTAATGATTCCTATGGTGGTGGCATCAACAACGGTGGCCTATGGTGAACGAAGGAAGCTTTCAAAGTCATCGTGCCTTACGTTGCAGCTGCTGCAACCGTGGTCGTTGCTTCGCCTGAGAGTGTGGTTAGGTTGTTGGTGCGTAGGGGAAGTTCACGGTGGTGATAAGGGTGATGTTAGGTTGAATAGCTTCCAACGGTGGAGAGAGAGAGAGCTCAACTGGGCTGTTTTTAGAGAGAGAGCTCAATGGGGTTGTTTTTAGAGAGAGCGACGGGTTGTTGAACCAGGGGAGTGAGATAGAGAAAGTTGTTGAGGGACATAGGGACAATGGCGTGATTTTTATGCTTGTTTTTATTTTCTCAAAATCTCCATGAATTTCCAAAACTTCCCCTGTTTTTCTCTGGTTTCTCCCTTGTTTTTCTCTAGTTTTTCCCCATTCCCCCTGCATGCAGCGTCCATGGCTACTATTTATAGGGGACTGAGGCACCTCTCTTACACATTGCATGAGGTTGCTGCCTCTGTCTCTAAATTTGCAGAGGGTTGCGACGCCGTGTCACTTTTCAGGTGTCAGAACAGTGCAGGCACATGCAAATTTGGTTTTGGGAGGGAGAAAATACAATTTGGTCCCTAAATTTGCAATTGTTCTAATTACATCTTCAATTAGCTTTAAACTTTTAATTTTATGCAATTGTATCCCTGATAGAATTTCAAGAGCATCCTTAGCTTTGAGCGTCTTTTTTTTATTTCAGTCCTTGATTTCTAGTTTACGCGATTTAACCCTCAATTGGTCATTAAACTCTTAATCGTTTTCAATTTGACCCCTGATTCGCGCAATTGGCTTGGAAAAAGTCAATTGGGTATCCAAAAATTTCAATCTTCTTAATTAAACCCGAATTAAGCTCAAACACTTGATTTCTTACCAATTAATACCTTAATTAATTTGATGTGACCAATTTAAAGTATAATTAAGTCCTTGCACTTAATTAAATCCTTCAATTGGACCCTAAATTAATTCTTGATCATGATTACACTTTAAATTGGTTGATGATTAAATCAAATCAACCCATAAAAATATAATTATGTCGTTCAACTTAATTTTCACACAGATTTGTCCAATGATAAATTATTTTTGCCTTAAATCTATATTTTCCTATATTTTTGGGACAAAAGAAATATGATCAGACTCTCGAAAACAACCAAAATTTCCACATTGATTTTTCTATCAACGCTGGCCTTATTTTTTTATTTTTTGATAGATTTTGGGGAGTAACCCAGAAATTGGGTTATGACAATTTTGTTTTAAGAAATAATTGTTTTTTGGTATAAAAAATCTCAAGAACATATCTTATAGATAATTAAATAAAAAATATTCTTAAAAATAAAAATATTTTAAATTAAATGTGGAGCATGACTCAAATTACAAGTTTAACAATTTAATAGTAGTTCACTAAGATTATTATTTTTATTTTTAAATTAAATATATTTTAATTTTAATTTTCTCTTATATTTATTATAAAAACAACACATTACAAAATTTATATATTTTGTTTTACTAGAAAATATTATTTAACTCGTGACAAAATGCGAAGAAATGGATATTAGCGGTCTAGTTATAGGAAAAATGCTTGTTTGACATTGCGTTTCTAAAACATTTTGAAAAAAAATTAAAAAAATCTTTTTTATTTTTTGTTTTAAAGTAAGTTTTTATTAATATTTTTATATTATTTTGATAGGCTGGTGTTAAAATTTTTTTTAAAAAAAATATTATTTCAATATATTTTTAAACAATAAATATTCTTAAAAAATAACTTTAACAATACTACTCTTGAACATATATAAATAAAAGTATTCACATACATCATTGCTTGTAAACAATAAATAAATAACACCAGTCATCTCCCATGGACGATGACAGTACTAGGAGCAGCAAGAAGGCAATTTAAGATATATATATATATATAAAAAAAAAAAACTTTTTTCGTTAAAGTTTTTGTCTTCGTAATGCTCTCTGAAAACACTAAGGTTTCAACCGAAGAAACAGATTTGTTGGCAAGATCAAGTAAGAAGGTAAAGATTGGAGATAATACTGAACAAAGTTATGTGGAGAAACTAATGGGAGAATCATTGGCAACACATGGAATTGACGAGGACAACCAGCAAACCGACTGCATATCAGAGGATGAGGATGATGACTCCGATGAAGATGATTGCCCGGTTATCAAACTCTCTAGTGAAGAGAAGAAACGTATTGGGGCACCTTTGCAACAGACTCTCATAATCAAACTTATGGGACGGAAGGTGGGATGCATGTTCATGCAAAGATTGAAAAATATGTGGAAACTTCGGGTGATTTCACATTAACATGTTCTTTTTGGGGGCCCATGGATGGTGACTGATTATTATTTAACAATAAGAACATGGCATCCCAACTTTGATCCAGCACAATAGACAAAGTAGCAGTATGGGTTCGTTTACCTGATTTGGCCTTAGAATATTACGATACTTCAGTATTGTGGAAGATAGAGAACAAAATTGGGAAAACACTGAAAATTGACCGAACAACTTCGGTAGGCATGAGAGGGAACTTTGCGAGATTATGTGTGGAGGTGGATCTCACGAAACCTTTATTGGCGAAATTTAAACTACGACGGAGAGTTCGTCGCATAATGTATGAGGGATTACACTTATTTGCTTCCCTTGTGGACAGTACGGACATAAGCATGAAAATTTTCCTCATACACCTCATGCAGCTCGAGAGGAACCTAGTGAAAAGGAAGAGATTAGAGATCAGTCATTACCCATAATCAGACCAGAAATCATGGAATCCTTCGGCTCATGGATGATTGCTGAACGTCGACAACGACGACCGAACAAGAAGATGGTGATGGAGGAGAACACCCGAAATAGGTAGGAAGGGAGGAATTTCAGGCGTCAGTTCAGGAAAACCATTTAAGACTGTAACAGGAAACCAATTAAATGTGTCCACACGTTTTGATGCGTTGATGGCGGTTGAAGAAGATGCTGCAGATTCGGGAGAGGGAAGTATAGAAAAGGAAATAAATGAGAATGGGAATGGAAACGTTACCTTGTGTAGCGAAGCTGGAAGAATATTGGGGCTCAACAACAGCGGGACGACAGTGGCCAAGGAGAAAATCATGGAGGACAAGGCCCAAAAACATATGGACTCAAGAACTTGTGGACTGAAGCCCACGGCTACTGCTGGAAAGGCCACGAATCACGGGAAGGAGCAACATGTTCAAAATGAAGAAAAAGGCCCAAAGCGGATGGACTCAAGGGAGGATGGGATGAAGAAACGGGAGGTAGTTAGCAAGGCCAACATGCACGACCCAGGAAAGAAACAATCTCGGGCTGAGAGAGGAAAAGAAAAAGTGCAAGACAGTGAGCTAAATGGAAAAGAAACTGGAGCAGGAAGGAGAGCAGGTCACTCTGCAATGGCAAAAACGAAGGCAACGACAAGCTATACAAGCCAGCGGACACAAGTGCAACAAAGAGAATTTCGTACTTCCCATTAAATGTACAGAAATGTTACAAGGTCACATACCAGTACCACCAGATAATGAAATTGGAATTAAAAGAGGAGACGAGATGGGAGAAGGAGAGTGAGTGGCAATTGTTCAGTGGAAAATTTGAATGAAGCAGGTAGTAGAAAATTTTGTTCAGTGGTGAATGATTTGAGGAAAACTCATAATTTTCATATAATGGCAATTGTTGAACCGAGAGTGAGTGGGGTGAAAGCAGACATAATTGTTGAACAATTGAATTTTGAATCTAGCTGTAGAGTTGAGGCTCAAGGGATGTCTGGGGGTATATGGGTGTTATGGAATAATTCAAAAGTGCATGTTAAAATTTTGAATTCTTCAAGACATTTTATTCATGGTATTGTGGATGAAGGGAGTAATGAGAAGTGGTTATTCACTGTGGTGTATGCAAATCCAAGTGAAATTTTGAAAAAACAGTGTTTTGAAGAAGTTGCTAAATTGGCTAGTGGGGTTAGATTACCATGGATGGTTATAGGTGACTTTAATGAAATTTTGATGGCGGATGAAAAAATGGGAGGAGCTGCTGTGGATAATCAACGATGTTATCGCTTTGCTAGGTGGGTGCTGGAGTGCCAGTTAATAGATTTGGGAAGTAAGGGCCCAAAATTCACATGGCGAGGAGGTTGTAGAAATGGTTATGGAAGAGTTTATGAAAGGCTGGATAGATGTTTTGGGCTCGATCAATGGAGAAATTTATTCAGTAATGCAGATGTTTTGGCTCTTCTAAGGTATAAATCGGATCACCATCCAATCCTTGAAGAACTAAAAGAAATGGGAACAAGGATTTCTAATTTAGAAAGACCATTTTGTTTTGAGGCAGCTTGGATTCAACATAATGAATTTACAGAGTTCTTGGAAGATAGCTGGGAGACAGCCACAAAGATTCCTACCACTTTGATAGTTTTGATAGAAAAATTAAGGACATGGAACAAGCTTGTGTTTGGCAACATTTTTCAAAGGAAGAAAAGGGTTCTGGCAAGACTGGGGGTGTTCAGAAAGTGATAACAAGTAGAGGGAATCAGTTTCTCTATCGGTTGGAGGATGAATTATCTACTGAATATGGACAAATTATCTAGCAGGAGGAGATACACTGGTACCAAAAATCGAGATGCCAATGGATTAATCATAGGGATAGGAACAGTTCCTATTTCCACATAAAAACCATTATTCAAAGGCAATGGAATAAAATCTGACTTGAAACTTCGTCGTGGGATCGACCCCTTGCTTGCTCTATACTATCTTGTGTGTTTTAAGCTAGGGTAATTAATTTTTGCGACCGCGACATCGCAACAAATTTTGACGTCGTTGCTGGGGAGGTAATTTTAGTTGATTTTTGTGCTTGTACTGTTATTTTTATTTGCTGTGATTAAAAAAAATATAATTTTTGCTTGCGACGGTACTGTTCACTTGCGGCAACAGCACTGTTCAAAACAAAGTTTTTGGTGGAATTAGGTATCTGTCTTTTGTTTCCTAAAGGGAAAAGACATTCTGAACAGGACTAGTGAATTATCACTGGCCCCACCTTATTAAAGCCAAATTTCGTTGTTTTATAGTTTTTTTAGGTAGTTTTAGTTTTCTACCGTAAAATTTTCGTACAATTTTCATTGTTTTCGATCTCTTGTGTGGTTACTTTCTTTTGAGTTTTCTTAAGAATTTATGCCTGTGACCCGTGCTACTAATCAAAATCAAGTGCAGGTTGATCTCGAAATAGAAAATACTTTACGCAGGTTACGAAAGGAAGCTCGCGTCAACATCATGGATGTTGCACGACAACAAACACTCAAGGAGATTGTTGCTCTTAACGTGGAAAACCAACCATTGTGCATAAACAGAGACAGTAATGTGAACTTTGAACTCAAATCTGGTTTTATACATTTGCTGCCAATATTCAATGGTCTTGCAGGAGAAGATCCTCACACTCATCTCAAGGAGTTCCACATGGTTTGTATTGGCATGAAACCGAATGGAGTTGATGAGGAACAATTTAAGTTGAGAGCTTTTCCTTTCTCTTTAAAAGGGGCAGCAAAGGCATGGTTTTTTTCTATTCTCCCAGGTTCCATTAATACTTGGAATGACATGGAAAATATCTTCCTTCAAAATTATTTCCCAGCATCTCGAGTTGCCAATATAAAAAAAGAAATATGTGGGATTCGGCAATCTCATGGAGAAACACTCGCTGAGTATTAGGAAATATTTGAACTATTGTGCATTCAATGCCCTCATCATCAAATACCTGATAAGTTGCTCATTCAATATTTCTATGAAGGATTGATGCCTACTGACCGTAGTATCATTGATGTTGCAAGTGGAGGCGCATTGGTGGATAAGACACCCAAGGCTGCACGCCAATTGATCTCAAACATGGCAGCCAACTCAAAACAATTTGGCACTCATGGAGACCTCTCCAACAAACGAGTAAATGAGGTAAGTATTTCTAACCTTGAAAATAAATTTAATGATCTTGTACGTTCTTTGGCTTGTGGAAATGTGCAGCAGGTGAAAGTTTGTAGCATATGATCCTTACAAGGACATGCTTCGGATGTGTGCCCAACAATGCAAGAAGATTACATTGAACAAGCTCATACAATTGATGGAGCATTCAACGGACAGCTCCAGTATAAATATGATCCCTTTTCCACCACGTACAATCCCGGATGGAGAGATCATCCCAACATATGCTACAACAACCCATCCCAACAAGTCAATCCAGGCCGACAGTTCCATCCACATGGATTTCATCCCCAACAAAATTATCAAGCAAGGCAACCCGCTCCATTCACAAACTCCAATGTTATGGGGTCGTCATCCAATGATGATCTTCGTGAGATGATGAAAACTTTGGCTTCTAATACTATTACCTTGCAACAAAATATCATGTCTTTTCAACAGGAAACAAGGTCAAGTATTCACAACTTGGAAGAGCAAATGGGGCAAGTAGCTTTAAGTGTAGGGAAATTGGAAGCACAAATAAATGGAAAGTTGCCCTCCCAAGCATTGAATCCAAAAGAGAATGTTAGTGCTATCATGCTGCGAAGTGGGAAAGAACTTGAAGAGAAAAAGTTGAAACAAATAGAGATGGAGGAGGAAGAAGAGATAGAAATTGAATTGAGTACAAAGAAAGAACATTCTCCTCCTCCACAAACAGAAACAAGGACAAACACTTCAAAGGTAACTTTTCACTCAATCAATTCCAATTTTAAAACAATTCCACCCTTTCCTATGAGTTCTTCTAGATCTAAGAAAGAAGACAAAGAAAAAGAGATCTTAGAGGTTTTCAAGAAAGTGGAACTCAATATTCTTTTGATTGATGCCAACAAGCAAATTCCCAAATATGCAAAATTCTTGAAAAAGTTATGTACTACCAAGAGAGCTTTCAAACTGAAAGGTAATGAAACGGTAAGTATCGGTGAAGTTGTATCTATCGTTGTTCAAAAGAATTTGCATTTTAAACAAAAAGACCCAGATGCGTTTACTATCCCATGTGTTATTGGTAATGCTAATTTTAAAAGAGCTCTATGCGATTTAGGTGCATCCATTAGTGTCATGTCTAAACGTGTTTATGATTCTCTTAGTTTGGAGCCTTTGAATAAAACCAGCGTTGTAATACAACTTGCGGATCGTAGTTTTGTTTACCCACTTGGTGTGATAGAAGATGTCCTAATCAAGATTGATAGCTTGCTAATTCCATGTGACTTTTATATTCTTGATATGGAGCATAATTCTTGTGATTCCAGTACTCCTATATTGTTTGTGATGCGGACCAGCCCAAAAACACCAGCATGAACCCATTACATGTTCCAAATGGTCCTATCACGCGGTCTAGGACAAAGGGATTGAAAAGGCAATGAATACATTGGTTTTGAAGGTTTCAACCCGGTCAGAATTGCATGGATCATTGGAGTATCAAGAGGAGACCTTAGTACATCTTATCCATGTGCAGGAGGGGTCCAATACAACCTTATTTGGGCCATGAAGTTAGGACAACAAAAGGATCCCAAAGAATCCTACTACAACATGGAAACATGGGATTGATGGGCTGGATGGAAGAGAATAAATAAAACCTTATGGGCTTTATTTAAGTTAGTTAGCTACAGCCCAAGGCTTGTTTGGGCTTAATTAAGACTTTGTTTTCAGATAGGATCCAAGGCTTGCTTTGATTAAGTAATGGGCTTTTTAATTTAGGATTTTGGGTCAGTTTTCAATGGACCTGATTTAAGTCCACATAAGAGGTCCATTAGGGTTACTTTTTAAGAACTATTTAAACTCATGGCGTGAGAATGATTGTTGCATTCTTTAGTTCTTGAACGAATCGAATCCGACTTATCGAAGATTAATCGGCTTCGTGGTGTCATTCTACTCATTCCAATAGTGCTGGTGTCTTGGGGCAGGTTTCCATTGTATCACACTCCTATCAGACCTTATTTCAGCTTTCCGGAATCTTATCTCATTCTTGATTGTGGGTTGTGTGATCACGAGGTTCGCATCAGGTGGTATCAGAGCTAGGCTCCAAAAAAAGGTCATATCATTCTATTATTTTCGTGCCTTTTTTTTCGTTCCTTGAAGTTTTCTAGTGTTGTGTTCATCTCCTTGTTCTTCGTGTCAGCATCATCTTGAAAGAAAAGTTATATTTCATCGTTTTCTGTCTTCTCATTTCAGTATATTAAAAAAACAGAAAAAAAGAAAGAGAGATAGAGGCATTAGTTGAAATTTGAAGAATCATAGAAATCTTGTCGCAGAAAAAACTACTCTAGGGAAACATAAGCAAATCACATCGAAATCAGTTGAAATTTCATATTCCGTCTATTGGGGTTAAGATAGTATCATATTTCAAATTTGGGCTTATTCTGATATTGATTTCTTAAGGGGTTATTTCCATATTCATTTCTGCCGTAGAAACACTACCTTAGTGAACCCATATAAAAACACCTTAGAATCAATTGAAACCTTACATTCTGTGTCTTGGAGTTGAAATCGCATGGCATATTAAATTGGGGCTTATCTCGATATCGTATACTAGAGTTTTCAATTGGAGGTTCATTTTTGTCGTAGATTCATCACATAAGGGTTTGTGTACCTAGAAGTACGGGAAAGGCCTATAAATTGAGTGTTATTTTTTTTATTTAGTATTAAAATACTAAATATTGATTTTGAGGTCGTTTTGAAATCGGTTGGTCTTGGTTTCAATTCTGTTACGTAAAAATTGCGTAAGAGGTTACATTCTGCTCAAGTCTTAAAAGGTGATCTTTACTAGTTTAGTTTTGTCCACTTCTCTATTTTTGTTCTATTTTCAATTATTTAGGAGTCAAGTAATTATTTTCTCTAGTATTTGCTTCTATTTTATTTTGTGTTTTCGTATTGTCCACAATTCTTACGAATTTGCATTACTACTCGTGAAACTATAATCGTAGTTTTGTTTTGCTTTGTTTTTAGTATTTTTATTGCTTCTTGAGTCTGAAAATCATAATTAGAGTGCGCTGCGAAGGCTACTAACTTTGATTTGTTGATTTTAGTTCTGAAAGAACCAAAAGACAGCAAGTTATGAGGTAAGAGGCGTAGTGAGCTTATTAGTGTGAAAAGCCTTGATTTTTTTTTGTGTGTGATACACGAGAGTTGTGAGGATATCTATATATATTTTTTTGTTACTAATAAAATTTTGCAGATTCAAAAGATGTCTGAAAACAACGAATTAGGGACACAAAATGTTGACGTGGCGTTCCAATTACGAGCCATGGGTCAGCAACTTGAGTTGATGTAGAGGGCATACAAAGATCTCAAAGATTAGGTCAATCAATAAAGCAACAGAATAGTAGGGCTGATCGCCGAGAAAATACGGTCTGTATGGCCGTACGGAATAACAAATCTGATTTTGAAGAGTATGTTGATGAAAACGCAGATATGGGCGAAGATGACTATGATTTTGCATCTGTTAGCCGAGAAATCAGGTCTAGACTGAGCAGAGCTAGGAGGAATATGAATTTCTGTGGCATGGAAAATTATGAAGATATGGATGGGGACAACATCAAAATGAAAATTCCTAACTTCGAAGGTAAAAATGATCCTGAGGCTTATTTGGAGTGGGAGAAAAAAGTAGATTGGATTTTTGATTGTCATAGCTATTCCGAACAAAAAAAATGAAATTGGTAATGATTGAGTTTAAAGCGTATGCAATGATTTGGTGGGACCAGATTGTAATCGGTAGGAGGAGGAATGGGGAGCGACCCGTTCAGAGTTGGGGGGAGATGAAAGCGTTAATGAGGAGACGATTTGTGCCAAACCACTATTATAGAGATCTATACCTTAAGCTCCAAGGTCTGAATCAAGGCTATAAGACAGTAGATGAATATCACAAAGAGATGGAGATAGCAATGATTCGTGCCAATGTTGTTGAGGATAGAGAAGCCACCATGGCTAGATTTTTTAATGGGTTGAATCGTGACATTGCCAATGTGGTTGAGCCACAACACTATGTGGAGCTACAGGACATGGTTCACATGGCTACAAAGGTGGAGAGACAACTCAGGAAGGGACATGATCAATTAGGATTTAATTCGGGCTCTTCATCATCTTAGAAGACGAATCTAAAGAGAGGGTATTGTCCACTCAAGATTCTTTGTTGCTTCTAAAATTTAAAGAAAACAGCTAAAGTTTATGTCCCTACCAGTGCCAAAGGTAAATCTGAAACTCAACCTAAATGTACTCGTGATGTTAAATGTTTCAGGTGTCAAGGGCTTGAACATTATGCTTCGAAGTGTCCAAACAAGAGAATCATGATGATTAGAGATGATGGTGATATGGAATCTGAAAGTGACCAATCTGATTGCGAAGGCATGCCACCATTGTAGTATATTGATGAGGATGAGTTAGCATTACCAGTTGCGGGGTCCTTGGTTATAAGGCGCACACTTCAGGTTCAAGTCATTGAAGATGAATCTAATCAACAAAGAGAGAATATCTTCCATACGGGCTGTTATGTACAAAGGTGTGTGGTTTAATTATTGATAGTGGAAGTTGTGTTAATGTTTGCAGTACCACACTTGTGAGTAAACTGAATTTGAGTATTGTTAAACATACGAAACCATATAGATTGTAATGGTTGAATGATAGTGGAGAAGTGAAAGTGACTAAGCAGGTTGTGGTCCCATTTCGATTGGGAAATATGTTGATGAAGTTCTGTGCGATGTGGTACCAATGCAAGCAAGTCACATCTTGTTGGGGAGGCCATGGCAATATGATAGGGAGACAGTTCATGATGGGGTTAAGAATAGATATACCATTATAAAAGATGGTAAAACCATCACTCTTGTACCTCTTACACCCAAACAGGTGTATGATGATCAAATAAAGCTAAAAGGAGAGCATGAGACGATGGGGAGAGAAAATCAAGGTGAGGAACATGGGGAGAGAAAACCATCAGATTCGGCCAAAACCCAAACCTCTACAACCCCTTCAGCCACCCATCCAAACACAAACAAATATTTGGTCAACACTCCCAACAAATCAGACCATTCGACAACTCCTTAAAAACACCCAAATCTGGCTGAGAGTGGAGGTAAGACAAGAGGAGAGAAGAAAGTCAGGAAGAGTAATGAGAATTGTATGGAAAAACTAGAGAAACAACCTAATTTTTATGCTAGAGAGGGTGAGGTCAAATCTACATATTTCGCTAACCAGCCAATGATTTTACTTGTGTACAAGGAGGTTTACTTTAATACTAATGATCTTGATCATATTATGCCTAGTGCTGATATTTCTTTGTTGCAGGAGTTTGGTGATGTGTTCCCCGATGATACTCCAAGCGGATTACCTCCATTGCGAGGGATAGAGCATCAGATTGATTTCATACTCGAAGCTTCAATTCCTAACCAGCCAACATATAGAAGCAATCTCGAGGAGACGAAAGAGCTTCAAAAGCAAGTTGATGAGCTGATGGAAAAGGGATTCGTGAGAGTATGAGCCCATGTGTTGTACCGGTGCTACTTGTGCCTAAGAAGGATGGAACATGGAGGATGTGTGTTGATTGCCGAGCCATCAACAACATAACGATAAAGTATAGACACCATATTCCTAGGCTTGGTGACATGTTAGATGAGTTACATGGATCTTGTATTTTCTCTAAAATTGACTTGAAAAGTGGGTACCATCAGATTAGGATGAAAGAGGGTGATGAGTGGAAAACTGCATTTAAGACGAAGTATGGTTTATACGAATGGTTAGTAATGTCGTTTGGACTTACAAATGCACCAAGTACGTTTATGCGTTTAATGAATCATGTGTTGCGTGCATTCATAGGTAAGTTTGTGGTTGTGTATTTTGATGACATTTTGATCTATAGCATGAACTTAACAGAGCATTTTGATCATTTGTGTAATGTACTTAGCGTGTTTCATAGTGAGAAATTGTAGGCTAATCTTAAAAAGTGTGCCTTCTACATGAAGAAAAATGTGTTTCTTAACTATGTTTTAACTGCACTGGGTATCAAGATGGACGAGGAGAAAGTTAAGGTCATCCGGGAGTGGTCTACACCCAAATCGGTAAGTGAGGTAAGGAGTTTTCATGGGTTAGCTAGTTTTTACAAGCGTTTTGTGAAAGATTTCAGTACAATAGTTGTACCCTTGAATAAAGTTAAAAAGTCAGTTGGGTTTAAATGGGGGGGGAGGAACAAGAATTGACTTTTGTTCTTTTGAAAGACAAATTATGTTCTGCACCTCTTTTATCTTTACCTGACTTTACAAAAGCATTTGAAATAGAGTGTGATGCGTCTGGAATGGGAATAGGTGTTGTTTTGATGCAGGATCAAAGACCTATTGCATATTGTAGTGAGAAGTTAAGTGGAGCGACCTTGAACTATCCCACTTACGACAAAGAACTCTATGTCTTGGTAAGAGCACTCGAAACATGGCAACATTACTTATGGCCAAAAGAGTTCGTAATCCATTCAGATCATGAGTCCTTGAAACATCTGAAAGGACAAGGTAAGTTGAATAGGAGACATGCAAAATGGGTTGAATTCATTGAAACTTTTCCTTACGTGATCAAGTATAAGCAAGGGAAAGAGAACATCGTAGCCGATGCACTTTCGCGCAGGTATGTTCTTTTACACACCATGAATACTAGATTGCTAGGCTTTGAATATGTGAAGGAATTGTATGGTAATGATTCTGACTTTGCTGAGATTTATAATGCATGTGGAAATTCGGCTTTCGGTAAGTTTTATTTGATGGATGGTTATTTGTTCAAAGAGAATAGAATGTGTGTTCTTGCTAGTTCTTTGCGTGAATTACTTGTTCGTGAAGCACATGGGGGTGGTTTAATGAGTCACTTTGGGGTTGCGAAAACCTTGGATATATTGCATGAGCATTTTTATTGGCCAAAAATGAAAAGAGATGTGCAATGAATTTGTGAACAATGCATCGCTTGTCGAAAGGCAAAATCTAGAGTACAACCACATGGTCTCTATACACCATTACCTGTGCCTACTGAACCTTGGGTAGATATCTCTATGGACTTTGTTTTAGGTTTACCTAGGTCAAAAAAAGGTAGAGACTCTATTTTTGTTGTGGTTGATAGGTTTTCTAAAATGGCGCATTTCATTGCATGCCATAAAACAGATGATGCATCTCATATTGCAGACTTGTTCTTTAGGGAGATTGTACGTTTGCATGGCATTCCTAAGAGTATTGTGTCAGATCGTGATGTTAAATTCCTTAGTTACTTTTGGAAGACCTTATGGGGAAAGTTGGGAACCAAACTTTTATTTTCGACAACATGTCATCCTCAAACAGATGGGCAAACTGAGGTAGTCAATAGAACATTATCTCAACTTTTGTGTGTTGTAATACAAAAGAATTTGAAAAGTTGGGAAGAATGTTTGCCTTTTGTTGAGTTTGCTTATAATAGAACTGTGCATTCAACTACTAGTTTTTCTCCTTTTGAGATTGCTTATGGTTTTAATCCACTAACTCCTATGGACTTAATTCCTTTACCTTGTGAAGAAAGGGTAAGTTTAGATGGTGAACAGAAGGCAAAGATGGTGAGACAACTCCATGAAGGAGTTCGACTGCAAATAGAGAAAAAGAACAGACTTTACGCTTCGAAAGCAAATAAGGGACGTAAACTGGTTGTTTTCCAACCTGGTGATTGGGTTTGGGTGCACATGCGGAAGGAACGGTTTCCTAACCAAAGAAAATCAAAATTACAGCCTCATGATGATGGTCCATTTCAGGTTTTGGAGAGAATAAATGACAACGCATACAAAATTGATCTTCCAGGTGAGTATAATGTTAGTACTACCTTTAATGTTGTTGATCTTACATTGTTTGACACAGATATTGATTCGAGGTCGAATCCTTTCGAGGAGAGAGGGGATGATATGGACCAGCCCAAAAACACCAGCATGCACCCATTACATGTTCCAAATGGTCCAATCACGTGGTCTAGGACAAAGGCATTGAAAGAGGCAATGAATGCATTGGTCTTGAAGGTTTCAACCCGGTCAGAATTCCAAGGACCATTGGAGTATCAAAAGGAGACCCTAGTAATCTTTTTCATGTGTAAGAGAGTTCTAATACAACCTTCTTTAGGCCATGAAGTGAGGACAACAAAAGGAGCCAAAAAAATCCTACTACAACTTGGAAACATGGGATTGATGGGCTGCATGGAAAACAATAAATAAACTTTATGGGTTTTATTTAAGTAAGTTAGCTATAGCCTAAGGCTTGTTTGAGACTAATTAAGACTTTGTTTTCAGCTAGGATCCAAGGCTTGCTTGCATTAAGTAATGGGCTTTTTAATTTAGGATTTTGGGTTAGTTTTCAGTGGACCTCATTTAAGTCCACATAAGAGGTCCATTAGGGTTACTTTTTAAGAACTATTTAAACTCATGTGACCCTAATTTCGGCAGCGATTGATGAAACTTAATTCTGAACCTTTTCAGTTTATGTGTGAGACTGGTTCTTGCATTCTTAGTTCTTGAACGAACTGAATCTGACTTATCAAAGATTAACTGGCTTCGTGGCGTCATTTTACTCATTCCAATAGTGTTGGTGCCTTAGGGTAGGTTTTCATTGTGTCACACTCCTATCAGACCTTATTTCGGTTTTCCGGAATCTTATCTCATTCTTGGTTGTGGGTTTCGTGACCACGTGATCACGAGGTTCACATTAGTTTGGGAGACCATTCTTAAAAACTGTCAATACAAAGATTGATTGTGGTAAGGATACTTTGTCTATGAAGGTCGGAGATGAAAAGATTGAATTTAATTTTCATGATGCAATGAAATATCCTTATGGCAATGTTTATTCTATCACATGTTATGACAAAGTTGATAAGTGTGTGCAGCAAGTTTGTGATTTTAATTGGATGGATGGATTGAGCGTAGCTTTGAGCTATGGCTATGATTTTACCCAATTGGAGGAGATGGAGAGGCACACATGTGTTCCCCAAAATGTGCACGAAGCAGCATTGGCTTTACAAGATGTGCAAATCGTTCCCCATGTTGAAATTACAAGTTTAGAAACCAATAAAGTACTCAAGATCAATGGGCATCGACTGAAACTTTTCTATGAAAGTTAGACGACAGAAATCACTGCTTCTATGAAGAATGAGCATGTCATGCCACATGTCGAGCCAATGACACAAAACACAAGCGCTTACTGGGAGGCAGCCCAACACACAAAAAAATCAGATTTGCTTTCTTTTTCCCTTATCCTTTATTTTTCGCATTTTATTTCATTTTTGTCATTCTCGTATATTCCTTTTCTTTTATTTTCAACATTGAGGACAATGTTGTGTTTTAAGTGTGGGGGTATTGAGAAAATGTTAGTTTTTTTATTTTTTTATTTATTTTTCCCAAAAAAAAAAGAAAAATCTATGATTGATCATTTTGAACTCCCATGGGTTTTTGAGAATATGAGTATTATGTATGAGAATTAAGTGAGATAGATGAATATATAAATCAAATGAATGAGTGTGCATGCAAGTTTTAATGTTTAATTGGTTTAGGGATTGACTCTGAAAATATGTCATGTTGACTTTATAATGTTATACCAATGTAAGCTTTTGAGCCTTCAACATTATATTTTTTGATTGTTCGTTCTTTCAATGATATGTATCTCTAGAACTTGCTTCATATCTTATTGAGATTACATTCACATTACATAGATGCATGAAGATGATAAAGACATTAGGAATTTTAACTGCTTGAGCCAAAAAACCAACCTAAAGCATATTATCTTTAGTGAGCCCCTTTTGAGCTTGTTTATCCTTTCTTTGCTTTATCCATGTATAAGCCTTAAACTTTTTATATGTTTTCCCCTTTTCTCCTGGCCAAGGATTAGTAGAGCATATACTTTTGATATCTCATGGAATTATGGTTGGAAATTATGTGAAAAGAAAGAAGAAGTGATGTTTGATGAAAAGATGGGCAAAGTTGCCAAAGGTGAAAAAGAACAAAAGAAAAAAAAAAGAACAAGAAAAGAACAAAGAAAAAAAAAAGAACAAGAAAAGAACAAGAAAATAGAAAAAGAAAAGAAGAAAAGGAAAGGAAAGAAATAGAAAAGAGCTTAAAATCGAAAGAAGCTAAGCATTGAAAATTGATGATGGAATATCTTGGTTGAAATATTTTTTTTCAGAATGCTCTACTTTCTTTGGTTTGAATCTTTTCTTGTACTCTCTTTTACCTCACCTTAACCATAGCCCCATTACAACCGGAAAATAAGATCCTTTGATTCATGCATTGTTTGTAATATTTTAGTAATGGAGATGAGATTGAAGAGCAAGCTTATGATAGAACATCTTCATTGATTGAATTTGAGATATTTAAACACATAAGTGTTGGAGTGTATATTAATGAGAGGACCTATCACTTTGGCATGACATAGATTTCTTTTAAATCCCGAAGAGTAATTGAGTTTTGAAGTTTGCATGTAAACAAATTCATAAAAATTTATGTTCTTTATCCTTCTCGATTGTATTCTTATTTATAATGCTTGAATTCTTATATATTGATGGGAGATTAAGAGATTGGTCATGTTTTTTTTTTATTTAAAATCTTTTTACCAATCCTTTCTCGAGGACGAGCAAGAGCTAAGTGTGGGGGTATTTGATGCGACCATATTATTTGATAATTTCATCCATATTTACGTAGTGTTTTGCATATGTTTTATGTATAAAATGCCTTGATATTCTTTGTTTTATATTTTGAAGGCATTTTTGGATGAAAGATGCAAAAAGGAGGTAATTGGAGGTGATTAACAAATTTGACCTTCAGTCGGTGTTTTGTGCAGAGTGGAAGCTCTAGAGATCAAAATGAAGTGATTCCAGTGACATTCAAAAGGTAACATCCATAAATTTATGGAAAGCTAAGGAAAAAGAAATAAAATAAAGAAGATCATGGAAATCGCAGCCTTTAAAGTCAAATCTTGCAATCTATCGATATCGACCTTTGTCCATTCTAACTTCAATATCTAGAGCTACAGAAGTCTGATTGATGCAAACTCAATTGGCGTGGATTCAGGACTCAAAGACCTATAAACTCTCCAAATTTCATCTCAAAACGATTTCATATGAAGGAGATATGAATTTTACAAGGAAAAACTGAATTCTGTCAACTTAAGGATGGACTATTTTGTAAAATAGATATTAGGGTTTCTAAGCATATATAAAGGAAAAGAAAAGCAAGGAAGTGGAGGCCAACACAAAAGAAAACACAAAATCTTCATCCTCCAAACCCTAAATCACGTGTTCTTCCATCTTTTTATTTAGTTGTTCAATAAACATGCAAGGCTAGACTTTTTTGCTTGGTTACAAGGACACAAAAACCTTCAGATTTCAAGAAACGTGATATTTATTCTTCCTTCTCTTTTCAATTTATGTTATGAATGAGTATGATTGTTTTCCTATGCATATTTCCTATGATTGTTTTTGATGATTGCTAGAGCGGACTCTAAGTTATTGTTGTGAACAATATATTGCTAAGTTTAATATCAAAACCGGAGTTGTGATATATGAACTTGTGAGGCAACTAAGCTTGATAATTGTGGCGGAACTACATTATTGAACTTAGGGAGAACATATGAATAAATTGACACAAGTTGCGGACAACTTGTATGTTAATCTTGATGAAATTATCTAGTTCTTAAAGCTACCATTAAATTGAATCATTAGTGCGGACACTTTGATTGTTTGTTGGTTAGGATTAGTTATATGGCGGATCCGTTAATTAATCACGTTAAGAAAAGATAAAATTTTAGAAGATAAATTGCATTTTTTGTTTCAAGGATCGGTTCTAATTTCCGTAGGTGGATGTATGCTTGTGACCAAGGTTTGTTTTCTTGATAAGTTTCGGTTTTAATTGATTTTGTTTGCTAGTTTAACTGTTGCCATAGTTTAGATAATCACAAACCAAATCCCCCCAATCACATAACGTACAACATAAAAATCTGACTTGAAACTTCCTCATGGGATCGACCCCTTGCTTGCTCTATACTATCTTGTGTGTTTTAAGCTAGGGTAATTAATTTGTGTGACCGCGACATCGCAACAAATTTTGATTTCCACTTAGTTCCCATTCCAAAAATTCCAACACCGGAGTATTTACATCAGTTTAGACCAATTGATCTAAGTAATGTATTGTTTAAACTTGTGACTAAGGTGATAGTTGAGAGAATGAAACCTTTGATGCCGATTCTGATAAGTGAAGTTCAAAGCAGTTTTGTTCCAGGAAGACATGTCACAGACAATATCATTATAGCCCAGGAAATCATCCATTCAATGCGAAGATTGAAAGGCAAGAAAGGAGTCATGGCTATAAAAGTAGATCTGGAAAAGGCGTACGACAAGCTAAGTTGGAACTTTATCAGAGACACTCTAATTGATGCCAGATTTCCAAGTGATTTGATAAGACTAATCATGCAATGTATAGAAACTCCAACTCTTAGTGTGTTGTGGAATGGAAATGCTTCTCAGAAATTTACTCCATGCAAAGGTATAAGACAGGGGGACCCGCTTTCGCCATACATATTTGTATTGTGTCTAGAAAGATTGTCCCAAATAATCAATAAGAGTGTGGAAGATGGGAGATGGAAGTCGTTCACAGTGAGAAGGAATGGACTGAAGATTTCTCATTTATGTTTTGCAGATGATATGTTATTATTTGCGGAAGCCAGTGTGGACCAAATGAACAAGATTCAACAGTGTCTTGATGAGTTATGTGCAGCATCGGGACAAAGAGTAAGTGTGGCAAAAACGAAAATTTTCTTTTCCAAGAATGTATCAAGCGCCTTAGTGGAGAATATTAGTCGTAATAGTGGTTTCATGGTTACAAAGGATTTGGGAAAATACCTTGGGGTCCCTTTGTTGCATCAAAGAATTACGAAGCAAACATACAGCTATTTACTGGAAAAGTTGCAACAAAAGTTAACTGGATGGAAGGCAAAAAACTTATCTCTAGCTAGAAGGATTACTTTATGTAAGGCTGTGTTATCAACTATCCCCTTATATTCAATGCAAGTTGCGGTAATCCCAAAGCATACATGTAAAGAGATAGAGAAAATTTGTAGAAGATTCATATGGGGTCAACAAGATGGTAGAGACAAGATTCATCTCGTAAACTAGACAAGGTTGTGTCAACCAAAGGAGGAGGGAGGGTTGGGGATAAAGAAAATGAAGACTATGAATAAGGCTTTTGTAATGAAATTAGCTTGGGGGATAGCTCAGGAGAACAGCATGTGGGTTAGATTTCTAAAGGAGAAATACTTGAAGTCTAATAGAAGAGATGACCACCCAACTGCTACCACGAGGGATTCAGTTTTATGGAAAGAAATTTGCAGGGTATGGCATACAGTGCAGCAGAATACCAACTGGAATTTAGGAAATGGAAAGCAGATTTTGTTTTGGAAAGATAGCTGGTTGGCAAGCTATAGCCCTTTATATAGGCACATAATTGGGGAGATTTAGGTGGATACAATTAATTACACAGTGGCTGATATGGTAGATGAGAAGGGTAAGTGGAAATGGGGAGAATTTGCTCACCTAATCCCCATGCCAATTGTGATGGGAGTTGCTAGTCACATCCCTCCTACTCAGGATATGGTTGCAGACACCATGATTTGGGACCAATCTTCAAATGGCAGATTCAAGACAAAAATAGCTTATAGTGTGCAAGAAAAAAAGAGATTAAAGGATCATGATCCCATTTGGAAGGTTATATGGAAGTGGAAGGGAATGGAGCGAATCAATTTTTTTCTTTGGAATGTGGCGCACAATTCAATAATGACAAATAAAATGAGATGGAAAAGAAGGTTGACAGATAACCGATGCTGTAACCAATGCTTAAATGAAGTGGAAACAGTAATTCATGCTTTGAGAGACTGTCCTAAGGCCCGAAAGATTTGGAAGGTGTTTGTCAAGGCAGAGGAAAGAGATCTTTTTTTCAGCCAAAGTTGGTATTCTTGGATGATCTCCAATATGGCCATCAAAAAAAGAGTTGCTAGCAGTATGAATTGGCCTTTGGAATTTGGTATTATCTTATGGTACATCTGGAAAGAGAGATGCAACAACGTTTTTGGCTCTAATCAAGGTAATTGGTATGAAACTATTCTAGCAATAAAAAGAATGGTTTTAGATCATACAAATATTCCAGTGACTGGTATAGGAGAGAGGAGCCAGAGAAAGGAGATTCAACAGGTTGGTTGGACCTATCTAGCGAATGACAGAATAATAATCTTTAAATGGATCAATGATAGAGTAATAATCTAATGATAGGAGAGGGAGCTTGTGTTCGTATCCAAAATTTAAAGGCTTGGCACAATGTCAGGTCCAAACAAAATGGAACTAGCTTGCTTTAAGGTTCAATGCTCTTTAGTTTAGTCATGCAATAACCTTAAGTAGACACAGGTTTTATAAGCTTACGCACTTAGCCCTAAAAGACACAAGTCAGTGTTATTCAGTTTAACTATGCAATGAGTTCAAGTAGACATGAGTTTGATAAGTTGATAGACTGATAAAAAATAGTTATATTGAATTATATTTTTCTTGGATTTAGCTACGTGTAGAATCTAAATACACATGATTTGGTGAGGCATCTAAGTAAATATAGAGCTGACGAACCCAGTGAGAATGTAAGGCACCTCGGGGGTGATAGGTGTGCATGATGGGACTTGAACCCTGGGGCAGAGGAAGGAAACAAGCTCCTTCAAATTGCTAGGCCAAGACCCCACTTGCTTCAAACCCATTGTTATTGAGTTTAGCAATGCTTAAATATGTGACTTGTGTTATAAGATCATGATAACCTTAAATAAATCAAATCAAATCAATTTATAAAATTCAATTCGTAATAAACTCGTTGTTGAATAATGAAATTGAGAAAAAATATAAAAAAAACACAATAAAATTATTTTTCTGAACAAAATTATGAACTTGTATAATATTACAAGAATGTCATCATTAATATCACAAGATAGTTAGGTTCTCTTATTACTCTAAAATTTTAACATAATATATATAAATATGTGAAACTATTCATTATTTTAAAAAAGACTATTTGGCTATAATAGAATGAAGGAACAAAATCAAAACATTCCAACCAGACTTTGGACGGAATTTTCGAAACAGACCGAGATTTTGAGTGAGTTAAATTTGCTCTAGTTTGTTCTATTTTTAAATATTAAAACAAAATATACCAATTATTTCAAGCAAAACATAACGAGATTAACAAACTTATGGCACCTAGTTGATGGTTTCAATGAAACTAGTTTGATGCTTCTGTTGTGCTGAAGGGTGTTGAGGAGAAAATTTGTCAGTTATTATAAAATTTTTAACATAATATATATAAATATGTCAAGAGACTCCTTGTAAAATTTCATCTCAATCTAACGGTCGGATTAAGAGATATGATTGATATTGTGAAACTATTCATTATTTAAAAAAACACTATTTGGCTATAATAGAATGAAGGAACAAAATCAAAACATTCCGACCAGACTTTGGACGGAATTTTCGAAACAGACCGAGATTTTGAGAGAGTTAAATTTGTTCTAGTTTGTTTTATTTTTAAAATTAAAACAAAATGTACCAATTATTTCAAGTAAAACAAAATGAGATTAACAAACTTATGTCACCTAGTTGATGGTTTCAATGAAACTAGTTTGATGCTTCTGTTGTGATGAAGGGTGTTGAGGAGAAAATTCGTCAATAAACACATGAAAGTGTGTGCACTTTTTAATTTGTATTTTTCTGTATATAAATATTAAATAGATATACATAAGAAATACAATAATTAAAATTCTAGAGGAAAATGTATTTACTTTGTTAAAATTCTAGAGATTGGCATATTTCTCGAATTCACAATTTAATTAGATGGTGAAATTTAATGTAATATATTTTGAAAAATCCAATAAAACTTTTAATAATAACTAAAGTTACACCAAAAAGGAAAAACAATCCTGATCAGGAAGTCAAACATTTAGCAAAGACAACCTAGTTCTTCTACGTAGATCTCCAAGGAATATTCTTGGTTCCAATATAGACGACGGCATAAAAATGAATCGATCCGGCAATCTCACCACAAAGTCTGCACCTCACAATAGTATCCCTAAGAGGACCAAAAACATTTAAAACAACACAACGCAACGCAACGGGACAAAGAACAAATCACAATATCTATTGGCTACGAAAGAGGGAGAGAGGAGTGGACTGGACAGAAGCGGAGGCCAGAATCATGCCTTCCACTTGTAAGTTTCAAAACTATATTTCCAATTCATTTCTGGGTTCTTGTTTCTTTTTTGCCATGATGACTCTGCAGTTTGTTTATTTTATTTTTTCATATATTAAGCAGCGTGTGATGATGAGGATATTGATCTTGGTTATGAAAGTAGTAATTCATTTTGCTCAATGCATTGAAACCAATTGATCGGTTCTTTGATTGATGGGAACCCCAGAAAGTGATAGTGCATTGATGTAGGTTTCATTTGTTTATTTTGTAACAAATGAAATGGCAGAGCTCGAGCTCGAGCTCGAGCTCGAGCTTTGGCTTTGCTCCGATCTTATTTCTATCGCTCGTAGTTTGATAGGCCACGACGCTCATCCGAATGACCAAGTCAAATCCCAAATATTGGGGATGAAATAACAAACATGGGAAAAGGGCCTAGTGGAGCATGATATGGCAGAAATGGGGAGACTTTGAAGATGCTCCAGTTTCTAGAAGAACATGGGAGGATTGTGGCGGACAAGCGTGGGAAAAAGAGGCGAGTGGAGCATGATGTGATAGTTTAATTGTTATTTTTAATTGTAATGGTTACTTTCATTATTGCTATTTTAATATGCACTTATTTTCAATTCAGCAGTTACGTTGTATCTTGGGCTTATATAAGAAGCCTGGAACCTTATTTGAAAGGGAGAAAAGATTTGTTATAATTGGTACATTCTCACCAGAAGAGAATCTCTCTATTCTTATAGCTTTTCACAACAAATTATCAGGGATCTATCATTGGTATCAGAGCACCTTATGGGAACCAATAAAGAACGCATTGAACAATTGGAAACTGGGCTTGGGGGAGTGCAGGACAGACTCGACAGTTTGGAACAAGGCATGAGCGACAAACTTCAACACCTGGAAGAGATCATTAATCGTCTAGCGGATGTTATGTCGGTCAATCAGGACCAGCCCAACCATCACCATCAGCAACGTGATGGCCAGGAAGGAGGACGAATGGTGGTTTCATCCAAGACAGCAAGGCTGGAATTTCCACGATTTTCAGGCGATGATTCAACAGAATGGTTCAATCGTGTGAACCAATTTTTTGACTTTCAAAACACTCCTGAAGTTCAGAAATTGGCTTCATATCATTTAGAAGGGGAGGCAAATCAGTGGTGGCAGTGGCTTCGCGTAAAATTTAGGGGAAGGACGACCCGATGAACATGGGCAGATTTTGAAGATGAATTATGGGCTCATTTCGGTCCTTCTGAATGTGAGGATTGTGATGAAGAGCTTTCACGCATAAAACAACAAGGGTCTCTGCGAGAATACCAGAAGGAATTTGAAAGATTGGGCAATCGCGTGAGAGGATGGACACAAAAGGCACTGGTGGGGACATTCATGGGTGGATTAAAAATGGACATCTCTGATGGAATAAGGATGTTTAAACCGAAGACTATGAAAGAAGTCATCAGCTTGGCCCGCATGAAAGATGATCAACTTATGAGACAAAGAAGAAACACAAGGCCTGCGAATTTTCTGAGGGGTCCATTTGTGACTAACACTGCTAATAAAATTGCAGCAGCCCCGACTGTCCCAGTTCGTCGATTGACATGGGAAGAAATGCAACGAAGGAGAGCCCAGAATTTATGCTTTAATTGCAACGATCGCTTCACTGCTGGGCATAAATGTCAGGGGGCTCGGGTCCTCATGTTAGAGGGATATGGGTACGATGATCAATTATTGGGTGACAACGGGATTACAGAGGAACCAGTAGAGGAGAACCATCAAGATGTAATCACACCAGAAATTACATTGCACGCGCTAACAGGATGTGTAGCTCCCAAAACTATGAGGATTTCTGCAACAATTGGCTCCCACCACGTTATTGTCTTAATAGACAGTGGTTCAACTCACAATTTCATTAGTGAGAGGTTGGCTAATCTGTTGAAGCTACCAGTCACCCCAACCAATGTCTTCTCGGTCCGAGTGGCTAATGGGGAGAGTCTCAGGTGTCGAGGAAGATTTGAGGAGGTAAAAATAGATTTGCAAGGGACTATTTTCTCCTTAACTCTCTACTCGTTACCTCTCACAGGATTGGATGTAGTAGTGGGAATTCAATGGCTTGAATTACTTGGGTCCGTGGTTTGTGATTGGAAACAACTAACAATGGAATTTGTATGGGAGGGTCAAAACAAGAAATTGACAGTGTGGATGGACAAGGCATTCAGCAGACCTCATTCAAAGAAGTATCGAAGGAGATTCGGCCAAGTAATATGATGTTTGCATTATGCCACCAAATCGCCAAGTCAGAATCATCACTGGAGGTTCATCCGGACATACAGACCATTTTGCAAAACTTCTCTGATGTATTTGCAGAACCTTCCAGTTTACCACCCATGAGGGAGATTGATCGTAATATCATTCTTAAAGAGGGCACAGAACCAGTCAATGTCAGACCCTACAGGTATGCACATTTCCAGAAGAATGAGATTGAGAAGCAAGTCCAGGAGATGTTAAACGTGGGTCTTGTACGCCACAGCACCAGCCCTTTCTCTTCACCTGTATTGCTAGTGAAGAAGAAAGATGGGAATTAGCGTTTTATGCAGATTATCGCGCACTTAATGCGGTAACTGTTAAAGATCGCTTTCCAATTCCCACCATTGATGATATGTTGGATGAGCTTTATGGTGCAACCTATTTTACAAAGCTAGATTTGCGAGCAGGTTACCATCAAGTGTTGGTGAACCCACGAGATGTCCACAAGACTGTTTTCCGAACACATCATGGCCATTTTGAATACTTTGTAATGCCATTTGGATTATGCAACGCTCCATCTACCTTTCAGGCGATTATGAACTCTATTTTCAGTAATCACCTACGAAAATTTATACTAGTTTTCTTCGATGATATATTGATTTATAGTCCAGATTGGGACACACATCTGTTACATGTTAAGCTGACTTTTGAGATTTTGAAAGAGCATCAGTTTTATGTCAAAGATAGCAAGTGTGCATTTGGCAAGCAGGAATTGGAGTATTTGGGGCACATCGTAACTCATCAAGGTGTGAAGGTAGATAGCATCAAGATCGCAACAATGGTTGCTTGGCCATCACCATTTAATGTGTCAGAATTGCGTGGATTCTTGGGTTTGATGGGTTACTTCCGTAAGTTTGTCCAAGGATATGGTCTCATCGCCCGACCACTCACGGCACTAATCAAAAAAGGGAAATTTGTATGGCATGAAGAGGCTGAATCTGCCTTCCAGTCCCTTAAGACAACCATGTCGACCACTCCTACGTTGGCAATGCCAAATTTCGACCAACCATTCACTTTAGAAATTGATGCGTCTGGCGAAGGGATTGGCGCAATACTCACTTAGCAAGGTAAACCAATTGCGTACATGAGCCGTGCACTTGGAGTTACCAAGAAATAATGGTCCACATGCGTTTGGGAGATTTTGGCAATTGTGGAAGCCATACGCATGTGGAGACCATATCTACTTGGTCACAAATTTTACATTCAAACGGATCAGCGTAACCTCAAAGTTTTCTTAGATCAAAGGGTGGCCACTCCGGAGCAGCAACGATGGGTCACTAAGCTTATGGGGTATGACTATGAGATATTGTATAAACCAGGAAGAGAAAATTCCGCAGCAGATGCTCTCTCTCGTAAGCAAGGCAGTCCCGTGCTTCAAACAATTTTCACTCTACAGGTGACATTGTGGGACAAAATTAAGACAGCAGCTACAATCGACACTTACATTCAGTAGATGGGACGATTGGCGTTGGAAAATCCAACTGGCTCTTACACATGGCGCAATGGTATGTTGTTATACAAGGGCCGAGTCATTGTTCCAGACCAGGCTAATTTGAGAAACCAATTATTACATGAAGTCCACGACACCAAGGTGGGGGGGCATTCAGGTATCCTTCGTACACTTAAGAAATTACGCTCCAATTTCTACTGGCCTGGAATGCATCAATCAGTGCAGGATTATATACATGGGTGCGAAATTTGCCAAAAGGTGAAGATGGAAACATTGTCGCCAGCTGGTCTACTTCAACCACTGCCGATTCCATGTCAAGTGTGGGACGACATCACCCTTGATTTTATTGATCGCTTACCTCTATCCCAAGGCCAAGATACAATTTTAGTAGTGGTGGATCGCTTAAGTAAGTCTGCCCATTTTCTTACTTTAAGTCATCCATTTACTGCCAAGACTATGGCTGCCAAATTTGTAGAAGGTGTCATCAAGCTTCACGGCATGACGAATTCAATTGTAAGTGATAGAGACCCGATCTTCATCAGTAATTTTTGGCAAGAGTTCTTCAAGATGTCAGGAACCAAACTCAAACTCAGCTCGGCGTATCACCCTCAAACGGATGGACAAACCGAAGTTGTCAACCGCTGCGTAGAACAATATCTTCGGTGTTTTGTTCACCAATGGCAACAGAAGTGGTGTTCTTATCTACCATGGGCGGAATATTGGTACAACACCACTTATCACATCTCCACGGGAATGACTCCCTTCCAAGCACTATATGGTCGTCCTCCACCATCTATGCCAACTTATTCCGTAGGGATTTCACCAGTCCATGAATTGGATTAGCAACTCCAATCCCGCGATGAATTGTTACAACAATTGAAATCCAACCTTGCTAGTTCGGTGAATAAAATGAAACAATTGGCTGACAAGAAACGGAGGGACATCTCTTTTGATATTGGTGAATGGGTCTTGTTGAAGCTGCATCCATATCGTCAACAAACTGTTTTTAAGCGTGTCTCACAGAAATTGGCTAGCAGATTTTATGGTCCTTACAAAATTCTGGAGAAGATTGGGTTCGTAGCATACAAATTGGATTTACCAGAAGGTGTGCGAATTCATCCAGTGTTCCACGTTTCCTTACTTACAAAATTTGTTGACAATGAGACGACAACCGAACGGACTACGTTGGCATTGCAACCATTCACTGATGATGGCGTCTTATTACTGGAACCACAAACCATCTTGGATTTCCGTTGGATCAAGCAGGGGACACAACTGATTGAAGAATGTCTTGTACAATGGAAACACCTTCCTATGGACGAAGCTACATGGGAACCCAAGCAACAGTTACATGCATTATTTCCACACTTGAACCTTGTGGACAAGGTTCCACTTGTTGGGGGAGGTATTGATAGGCCACGACGCTCATCTAGAATGACCAAGCCAAATCCCAAATATTGGGGATGAAATAACAAACGTGGGAAAAGGGCAGAGTGGAGCATGATGTGGCAGAAATGGGGAGACATTGAAGATGCTCCAGATTTCCAGAAGAACGTGGGAGGATTGTGGCAGACAAGCATGGGAAAAAGGGCAGAGTGGAGCATGATGTGGCAGTTTAATTGTTATTTTTAATTGTAATTGTTAATTTCATTATTGCTATTTTAATATGCACTTATTTTCAATTCAGCAGTTACATTGTATCTTGGGCTTATATAAGAAGTCTGGAACCTTATTTGAAAGCAGAGAAAAGATTTGTTAAAATTGGTACATTCTCACCGAAGAGAATCTCTCTATTCGTATCGCTTGTCACAACAAATTATCAGGGATCTATCATAGTTGCATGTGCTGCAAGGCCTCTCTATCCTCTCCCTAGTAAAGTAAGCCACGGTAATAGACTGCCTCTACAGACTTCTCGACCGTATAATGTTGCCCATCGAGGATCAAATGGAGAGATTCCTGAAGAAACCTCTGCTGCATACATGGTGTGTATAGACATGCAAGTTAATTTACTTTGTGCTTTCATATGTTTGAATTTTAACCAACTTCTTTGCATGTCGAGAGGTGGGAATAAATTTATTGTCTCGAAAGTGACAAGCATTCAGTTATGTGCATTGATTCGGCATGCCTCATTCAGAAAAACGGAAAAAAAACAAAAAAAAGGTTGTTTATGCACAAACATAGTAGATATCATAGTAGATGAATCATTTGCTGTGATGCACTTATTTACCAGACTTATGCTTGTTTTGCTTGACGAGCATGTTTTTCCCAGCGTACGTTCCTTATTATGACTTGTTTCTACAGAGAGCCATTGAAGAGGGAGCTGACTTCATCGAAGCTGATATCCTGTCCTCCAAAGATGGGGTTCTTATATGCTTCCATGATGTCTTTCTTGATGACACAACTGACATTGCAGATCATAAGGAGTTTGCAAATCGTAAAAGAACCTATGATGTTCAAGGAGTCAACACCACTGGCTTCTTCACTGGTAACTCTTATCCATTCTGCCTTTGGTTATGTGCTGTTACTGTGTTAGCTTATATTTCAGCACCAAGCAGCAATTAAATTGGCAGCTTGGGCAAGTGTTATCTTTTATTCCTTGTTTTACTGAATTATCCACCAACTTGATTTTACATGGCATTTAATTGGGAAAAAACTGAAGTTATTTCAATTACTTGCAGTTGATTTCACATTGAAAGAACTGAAGTTGTTACGTGTGAAGCAGAGGTTTAGTTTCCGGGATCAACAGTATAATGGTTAGTTTGTTACATTTCTTAAACTGTGTCATGGTTACTCAGGGGATGAGGAACCAAACCTGTAATGAATTCATATCATACCTTTCAATAATTGAATGGTCTTTGCTTATGTTATTGGAAGTAATCTGCAACATGTAACGGGCTATATTTTAAATTTATGTTAAATACACTGTGTGCTCTGTCAAAGAAAGTTACAGAAATGTAGTACCCTTAGGACATGAAATAACAATAGTTAACTCACTACATTATCTTGCTGTGTGTTCCTCAGGAAAATTTCCTATCATCACTTTCGAAGAATTCATATCAATTGCACTGGATGCACCAAGAATTGTTGGAATATATCCAGAGATTAAGAATCCAATTTTCATAAACCAGCATGTACGAAATTTCTCTCTATATCAGCCTAATAGATAAAAATTATATGATTGCATTAAAGATTAATTAGAATCACCCTACTTTTCTATTCCTATGATGCCACTCACCTCACTTCCAGTCTTTTTTTTATTGTACCAGCATCTTTTCTGATGCATGAATTCACACTAGAAAACCATGCGGAGACATCAACTTTTTTTTATTGTATCAATGCACATTGTCTAATTTTCTTCACAATATGACAGGTGAAATGGCCTGGTGGTAAGCTATTTGAGGACAAGTTTGTGGGGATACTTAAGAAGTATGGATACAAGGGTTCATATTTGTCTGAACCTTGGCTGAAACAGCCATTGTTTATCCAGTCTTTTGCTCCAACTTCACTTGTATACATATCAAATCTGACAGACTCACCCAAAATCTTCCTGATTGACGATATTACCATTCCAACTCAAGACACTAATCAGGTTCGTGTTTCCTTTAGTGCAAACTCCCCCTAATTGCATAGTTAATTTTGCTACCATTTTGCGTACAGTATAATTTTTTTTTTTTTTATTGAATGCCTGTAGAACAGTTTTCGAATATACTAGAACTTTTAGACTTTGGTTGTTTTCAACAGATTGGCATTAGGGTGGAATCATATGAATCTCATGCATAAGGATGCTGACAAACACCGTGATTTATATATTTTACAGGAACTTTCACATGTGATTGTAAATTGTTTCCATGAAATGCTGGACAAATTATTTTTATTACCTGATCCTATTAACTTCCGCAGGAAGAGGATGTTCTAGACTGGACCCATTTGTGATGAAAAATTGGACCTGTTATATGCATATCTCAGTTGTCTGATCGATGCAATTTGAAATCACGTGCGTGCATGGCAAAACTTCATTATTCATGAGGGCAAAATCAAGTGCATTGGTTCATTTCAGTTCACAGTTTCTCTGACAATGAGGTTGAACTTCTTTTTTTTCTTTCATCTACTTGTATACATAATCATTCACAAGTGTGCTTAGAGCTGACGTGTAATCTTGGTTTGAACTCAGGTGCACCCTTACACTTTCAGAAATGAGAACCAATGCTTACATGACTTCCACCAATGCTTACATTTCGACTTCCACCAAGACCCTTACGAGGAATATGATTATTGGATAAACAAGATAGGAGTTGATGGGCTCTTTACAGACTTCACAGGCAGCCTACATAATTTTCAGGAATGGACTTCTCCTCTCTCTAAGGATGATGGTGATGATGACAGTGCATCAAAGTTATTGCATAAAATAGAATTGCTAATCTCGTCATATAAGAATTGATGAGATCCGAATGTTTCACCTTTTTTATACCTGGTTTGGAATAAATTCACATGCAGAATTAAATTCAGTTCATGAGTAAACTTGAATTCAATTGATAATCTATCACAATCTGTATGTCTTAAAATAAAATAATAAGCTGCATAGTTGAGTTCAAATATGATGTTTTGTTTAAAATACATACAGAAATTATTGAATTATCAATTTTAACTATCTTATCTTTCATTTTGAAATTGGTAATGGGTGATGGAATTTAGATTCATGGACGATGTTGACTTTACAATTTAAATGTTTATAGAAACAATAACCAAAATGATCTGATTGGTTTTTAAAATGGGTGGACTTTCTACATCAATATATAACTTTGATCATAATTGTTTGCCCTTTTATCTTCTCAAATCTTTTTCCTATTTATTATATTTATTTTTCTTATATTATTTTATTGCACCATAATTTTCTATCTCCTAAACAGCTTCATGATTTTTGTTGCTTTATTTCAATGAGATATTTTCAATTTCATATCCCAAATCAGAGGTTAATCAAGTTAACTATGAATTGTTTTAGTTTTTTTTTCAATATTTTGTTTCCAATTTATTTTATTTTTATATTTTATTATAAAAAGCTACAATCATTTTTTTATTCTCATCTGCAAGCTTTATTTTGTTTTAAAAAATAATTGTTGTCTGGTATAAAAAATCTCAAGAACATATCTTTTAGATAATTAAATAAAAAATAATCTTGAGAATAAAAATATGTTAAATTAAATGTGGAGCATGACTCAAATTACGGAGCTTGACAAGTTAATAGAGTAGTTCACTAAGATTTTTATTTTTATTTTTAAATTAAATATATTTTAATTTTCTCTTATATTTATTATAAAAACAACACATTATAAAATTTATATATTTTGTTTTACTAGAAAATATTATTTAACTCGTGACAAAATGCCAAGAAATGCATATTAGCAGCTCCTTGTTTGACATTGCTTTTCTAAAATATTTTAAAAAATAATTAAAAAAATCTTTTTTATTTTTCGTTTTAAAGTAATTTTTTTAATTTTTATATTATTTTGATAGGATGGTGTTAAAAATATTTAAAAAATAAATATTATTTTAAAATATTCTTAAACAATAAATATTAAAAAAAAATAACCATAAGAGCAACTGCAGTGGAAAGTTATATGAAGAGGTTGTTACTGTATATTCTCCACCGGTCAAGCCATTTCAATAGCTAAAAATAGCTTTCTCATCTTTCTCATCTTCGGGTGCAATTTCTAGCACTTCAAATCAAAAGACCAAAACATAAAATAAGTAAAAATAATCATTACTTTGCATCCTATGTTGAGCTCTCTGTCATGCAACTCCTCACAAAATTAGCAAAATAATTATACTCTCGTTTTTTTTTATTATTAATTAGAAAAAAGTAGTTATCATAAATTTTTTTAAAAAAAATCTATTAATTTAAGACAAATAACATTAATTAACTTCAAATACAACAACCATAAAAAAAACATACAATTACTAGAAAAACATACAATAAATAACTTAAATTTTAAATCTCAAATATTGTGGGTCTTTTAATTATATATAAATTTATTTTTTTATTTAAATATAATTAAAAAAATAAAAAAAATTATTCTTGAAGAGTTTTTTAAAAGCAATTATTTAATTATATAACTTACTCTTATCAATTGTATAATTAATTGCATAATTAAACTACATATAAAATAATTACATTATATTTAAAATAATATAAAAATAAAATAGCTCTCCAAAATTATTTTTACCATTAAATCACACATCAACAAAAATAAAATAAAAAATCACATTAACTAATATCTAAAACAAAATGGCGAAAGTAACAGTGAAATGCACTGTTCACCATGACTCATAGTCACTGTGGACGTGCACTTTGCTCCGGTGCGGCGCGGGTGCACGTCCACCTCTTTTTTTTTTCGTTTCTTAAAAGAACAAATACTATTTATATATTATTTCACAAATAGAAACAAACAAAAGCATGTAGCTTATTGGAAAAGACATAAGCATGGGGAAGCGCTGGGCAGGGGTTCGACCCCTGCCGAGCATCTTTTTTTTCACTTTTTTTCGCTATTTTTTTCACTTTTTTGTTTCACTATTTTTTTCTCTTTTTTTTAACTGTTTTTTTTTTCTTCTCACTTTGCTGTTTTTTTATTTTTATTTATTTTGATTGTTTTCTTATTTTTTTTGTTGATTTTTACGTTTTTTTTCGCTTATGTTTTTTTTTCTCATTTTTTTCCATTGTTTTTTTATTTTTTTTATTGATTTTGATGTTCTTTTATTTATTTCGTTTTTGTTTTTTTCACTTATGTTTTTTTAAAAAAAAGAATTTATTGACATTTTTTTATTGATTTTTTTCCAATTATTAACTCAATAAGAATAATAATATTAGTTTTTTTTTCCTTGCTTTCTTTTCCTTTTTTTTATTTTTTTATCATAATAATTTAATAATTTTTATTGTTTTATTTCTGAATAAAAATCATTTCCAATAACAACCTCAACCACCTTTGCTCAATTTTTGAGCCATAAAGTTATCCCATTTCCTAGAGATAGTAGAGAGAGGTGCCAAAATTTCTCATTCTTGACCCTACGTTTGCACAACTAAAATTTAGATTTCTTCCACCAAAGAGGTTTACTGGACAAGGAATGATTTTTGAAGTTCATAAGACAATCTTTCAGTCAGCAAACAAACTAACAAATAAATAAAGTACAAGCATTTATATCTAAGAGAGGGAAAGAGATCATTATAAGTGTTTATGGCCATATTTATAACTAACAAATACATTCTTACAATCTAATAATATTTATTTTTATTTTTTTTATTTTTTTTGTTTATTAATTGCTTCTTTTTAATATTGTTAAGTCTTGAATTTTCTAATTATTATAGATAAGACATTCAAAATAATAACAATGATTATTTGTTAGTTTTGTTTTCTTTTAAATATGTTTGACTAATTATATTTTTTTATATTTATTCAATATTAACGCCTTAATATATATATATATATATATATATATATATATATATATATAACCTAGGTTTTTTGAAAAAGAAATTACTATCATTACTCTGAAATACTTTTAATATAATACTATGAGTAATAAATCATAAAAAAAATATGGATTTTTTTTTCTAAAAATAATTATGGTCTCACCAATTTTTATTATTTCCACTGTTATTAAGATTTTTTTTTAATATTTATATTTTAATTTGTGGTGATGATCATTTGAAAATTTATATTTGTTATTTTTTCTCTTTGTTGTTCTTTAAATTCTTTTTATTATCCTTCAAGTCAAATAATTCTTTTAAATCTAATTATATTTATTTTTGTTTTTTTCATTTATTTAGCTGTTGAAATTTCTAATTATTATAGATAAGACATTCAAAATAATGATAATGATTATTTGTAAGTTTTGTTTTTTTTCTTATAGATATGTAAAACTAATTATATATTTTGATATTTATTTAATATTAGCGCCTTAAAATATATATATATATATATTACTAATTAAAATAATAAAATACAATACATATACAAGCAATTAATTTTCTACATAAAAAAAAACCCGCCGCATCGCTAATTATTTAGTTAATTATAGATAATAGGAGTAAATATTTTTTTCTCATATTGCTGGAGTTCGAGTCCCCCTGCCACCAAAAATGATTTTTGAGATTTAAATAACTATATACAATACATATACAATCAATATATTATAACTATATTAAATAATAGTGATTTAAATATTCTATCTTTAATAGATTTCAGCGATTACAATATTGCTATCAACCAGTTAACTGCTTAGTAACTGTTAAAAAATATTTAACCATCAACACATTCAGTTCAAGACAACAAAAAATTATCTTTCATTCATTTTATTGATTACAAATTTACATCAACCAATTAAATAACCATCAAAACAATTAATATATACTAAACAATTAATCAATTATGATCCTGCAATACTCAAATTATAATTAGCTAATCTTTCATAAATTTTATCGCTTATAATTTTTAAATTTCGAAATTGAATTATTATCTGAGTATTTAAGCTTATAACAATAATCAACTAATTCAATACATAAAAAAAAATTATAGCATAATTTAAAATTTATAATTCTCTATTTATCAACTAAAAAATTCCTTGCTTACCACATAAATAATCAGTTTGCTATATATAAAAAGCCCGACGCAACACGCCGGCTAACCAGCTCGTATATACTATTCAACTTGTGATTTTAAAGATTTCTAACACTCGTAGACAGATATAAATAAAAGTATTCACATACATCATTGCTTGTAAACAATAGATAAATAAAAATCCATCCAACCAGTCATGCGTAGATACAGAGGTAACATCAACATAATGAACGGCCAATAGCTCTCCTCCATGATCTCTATCATGGGGAAGCTCCCCAACAAAGAACCAAATGACCTCATAAAATTCGAACTCTACCCTTCAAAATTGATAAAATCCCAAATCAAATCACAAACCTCAAAATCCGAACTTGATTAAAAAATCTCAAATTCAATGGCTCAAAACCGAAGACCCAAAAGTGTTATTGATTCCTTGGGTGAAGAAATAGTCAGAATCGTAACACCAGTCTCAATCTGCATGTTCATGGTGGTAGTTCTGGTTTCAATTCTCAATACAGGCTCCTCCTCTTCAGCTTCATCAATTAACACCATTGCTACCATAGCTTACAATGAGACAACATCTGACTCCTTTTGGGAAAAATTCAAAGGTGCCCTTTTCAACTCCCTTATCTTTGTGGCTGCAATCACTCTTGCTACTTTTGTTTTGGTGCTTCTCTTTTACCTCAGATGCACTCATTTCTTGAAACTCTACATGGGTTTCTCTTCTTTCTTAGTCTTGGGATTCATGGGCGGTGAGATTGCTTTGTTTTTTATTGGGGATTTTAATATTCCCATTGATTCTATCACCTTTTTTGTGATTTTGTTCAACTTTGCTTCTGTGGGTGTATTGGCTGTGTTCATGTCAAAAATGGCTATATTTGTGACACAAGGGTATTTGGTTGTTATTGGGGTTTTGGTTGCTTATTGGTTCACTCTTTTGCCTGAATGGACTACTTGGGTACTATTGGTTGCCTTGGCATTGTATGATCTTGCTGCTGTTTTATTGCCTGTTGGTCCATTAAAGATCTTGGTAGAGCTTGCAATCTCTAGGGATGAGGATATCCCTGCGTTAGTTTATGAAGCTCGGCCTGTGACCAATCATGATTCAGGATCAAGGGATGGTGTGGTTCGGAGGAGGGTATGGAGAGAAAGGAGCAGTGTTGGAAATGGTTCTGATGATAATTTGAATTCTGGGACTAATTCTAATCTCAATTTGGATTCTGATCCTGATTCTGTTGTCAATTCCAACCTGACTCGTGGCACAGTTAATTCAATCGGTAGTGACCATAATGACAGAATATTGATTGGAGCTGAACAAGGGCAAGTTTTGGAAAGGGAGGCTGAGCTTTCTGCACCATTAATTGATCATAGGACTAGCGATCAGTTGCACAGACAGGAAAATTCTGCATCTAGGGAGAATTTGCTGCTAGAAGGTATTGGGTTGGGATCAACTGGTGCTATCAAACTGGGGCTGGGGGACTTTATCTTTTACAGCGTCTTAGTTGGGAGAGCAGCCATGTATGACTTTATGACTGTATATGCATGCTATCTTGCTATTATAGCAGGTCTGGGAGTTACTCTGATGCTATTGGCGTTTTATCAGAAAGCTTTGCCAGCTCTTCCAGTGTCTATTGCTCTAGGCGTGCTGTTTTATTTCTTGACTCGGCTATTACTTGAAGTTTTTGTTGTACAATGTTCTTTGAACCTTGTAATGTTTTAGCAATATAATTAAGTTATTGAAGTTTGATAACTTCACCATAAAAAATACACCATTTGAAATTTGATTTGTTGTTGCAACTAATTTTATATTTCCATGTAATTGCATGTTTGGACTTAATCATTCCCTCGAGAGTTGGACTAAAACATTGTAGAAACACGAGGGGACTTGCAAAGCCTCTGAATCTACGATTTGAGTACTTTCCTGTCTCAAGGGGATGAGTTTTCAAACTTCGATTGTTTCTTAAAACATTTAAATAATAGACACTGTTAATGGACTGGGAAAAAAAGAAGAAAGGAAAATGGTTCTGGTCCTAAATCACAGCAAGGGAGGGTAAAGGGGAAGTAAAGTTTCGTATTCAGATGCTCCATAAGTGGATAGCACCAATTGAACGGGAGGAAAATGTGGAACAGATGGAATGACAGATAGAAACATGATTGGGGATTGGAAGACAGAGGACATTCTAGCGAGACAATCCTATATTGCTTTGCAGTGCTGCATTTGAGGAGGCAACATATGAAGTTCTTACTGTTCTGTGCTTGTTATGTACCTCGTAGCTCAGATGCTTTGCCAGCTCAAACTAACGGCTGATATTTTGTGGTTCTAGCGGCGGTGATCAACTATGTAAAAGGTTACCCACACTCCTTTCCTCCATCTTTCTGGGAATATTTTTTCTCTTTTTATATGTATGTTTAGCTGGTATGAAATCTGGTTGTTGCTTGAGATAACTAGAAGACAATTGTGTATAATCCTTAATAGCTTTCTCCTCGTATATATGTTCTTTATTTACCTTTACTTTCTTGTTTCTTTCAAATATAGGTATGATATTGTGCAAAGTACAGAGCCTTAGGATTTGTTTGCCTTTCAGTTGTAGTTGAAACACTTTTTTGTTGTTCACGGTTGACGGATCAACATGTTCTTAAAATTTAGTTTAAACTCAAATTTAAATGGATCAGTGACAGAATAGTAATCTTTAAATGGATGAATGATAGAGTAATAATCTAATGATAGGAGAGGGAGCTTGTGTTCGAATCCAATATTTAACAAAATGGAACTAGCTTGTTTTAAGGTTCAATATTCTTTAGTTTAGTCATGCAATAATAACCTTACGTAGACACAGGTTTTATATGCTTACGCAATCAGCCCTAAAAGACATAGGTTTGGCAATCTATCAGATGTAATGTTATTCAGGTAGATATGAGATTGATGAGCTGATAAATCTAGTATGTTTGGGTTCAATTATATCTTTCTTGGGTTTAGCTACGTGTCATATTCAAATACACATGGTTTGGCGAGGCATCTAAGTAAATATAAGTCTGCCAAGGTGTTTGACCCATGGGTTTCATTGTGTGATAAGCCTGAATATATATATATATATATATATATATATGAATTTGACAAATTTTCAGACCAATTGTTATTGGGTTTAGCGATGCTCAAACTTTTTAAACCTACAATGTCAAATCCACATATCCCTCAAATCATGACCGAATCGACTAAATTAGGTGTTCATGAGCTTTAATTTGATTGTGTTCTTGTTTCATAATTTAGTTTGATTCCATTCAGCCAATATTTTATGTGCTTTTCTTTTTTCTTTATTATAATTTTCACTCTTTTATTTTTCTAGTTTTCATATCTAATTTAATGATGGAGCTAAGTCAGTCAAAGATTAAGATAGACATTGAAATTATAAAATTCAAAGAGATGTTTGTGAGAAAATATAATTTGGTTCTCTATCCTTGTCTCTCCTTTTATTTATTTTTAAAATATAAGAAATTGGTTAAAAATATTATTTTAAATAGAAAAGAAAAAATCAATCTTCATAAAAAAAAAAAAAAAGAGTTCTATAATTCATTACTTTATTTCTCTTATTAGAGTAAAAAACTAAACACTACCTAAAATTTTGTAAAACCTACTTATACTAGTAAAATGTAATTTCCTTGTTTTTCTCCTGAAATAATTTTTTTTAAAATGAGATTTTCAGTAAATGATGTAGTTTGAGTCTTGTTCACATCTCAATATTAAATTAGTTTTTTTTATTATTAGCGTGAGTATTTAAGTCAGTTTATGTACACCTCGATTAATCCCACGATTCCCTGAAATTGATAATTATGTAAACTTTCATGGTCATCATATAAGCAACCACACTCGAACCTAGGACCACGGGGCGAGCAAACCTCGTAGTGTCAAGTTCTTATCATGGTGACACCCAAGGTTGTCAATTATGTTTCGGTTGGTGTTTTGTTTTTTCAATTAGAAGAGAATATTTTGGTTCTAAAGTGTTTCAACATTTTTTTTGGGATTATATTGTTTATATAAATTAATTAAATATTTTTAGTTAAAATCTAAAAATAAAATTATTTAGAATTGCACAATTTAAATTTCAAACATAAATTAAAAAAATAGAGTTGAACTGATATAACTCGACCAACTTGATAAGTTCAAAGATAATATGGAAAATTGATAAAAATATAGTTTAACTAAAAAAATCAAGTTAACATCTTAAAAAAAATTGAAACAATGATATATTGAATCAAGTCGGGTCGACCTAGGTTAACCTTTCAAATATGTGACATGTGTTATAAGACTATGATAACATTAAATAAAGCAAATCAAATCATTTTATAAAGATCAACTTGTAATAATTTTTTTAACAAAATTATGAACTTATATAATATTACGAAAATATCATCATTAATATCGCAAGGTAGTTAAATTCTATGATTACTCTAAATTTTTAACATAATATATATAATTATGTCAAAAGACTCCTCGTAAATTTTCATCTCAATCGAACGGTTAGATTAAGAGATATGATTAATATTGTAAAACTATTTATTATTTAAAAAACACTATTTGGCTAGAATGGAACGACGAAATGAAACAAAAATGTTTGGGCGGAATTTCCGAAACAGATCGAGATTTTGAAAGAGATAAAATTTGCTCTAATTTGTTTTATTTTTAAATTAAAACAAAATGTACCAACTATTTCAAGCACACAAGAACAAAATTAATAATCTTATGGCTCCTAGTTGATGGTTTCAATTAAACTAGTTTGATGCTTGTGTTGTGTTGTAGGGTTAATTACGTAGAGGAGAGAATTTGTCAGTTATTATATAAATAAACACATGAAAGTGTGTATGATGTTGTCAGACACTTTTTAATTTGTATTTTCATTTATTTAAATATTAAAATAGATATACATAAGAAATACAATAATTAGAATTCTACAGGAAAATGTATTTACTTTTTTAAAATTGTCCTCTCCCATTCATGTAGTTTTTTTTTTTCCGGGCTATGACATGTCATTTTAATGACTTTAATTAAAATTAGTGTTCCTAATTATTTTAATGACTTTAATTAAAGAAAAAAATATTCTCATGCAAAAATACTTTTTTTATTATTCATGTTTTTTATAACAGAGAAAGAAGTTTTTAATAAAACATATTCTTACACATGAATGAATAAAGAATTAAATTAAAAATATAATGAAATAGATATTTCATTCTCACATGATATCAATGAGAGCATTTCTACAAAAACTCCACATGCTAAATTAATATAATTAATTATAAAATCATTTTTCATGTCACCACAAAAGCTTTAGTGCTTTTGAAAATGATTGGGATTGAAACTTAAATATTATTTTAATAAATGTATTCGAAAATTATCCACATCAAATGATGTTTTTTTTTATTTTTTAAAAAAATTATTAAAATAATATAAAAATATCAAAAGAGTTAATTTAGATTAAAAAATAAAAATAAAAAAATTTAAGCTTTTCAATTTTTTTCAGGTCAGCCAAGCGAAGGCATCATCATGGTCATACCGCGTAGAATTAGTCAACATTTGGAATCCGGCCTTTGTATTTGTATAGTGATGGGTTTTTATTTATTTTCTTGTTAGTCAACTATTTTCACAAACATTGAATAAGCATCTCCGTCATCAACACTTGCATTGTTGTCACACACACACTACCCCACTGGCGCGTGATCTTTGATTGAAAAGAGAACCCTCAGCCCTGTTCTGGTCATCTGGGCGACAAGAGAAATTGTCCTATGCATTACAATTCTGACTTGCCTTGAGGATCTGGATCAATTAATTAATTTAAGGCCGTTAAATATGTCTGTATGCATCATGCACGTCTAGAATAACCAGAAAAGGATGGCAGCCCAGACATGAACCAAGGATCTGGTCCTATGATTATCGAGTTCTCATCCAGGATTCTTGCTTCAAAGCAAGCAGCTGCACAAGCACATCGCCTAGAAAATCTTGCTTAAGCAAAACCACAGCGCACACAAGCACTTGGGAGATGTAGATAACGAATGTCCTCTAATTTTGAAGAAAGTTGCATGCACAACTCGACCAAGATTTGATCGATCGAAATTCATTGACTAGGTAGGTGATTATTTACACATGCATCTAAGACAATCATGGTATGTATAATTAGGGGAAGAAAGTTACAAAAAGGAAAAGAAAAGAAACTCAACTCATCGCGGCTTCACCACTTGTGTGAGTTGCTGCGTGAATTGCGCAGCGACATTGATGATCCTACAAAAAGATCCAAAAGCATTTTCTCCATATCATCAGAAGTGTACTTTATATACTTGTCACTACCATTTCTGCTGTTAATTCCAAGGAAAGCTCGATAAGCTGGGATTACTTTCTGCGAAGTAGAAATTTGCAAATCTTCCCGAAGATGAAGATCTGGAATATGCCACCGTGTCTGAATTTTGTACACGTCGTCGAAAGCATTACTGAATCTCCTACACCTTTCTTTCAGAGACGTCCTTCCATCATCTCTAAGCAAAGAAACAACAAAACTCCACGTGGCTCTCTCATAGCTTGTTGCATGCTGCTGAAACTTCCCATTATGCTTTCTGATCCATTCATCTCCAAAGAAAAGCCTGAGTTCAGAGCCCTTGACCTTTTGGACCATGTAATGGATGTTGTTCATTAAGAAAATATGCTCTAAAGAACCATCCTTGTATAGTTTAGATCTGCGAATAAGACTCGATTCTAGAGCTGATGTAATTGACCTGAGGTGGCAACCCATGGGACTAAAAGCTGAAGTACAAATGTCCTGCCCATTATCTGTCTCAAAAACAGGATTTGGATCATCTACATCTTGGTCCTTGAGAAGCACATTGAGAGTATCACAGTATGCAGTAAGGGTCTTGATGTAATTCATCACATACCTAGTGAGGTGATGAATTTCACCTCTGGGGAAAGGGTGCATGGAGGAATCCAATGCAATGGCATTCCGAAAGTTTAAAAAAGTGGCACTTGCAGAATCACCCAATCTCCTAAGAAGATCATGGAACTCGCTCATAACAAAAGCGTTGGCCACTTCAGAGAATAAACCTTCCATATCAAGGTGAAGATCAGCCAGAACCTCATACATGTCAAGAAAGCGAAACAACTTTTCAGGATCATAGGGCCCCATTGCTATGGCTTCACCAAAATTCAATAGGTAAAAAATTGATGCCCTGGAGATCTCAACAAAGCAATATGAATCGTGGGAGCCAAAATCCCCTAATATCTGGTTGCAAAACCATTTCTCACTAGCAAGATAGACCCGAATGATGATTTTCACAGCCCTCACCCATTTCTTTATTTCACAACTCAAGGCATCCCATTTTAGTTTTAATACATCATCGATGCTGAGTTTCTGAATTTCAAGGTTGGACAAGTGCTCATCCAACGCATCTTTACGGTTGCCAATGAAAGCCTCACAGAATTCCTTGTCATAGCCAGAAGCAAACATAACACTAGCAATGGACTTGATGTCAGGAATCAGAAGTGGATCAATCAAATCTACAATATATTCATTAGATTCTCTTCCACTGTTGTCTCTCTGTGATGTATCATTGATTATTTCATCCTCTACTGAAACAAATGAATCATCATAGACAAAATCAACTCTTGAGGGAAAAGATATGTTCTTCAGCTCAAAGGATTGCTTATGTTGAACAAGAATGTGGTAGAGCTCTTCCTCGAGCCTTGACATTGCTATCTGCTGGACACACTGAGCTCGGAAAGCAAGTTCCTTTGGCCTCCCATGGTCATTCATGGACAAGCCCCCTAAAGTTTCCATCACTGTGTGAATTTCATTAACAGCTTGTATGTACTCAGAAGCCTCTGTGGGTCCAGAATCCCATATCAGAGATGAATTAGACTCCCATCGCATGACCTTTCTCTCAGCACATTTCAGCTGCTCCTCAACCTCAGCAAATCCCCGCCTCTTGCTTTCAGTTATTATAGTCATTGCAGACAAATGGGAGTCCAGTTCTGTGAGGACTCGTCTAAAGTCATCAGTCAGGCTCTTATTTTCTCCCAATACCTTCAAAATATGCTGAGCTGCAGCAATGACATGTTGTTCCCCTTCATAAGTGGTTGTCATTGATTGACAGCCAGGCATTACCACTGAAGGAAATATAGAAAAAGATATTATTGTAGCAATACAAAATGTACACCTTAAATAACCTCCCAAACAAAATCCTAACTTCTTGGAATGGACTCAAAACCTATGCCATGTCTTTGCCAAAGACATGTTCAGTATCACAAAAGGTTTGTAGGAGAGAAATCATGAGTCGAGTTCAAAGGAACTCCAGTTACAATACAAAACGAAAACTAAAGAAAGAAGAGGTGATCCAACTAAAAAGGAGGGATTAACCGAAGAAGCAAAAGACTCCTCTCATTCTCGAAGTTTGTTCGTGAAAAAAATACCAGTGAAAACCAATTGATGCAACAAAAAAAAAAAAAGAGGAATGTATTGCAGAAGCAAGGATTTTTCTCAAAGTTTGAAAAAATGAAAGATACCAGCGAGATGATAGAGAGGCCCAAGGGGGTGAAGGATGAGTGATAAATGATATTAAAATGCACAAAACAGAAGGAGAGCCTTAACTATGAGAAAATCTACTGAAAATAAGGACTGGACGATCAGCAATATGCTATGAATATTTCATATGGATAAGAATCACAATTGGGTTTGTTAAATTTTACTAAAACTCAAAAAAAAAAAGGAAAATTTTATAAGAATCTCAATTTTCTTTCCGTTGAAACCTTTCACGCCCTTTTGCATGATCTGATCAAACACCCCGCAGATAAATATGGATAAAGAAGCAAAGTCAAGCTGCTAAGAAAACCTTAGAGAAGAACCCTGTAAACTGTGGCCCGCTGTTAAACAAAAAAACAGAACAACAACTAGTGCCACCAATACGAAAGCAAAAAACAAAGAATTCAACTCTCAATTCAATGATGTTCCAGATCAAACAACAACACAACTAACTAAAAAGCCTGATCAAACACTAATTAAGAGGACCCTTGATCAATAACAATCCCGTAAAAACATAGAAATAAGAAAATAAAATAAAAAGCAAGAGATTTTATTGGGAAAGAAAGGGGATTTACTTAGTTTGGTTGAGCAGATGTTTCCACTGGAGAAAATGAAATCCAAGGCAAAAAGGAGAGAAATGTGACCCAGAGAAGTCGACGAGTTTGGAGAAGGTGAGATAAGTGATGAGATTGTATATTTCCTTGCAATTTCTCTGTCTCTCTCTTGGTTGAATAATCATAATATATATATATATATATATATATATATATATATATATATATATATATATATATATATATATATATATAAGTTTTGTGTAAGTGTGTCGGTATTCCATTCATTCAAGGTCATGACTTGACCTTTGACTGTTATATAAGCATTACCTTATTTATAACCCAATGTTTTTACTTTGTAAAACAATATTTTTAAAATAATGATGCGTTGGTATTTCAAAAATAATAATTAAATAAATAATATTATTTTAATATCTTATTATAAAAATTAATTGATATAATATCAAACAAACTCTTCACGGTCAACGAAGCAAATCAAAACCCTATTGCCATCTTTTTTAGAGCATCTTCAACGGAAGAGATGCTATAAAGATAGCAGAGCCAAAAATAAAATAATTTTTTTTAATATTTTCTAGTAATCTTTTTCTCTTCAATGAAGAAGCTAAAAATAATTTTTACTAGCTAATTCTCTTTTCTTTCATTTTGATAGGAAGATGCTAAAGTTCAAATTAATTTTAAAAATATATAAAACAAATTAAAAAATATATTCAATTCTAGACTAAAATTTAATTTTTACTATACTCAAATAACTCTACAAATTAATTTGATTGCTTCAAGATATTTGATTTTTATTTAAAAAAAATATATAGATTTGAATGGGATTAAATACGCCGACCATGAAATTGGTGAAAGACAATGTGAAGCTCGCCATGGCAAGTCTTTCTCTAGTTCATCGATCTTTAATCTATTTTTGAACATAAAATTTCAAATTTAAATTGTTGCGGGGTTTTTGATTTTTTTTATTTAAATATAATAAAAATTTAATAATTATATTGTTGGGGTGGTTTTTAAAAGCAATTATTTAATTGTATAACTTAGTCTTATTAATTGCATAATTAAACTACATATAAAATAATTGTACTATATTTAAAATAATATAAAAAAATAGCTCTCCAAAATGTTTTTTACCATTGAAGCATATTGTAATTCAAGGATTAAGGCAATTATGCATCTAGGGGGGAATTAAGTGTAAATACAATAAATAATGCAATTTTAAAATTAATTACTTTAAAGTAAAAAGATAAGAGAGAGAGATTGCTAATTCGGTTTTTAACGTGGTTCGGCAAGCCTACATCCACGACTCAAGTACCAACCCGTACTTGAGTATTGTACTCTCTTACTAGTCCAAGTAACAAGATTACAAATTCCGCTTGATTAATCCACGCCAAGACTTTTACACCTCTTGAAGATATGCCCTCTTCAAGATTTTCCTTCTTTCCACTTGAAGATGTACCCTCTTCAAGAATTTTCCTTGGTGATGTTCCCTCATCAATATCAAGAGTTTTATACTCAACTCTCAAGAGTTTTACAATGATTGTTTTTGTAAAACAACAATACACTATTAATAGTGTGGATATTACAAATGAAGATCTATGATCTCTTTATCTCACTTAATAGCACTTAGAATATTTGAAGGTGTTTAAGTGTAGTGAGAATGAGATTTAATACTCTTTGTGTTAGGATATGAAGATTTAAACACAAATATGAGTATTAATGAGGGTTGATGAGGATTGATGATATGAAGGTGTTTTTGCACTCTAATTGCCTCAATATAAGATATGAAAGTTGTGTGTTCTTAATCTTGCAATTAAGAAGCCTATTTATAAGTTTCAAAAAGAAACTAGCCGTTTCTAGCCGTTTTAGTGCAACTGTCATCTCAAACGGTCGACCGGTTCACAATGGATAAATCAAGTGGTCGACCGGTTCAGTTTGAAAGGCAATTTGTCTTCAAGCGGTCGACCGGTTCATAACGGATAACCCAAGTGGTCGACCGGTTCAGCTCGAAAGGCAATTTGTCTTCCAAGCGGTCGACCGGTTCACTTGGTAACCCAAGCGGTCGACCGGTTCATGCAGAAAGGCAATTTTGACAAATTATCTTTTCTGAATTACTTGAACCGATTGATTATGACTTAATCCTATAATCATCAAATTCTTTTAATGCATGCAATGTAAAGTGTGTGAGTTCATTTTAATTTGTGCTATTAAGTTAGAAATTGAGATTTACATAAAGCACTAAAATGAAAAACTTATTCTAAGTCTTTACTTGCTTGTATCTTGGACTTCTTGGAGTGATTTGTTCGTGTACTCCATTATGCTTGTTGATATATTCTTTGTATAATACCTATTTATAACTTAATCTCATCCAAACATATTATTAGTCCTTTTTTTTATTGTTATCATCAAAATATATAAAGCATATAAGTGTAACATTATATGTCAACACATACATCAATAAAAAAACCATTTATATACTATTCAAGGAATCATTTTAAAGATTTGGATCTCAAAAACGACTCTTGCCATTGGAGTTGCTCTTATAGGTTAAAAAAGACTTTATTATAAAGTGAAAGTAGCTTTTGATATATAACTCATAACACTAACTCAGTTAATTCACTAGGTATAAACTATACTAGATTTGTGGTCTATGATTCGTAACAGATTCCAGTAAATATTTTTTCCGTATAAAAAACTATTAAGGAAAAAGTATTTGAAATCAAGTTATTGGTTCATTTAGTAAATTAAATAATATAATTAAAAAATGTAACAACAATATATATATATATATATATAAGTCAACTCGAATTATGAAACAACTTAATACTGAAGGGGGGAAATAAGACAAAAAAAACTCAGTTAAATTGAGTTAACCCACAAACTTCTCGACCAGAGACATAAAATTAATTTATACTATGAAATAATGAGAAAATATAACTCTAAATTAATTTGTACTATGAACTAAAAGAATTGTGATGCTTTCATATAAATGGTATGAATTAAATGTGTTTGTGAGATGAAACAAGTATATGAATTAATTGATTTAAGGGAATAAGTTATGGTACAAGTCAAAAGTTACTATGATGTGACCAAGATAGTTTAATGTGTATAATGATAACAAGGTAGTTCATTAATGGGGAATGGAGTGTATTAAATTGAAAATTGATATACATTTGATGTACTTTAAAAAAGTTAAAAGGATAATGGTTTTGCTTGTATGGTTTCCATATTTTAGTAATAAATATAATTTAAATGTTGGTTAAGATTTTCATGATCTTATTTGTCTTACATGTTTCTTCATTGAAGGTTTTAATTCCTCATAATATGATATTGAGTTACCTCACACTTCATATTGTATATGTTCTAGTATTGTTTAATGAATGTTATGTAAATATGTTATTTGTATGTAATATCAAAAGTGTTGTAATTTTATTATTGTGTAATTATAAATAATGATCATTTTACTTATAGATGGAAGTTTTTGAAGTTTAAGGCTATTCTTATGATATTGGGAAAAAAATCCCTAAATTTCATCTAAATAACAATTGAAAGGTATAAATTTGTAAGAAAATTTTAAGGCATTACAAATGTAGTATGAACAATTGAAGATGATCATAGATTATTTATGATTTGCCACCATCAATTATACTAGCAAAGGATGGCCAATATGTATTCGTTGTGAAGTTGCTCCCCTTCTTATTGTTGTGAGAAAGGCTTATAAGTATTCACCAGTTGCTTATGGCCAGCTATCGTGAGTTTTTTTTTATGGATAATGCTCTTACATGTTTACTATGTCTCTCAAAGTTGGTCATTGGATCATTTGTCTACTGCCAAATGTAGTATGTGGTTGCTAGGGTTGATACAGGCAACTTAGTCTTGATTGGTGGTTTGGTCGGGGTATGCTTATGGCATACATGTGTTGCCCATTGTCTTTGGTTTTATTGCTAACAAGTCTCCACATGTGGTTTCTGTTGGCTCTATACACGTTTGTTTGCTTTTGAGCCTATTCCTTTTGGTCTACTTTACTATTTTGTACATGTTTGCATTTTTTACTATTTGTTTACCAGCTTATTACTTTTGATCTATAATACTTGCTTATATTTTGATTAAAAAAAAGAGGGGCAAGGCATATGATATGAGAGTTTGCTTATAAGGGTTTTGAGATGGAGATATGGTATTAAAAAAGATTTTACCATTATTCGGAAAATATTAAAACATATAAGCATTTAATTATGAGGATCCATATACAATGAAAAAAACTTTATTAGAGGGTACAATGAATCTAGCTAAAATGGATGGAGAGGATTTACCTAGTCCGTAAATCTTGATTCAATATTCTATTCAAATACTATGTTAAGTGTACAACTTTTCATCAATAAAATGATTTTTTTTCCAAAAACTTTCTTGCATGTTCTTCAATTCTATTTCTTTATCTACCTATGAATACATGCAAATACCTATAAATAAACCTTCATACCAATACATTATCTTTGATTATTTAAAATGATATGAACCATTTGGTTTTGCGAAACTCATTTCTAAATTTTTTTTATTTTATAAAATAACTTGATGTTTACTCAAAATAATACTTGGCATCTTATTCATAAAAATGGAATGGTGAATGAGCTTAAGAATATATCAAAATCATAGTTGTAATTATTTATCTAGGATGACCACAACTAACCACATAAACTCAAAGGTAAGTAAATAAAATTAATCTCCCCACACACCATGTTTTGCAGTTTATATTATAGCATTATGAATAATGATGTGTATGTGGAAGTGATGGCCCCTAAAAAAGCGAATCTAAGCAATTCCAAATAAAGTACATTGGACGAGGTCTATAAAATTCGTTTTTTACTGAGATAGTTAAGACATGAAATTACACATCTTCTTAAGAGAATGAAATTAAATTTGGTCCCTAGGATATCTAGTTTTCTTTTTCTTTTTATGGTTTACTGCAATTTAACCAACAATTAGACTTAAGAGTTGCAATCCTTCAATTCCAATGAGATCATTTTTGTTTGAAAGTTAACTTTCCTGAATACAATTTCTATGAAGTAGTCATCCCTAAAATAAATCATTTTTCTAAGTCTAATTGTTGGTTGAAGTTAACAAGTTGAATTTGTCCAGGTTTGTTCCGACACCTCAATAGTTCTAAATCGTTTGAAATCCTTATTTTTCCTCCAAAAAAACCATTTTCACATAGTCATTGATCTATTACATTAATTCTCTTAAAGATAAACACAATTAATTCCTCCCAATTACTCTTGTTAGTGGTTAGCCTCTAACCTCTTATACATTGCAACATCTCTTTAACATTTCCATATAATTCCTCCCCCCACACAATCCTTATCCTCTAAACCTAATTATCCCTATACAAAAAATAATTATTCCCAAATGCTCCATGAACCTTAATTTATGAGTTTCAAATTAAATGCATTAATACTTAATCGAATTTAAATTAACTTCATAATCAGGTTTAAAACTCCTTACCAGATAATAAAGATTTTAACCCCCTCCATTTGTTTCCTCTGCCCAACCCATGTTCCCTTTTTTTTTTCCTACAATTTCTTCACAGGTTTTTCTTGTTTAAACACTTCTATAATGTTGCTCTCCCTCCTAATTAATCCAATTTCTTTGTGAATTAGACTAATTTCTTATATTTTCCTCTCAAATATCTTATGAAAATTTCAACTCTCCATGGGGGGAGGCTTTTAATTGTATTATTATTATTTACACAATTAACCTCATTTACTTATATATTTCACTTTTGACTCCATTTTTCCTTTTCTTCCCATTTTTATCCCTCCATAACGAAATCTATTTATTTTTATTTTATTATTATTATATATATTTCATTAATTTTTTTCTCTGGTTTTTACACATTACATCAATTAAATAAAAATACAGCTAGATTAAGAAGCTCGAGTAAGTGCTAGAATGAGCTAGAATAAAGGTGAATCAGAAAATAATGTTATATTACAAGTTTGGTAAAAAATCTAAATCAAAGCAAAATGCATAAATAATAGCAAGAAAAAAATTATAAAATATGAAGCATATCAGTGAGGAAAACAAGGAGTGTGTGTATATATAAGCATTACAAAACAATAAAACTACAAGCAATGCTAAGTTAGCATGTAAGACAGGTAAGCTAGAAAGAAAAAAAAATACCCAGCTCATCAATACAAACTAAAATGAAAATGAAAAACCTTAAAGATGATATAATCGACTTACATATTTACATCAAGGGACTCCATATTGAATTATATGCTAAGGAATTTGAAATAGGGAGGAAAAACTTTGGAGTAGCAAAAGCAGAAGGACTAGAAATGATTAATAAATAAATTTCTACTTAGAAAAGTCAGATGATGGAAGTCTAATCTATATATGAAAAGAATATTATAGCCTAGATACATATAATGATGTTTTGATCCTCTATAATCTTATCATTACAAATTCCTTAAATGCTTTATAATTTCATAATGATGTTGTTGCTAAAACAAATCTACCTATTAGAATTTAAAGTCTTCTTAAGCAGTTACTAACACCATATTGGTGTAAAAACAATAACTTGAACACTATGATATGTTTGTAGCAAAGATAACCAATGTAAATAAATAATTTTATAATATGATACAATTTAATGTATTTTAAAGTTTTGTTATCAATGAAAGGGTTCATTCATATTTTAAAGTTTCAGTAGTGGATAAGATATTGATAATTATGAAGGATGGGAAAGTCTTATCTCTAACTAAGAATGTGTCAATCCCTTATATTAAAGTATAAAATAGTAAAGATGAGAGCTTTCGTGACTTTAAAGTTATGAATGTTGAGTGTATGTTGAAGAATATTATAAGAACAAAGCTAGAAATCTCAAAAGTAATCATAATGGTTGCAAATAATTTTAAAGGATATGCTACTACGATATATATCAATGTTTTGAATATAAAGTATGTAAATAAAAGATTTGGCCTCAGTTTTAAATGAAGGAAAAATAATTATCAAAAGGTTATAACATAACTATGTAGCATAACAATTGAGACTTTTGTTTTAATTTCTTCTTTAAAATGGAATATATAGTTGATAAAAAAATACTCTAGAAATTAGCTAAAATTTTAGATCTTGATGAGTGTTTATAAGTTACCTTACCTAACAATACTTACCTGAAGCTAGGTGTTTTCTTCTTCTTTAGTAATTGTGTTTTATTACCTAGTTTTTTCACTTTAATAATACTCAAGTGTTTCATATATCTATCAATCCACCTTTACTCGTGTGCTTTATTACCTTATGTACCATATACACTTGTTGATGATGTTCTTTAAATCCTTTTTTGTGCTGGTATTATCAATAACTTTATCTTCTTTCTTTAATAATGTCTAAATAACATTATATTTTTTTTTATTACAGCAAGCAACAAGTGATGAGATCAAGAAATGTGCAGACTTTGGTATCAAAAAGTTATTGAGATTAGTAAGTATAGTTTTAAATAGAGAAAGAAGAGCCATTATTTTTGTAATGGGTTTGTAGATGAGGATGATGGTTGGCAAGACATCAAATTGAAGGGAAAGTTACAACTAGGTTTGTTGTTAAAAGGAAGAAGATGGGTGAGAAAAATAATATGGCTAATGATTTTTTTATTCAACGGTAAATTCATAATATTTAAGTTTTTATATTCAATGGAAAATTTGTATTATTTAATATAAGGATTATCTTAGTTATTAGATGGAAAATAATAGAAAACTTATAAATAATCAAATATTTTTTGTTATTTGTTTTAGAATGTTGATATGAATGTAAATTGTTATGAGCACGTTAAAGTTTATAATACAAAATATATTTTTCAAAACTTAGCAGGCAAGTGCAATTTCAATCAAATTATAGAACAATAAATATATTTTTCCAAAACAAAAAACATAATGCTATATGTCAATTGGTGTTTTTTTTTTGGATTTTTTTTTAAAAAATAGCATAGTAAAAACTAATAGAACAAATAACATAATCCTGAAAATATTGAGGTGAATAATATGGTTTGGCAAGTCGCTTTTATATTATTAATTCCTTTCTAGATACTGACTTAGAACTATCAATGTAAATACAAGTAGTTATAATCATAAGAGCATCTCAATGTTGGTTATTTAATAGGGTGGCAAAATGTTTGATGTTTTATGTTTTATGTAAAAGAACTTTCTATAAAAGCTTAGTAATAACAATTTTTTACTAAAATTTTGATAATTATGTGTGTGTACACATAAAATGTTATAGCTTATCATGTGAGATGGTTAGACATTTCACTTTAAATCATACTCATGTTCACAAGTTTTACTAAGAGGAGTTATCGTATGACAACCTCACTAGGTATAGGTTAAGATTTTTGTGTGTTGTTTGTTCCATTATTTTTTGGTTTTGAATTGTTTTATAATATATATCTTTCATGTCTTGACATGCTATATAACAACCTTACATTAAGGATTTGATATTAGCATATTCACTGTTATATTGAGAAAGAGATAATTTATGACTTGCACGGGTCCCACTAGACTATTTTAATATCATTGAGAAACATTGTCTTCATTAGGTAATGCAACAATTTGAATTGTTTTAGCATATCTTAAATTATATTGACACTCATGACAAATTGCATAGTATCAGTCATTAGGTAAGTTAAAAAGAATTGATTGGTGATTTATGTAGCTTACCTAGGTATTTGACATTCTAAGAAAGATTGGATACATTCGATAATTGATATAGATAATAATATGAGATGATATTTTTCTATAACACGCTTGTTTATTATACTTATATAATCACATTTCTCGAGGCAATATATTAAGAGCCTTGTTATTCGAGATATAATTGATTGATATGCAATAAATTTTTATTTAATATTTATTAAATATCTTGTTCATATATATTATTATAAATGATGACTACTGAATTTTTTTATGCATATATTAAATGTATTATTGCATACGGGAGGCTCGAACAGCAACAACTACGAGACGGAATGTGCCTTGGTAAATAATACGTTCATCCACAATGAGATCACTTTTCGTGAATGAAAACATGTAAATGAGGAGGTAAATCCATTTAGGATTGATCCAAGCCCATCCACAAATGCTTCATGCTCGTCTACGAAAGGAGATGATTTTTGTGCTGACCCGTCCACAAGTACTCCTGCAAGAATTAAAAATAATATATAATTATTTTAAGTTATTATAATACATGCAACTTATTAGATTACTAGATAATTGCCCGCGGGTTGCCGCGGGTAGTTTTTTTGTATATAATTTAATATAATTAAATTTACAACGATAAATTTATATGATATAAGTAAATAAAAATTATAGATTAAAAGATAAAATATTTAAAATTTTGAGTTGAGTTTGTCACGTAAGCATAGATTACATCTTTTAGAATATAGGTATTGCGTCATAAACGATCACTAAAGAGCGCGTACTAACATTAGAAAAAAGAGCAAAATATTTGAATAAAAAAAAATACTGAAATCATTATTGTGCATATTATAAAATTATAAAATTCAATTAATAGAAAGAGCAAATAAAAAAATAAAGGGAAAAGGAATAAATATTAATTTAAAATATTCTAACAATAGCAACATATCTAAAATTATTATTGCCTCTAGAATAATAAAAAAATTATTAAATTACACATAGAGAAAATTATTATTAGCATAGATAAATAAATACCAATAAAAAATAAAGATTAAAAAAAGAACATATGAATTAATATCAAATAGAAAATTAAAAGAATAAGGACCAAAATGAGAAATGACATATATAAAAATAATTGTAATTGAAGGATAAAATTAAAAAAAAAATATTTGGAGGACCAAAAATAAATACTGAAAACTGCTGCCATTTTAAAAAAATCAGAAGAAGAGGGACTGAAATCAAACTTTGTATATATTAATAATTTCAATTGGAGGACCAAATTAAAGAAATCCAAACATCCGGACTGGAATAATTTACCGAATAAGAAGTAAATAAAAAATCAAGACTATAAGGACTGAAATAAATACTTGTTATATAATCAGTTTTAATTGAATGGCACAATTGAAAACAATAAAACTTTAATTTGAAGAAATCAGTAATGAAATAGAAATCAATACATAAGGGACCAAACTAAACTTTATACACATATCAGGGACTGGGGTGGACTTTGGGGCGGCAGGAGAGAGAAAACCGACGCCCGTGAGAAAATCGGCCGTCGCGACCTAACCGGACGTATATTATGGGAACGCGCCGCGACGGAGGCTAGATGACATTCAGGCGAATCGTCTGGCGCGGCGGAAGAAAATTTTTGACGCCGGTATGAAGGTGCACGCGCCGCCTGAAAGGCGCGTAAACGGAAAGCCCCGCTGGCACAGGAAGGCAACGCGCCAACCGCCCGCGCGTAAATATAATAAAATAATGGTGTAGTTACGACAATGCCCCTGGTCCCACCTATATTTACGTAAATACCAGAGCGGAAAGGACGTTGCTGCCCCCGATTACTGTTTGCTATCTTGTCGTTTTTGAAGCCCTTTTTCGTCTTCGTACTGCGTAGATAAATATGGAAAAGCTGAGAAAGCCCCTGCCCTCTTTAACTATTTTGTCGTTTTCGAGGGTCAGAGACGTCAATACACTGTACAATGACGGAAATTAAAAAAAAGGCTAAACCCGTAAACACTCCCACAAAAAAAAAAACCAACGCCTGATCACCAAGCCTATTTCCGTCCCTACACTATTAGAATTCACAGAAATCCGAGTCTTGTGCTACAGGTTTTGACCACCTAGTTTAGTTTTCTTGTAATATTATTTTTAAAAATATTTTTTATAGTGCTCTTTTTTATCTTTCTTTTAGATCATTTGACTGTATTCCATCACACAGTCCCACTCACACACAAAAAAGTTTTCTCGACTTCCCATGCAGCTCCTTACTTCTTTTTTTTGTTTGTTTAAAGGTGCAAAGGCAAAGATGATGGAGAAATGAATAGTAAATCGGTGTAGAAAGAACAAAAAAGCACTCACAACACAGGCCGACACCAAAATGGGCCCACTCCTCTCTACAATCTACTGTATCTGTCCAGTTTTTTCTTGTCTAGAATCGATAGCCACCCCCATTTGCATTTGCATCACTGTCACACCTGCACCGTCTTTTCTTTCGCTCTGTAAACTGCAACCTTTCTCTGTCCGCCATTCATATCTCTGAAGCTCTTTCCCCATTGTTCAATCAGCAATGGCTCTTTTAGTGCTTGCGATACTGGTGGTCATGACTGGCCGAGCAAGTGAGTTATGGCGTTATCGTTTTTCTTTTTTTTTCCTTCCTGTTCTGGCATCTATTTTTTCCCCTGACGGCCAAAGCCACAACCCATAAAACTAATCCGGCTTTAGACTAAGGATGTCTTCTTTTCCTTTTGTCCGTTCATCTTTTAATGGTTGCTTCTTAATAACTTTCTTTTTGAAAAAAAAGTTTTGATTTTTTTTTCCTGTACTTGATGAGAATATTTTTCCTGTCCATTATGTTTTCTCATGTATACTCTTGTTGGTGTTAAGCAATGCAGCTTTCCCTTGTTTGTAACCGCGGAATCTCCTATTTTCCTTTTAATTTCTTCCTTCTTTGTGATGTATACTTATGCTTTCCATTATTATTATTATTATTATTATTATTTCCAAATTCCATCTTCTTGAGTTTTATTAGATGGATACTTGCGTTGTTTTTCTTTCTAATTTTGCTTCTGCCAGGTTGCACATGGTGTGTTTGCAAGGAAATGAGCAGCACAGTTCTCCAACAGACTCTAGACTATGCTTGTGGAGCTGGGGCTGACTGTACCCCTATCCATAAAAATGCCCCTTGTTTCCAACCCGATACTGTCAGAGCTCATTGCAATTATGCTGTCAACAGCTACTTCCAAAAGAAGGGTCAGGCCCAAGGAGCTTGTGATTTCAAAGGTGCTGCAATGGTTTCTGCATCTGATCCTAGTAAGCCATTCCCCAAATCTCCCACTTATATTTCATAGTTTCCTTGTAAAATATTCATGTACTCATTATTTTTCACTGTGTTTTTTTTTGGGGGTGCAATTGATATAGGCACTAGCGGCTGCTCTTACCCTTCCAGCATGAGGTACCTCTAATTAACTCTTAAAAGTTTCGCTTTTAGCACGTAATGCTGTTTCAATTTCTGGTATTTTTCAAAGCAATTAAGCGTGATGTCAGATAAGGTGTGACGCCTTTCAGGCGAGTTATCTATCTGTGCCCTTGACTTGTTTTCCAAAATGGGGCGCCTCCTCTCCGATTAGGACAGTTAGACACCGAAACTAGGTATCTTTTGCTGAGGCAGAATGGTTTATAAGTGGTAGATCATTTACTTATTTATTTGGTGTGAATAACTGTCTTAATTACATGCATATATACGAGCTACAATGAAAGATTTGAACTTGATTATTGCCCCCCATTTATCATTGTATAATATAATAGAATCTAATGTAATGTGATATATTTGGATGTTGACCAGGAATCAAGGCCATGGATATGGATTACATATTCCGTACTCTGATGTAGTTTATGTAGAGTTCATGGTCTGATAGATCAAAGTTTAAGAAGCTAAATGCTAAAATTTGAGTTTAGTGTTTATTTGAAAGAAAGAGGAGCTAGAAATAAGAAGACAATGATCTAAAGAACTAGGCGAAAGCATCATCCCCCCCTCCCCTTCTAGTAGTAATCTATAAATAAATATAAAAAAAATATTATTTTTTAAATACCAAAATATTTGTTAATAGATAACAGGAATGAGTTGATGTTCTTGGTCAAAAAGGGAGTCTTGCTTCAGTGTAATTAAAAACAGTGAATTGACGAGGGGGTTTAGCAATGGAGCATTTTTTAGATTCTCTGCAAAACCATTTACAATAGTTAGATTATCAATTCAGGTTTTTGAATATTGTAAATTGATATTAGTATTTTTGGTTTATTTCGAGAAGAATTGTGAAGGAAAAAACTTAAAATAATTTATTTTACTATTTTTGACTGTTTATTAGAAATAGTTGTTTTTTCAAAAAAAATATTTTAGCTCTCCATTTAATATATTTTTTTTAGCCCTAAAATCATGGGGCTAAATAATTGTTTTTATCTTTTTCCGCCTCTGCTGATGAAAAATGCCCTAGATGTTTCCATGGTGGGCCATGATGGTAATGATTTTCAAACAGAACACAGCATCAAAACCTTGGGATGAACATAATATTTTTGAGATATGAACCATCTTTTGAATTTTGGGATGTCTTGAGAAATGTGCATGCATGTGTGGCCCCACAACTCTTGCTAGCCAGGGTGGCTCCTGTCACAACCACACATACCATACGGAGCGATATATTTGTTGCTTTGTATCATTTGTAAGTTTTTCAACACTATTGTCTGGTTTTTATTTAGAAATATATTAAAGGAATATTTCTTTTTTTTTTAAAAAAAGGATCATCATTACGCGCAGCACACCGACATAACATTAATGTTGTGGTTTGTGCCTGACCATCCAGCCCTGAAAAAACCTTCTTGTTCATCCCTGAGGAGAGGGTAAATGGGAGCATCCCTGTTCAATTCTCATGAAGATCCACCAACCAGTGAATGCCACATTATGATTTCAAAACCTTGCTCCTAATGTTGAGAGAATTTAGAGAGTTTACGTTGTTTTATCAAATGATTTGGTCGACCTAATTGTTTGTAAAACATGGATGTCGTCACTTGCTAATGTTTTTATTTCTTGATGTCGAGAGTCTAAAACATGGCGGGCGCAGGTAAATGATGTGTTAAGTTCATGAACTGGTAAGGTCTAGACGTGTGCGCGTGTCAGATGCTGGACTGAAAGCACTTTGTTTCAAAATTAGGGAGAAGTTTATGTGACTAACAATCAGCTAATACAGCATTTTTCAGTGTAGAATACGAGCAAATCATATACTTGGGAGTATTTTATATATATGTATGTATGCCTGGATGGTGTACAGCTTGTTGTCAATTATTTTTCATGAGGCCTTGAATTACTTCAAAATATTTTGAGCTCACTGAATGGCTATGCCTCCATTTCAAGTCCCTGAATTTTTATGTGGGAAGTTGAAAGGGGGGAGGGCTAAAATCTTTATTTGAGTCCATTCATGATACCTATCCAAGTTGTCAATTTGGAAGTCGGTAAATGTTCGATTTAAAATGTCCTTGAGGAGTTTGACGAGGAGAAATTAATGTGCTCTTCTAACGTGTATTTGCTCACTCTCAGTTTCTATGATTCACTTTGTCGAGTATTCTTGGTCATGGGATATCACTATCAGGTTTCAAAAACTATCTGCTGACCTTCTTTTGTCCAGCGCTGCGGGCACCAGCACAACTCCAACTTCGGGAACCAGCACAACTCCAGTCACCACGAATCCATCTAACACCACACCCTCGACCGCCACCCCGTCCACCACCGCAACCCCAACCGGCACCACCACCGCAACCCCGTACTCTGCGACGCCCAGCGGAGTTCTAGGAGGGATTGGCAATGGTGTAGGTCCATCGGGCGCTGGAATAAACACAGACATCACCGATGCTGGATTCAGACTTGAAAACACCGGCCTGTTCTCACTTATTATAGCCGTTGTGGTGTCCAGCTTGATGTTTTAGCATGGTTGAAGGTGCAAGAATGTGGCCCTGATTGTGGTGGGGTATGCTGGCCACAGGCGATGCCGGACATCAATGTGCATAGTATGCATGTGATTCTGTTCTTTGTTTATCTAAAGACATGCTAGCTAGCTAAGTGTTTTTGTTTGTTTCTACCTGGCCAAAAAGATAGGCTTTCTGTCCTTTTGGATGCTTAATTTTGTGGTTGCCGCTGCTCTATCTGTACCCTTTTCCCCGTTCCCGGATCAAGAAGGCTGTAATTTATTAATGCTCTCGAGAGTCTGGCACCCTGCATCTGATTAGCACCGCAAAACTTGGTTGCCTAGCCACATATAATGGAGAAAATCGCCTTAAAAAAGAAAAAGCTCAGGGAAAGTGCATGTACATGATGGAGTTTAATATATATATATATATATATTTTCAATAGACCAAGCTTCTTATTTGTATTATTACGTGCTTTTCGAATATTTCAAAAATCAAAACATTTTGAATTAAAAATTATAATTCAATCATAATGAAATATAGGTTTTCAATTTCAATATAAAATCCAAACTTTATTTATGTAGGGGTAAAATCATAGCTCTTACTTCTCCTTTAATTGTGGCTGACAATGGCTATTCATCCTGCCATCAACAACACCACTGCTAACAGTAGCAAAGCTTGTTGTTTACAGGGGGAGACGGAGACAACGACCTTGTAGTGGACCTCTAATCAAAACACCAGGTGTTGTGCTTGGCAGGGCAATAATTATAGGTTGTTGCCTTTGACGTCCGAAGTGCACCGGTGTGGCAGTAGCCATGAGTTGTTACTCTTATATAAAAAGAGCAATAATAAATTTAAAGTGGTTTGTCATTTTTAAAATTTCCCAGCAAAATCTAGTTGGAATAGTTGAAAGACTTGTTTTTATTTTTTATTTTTAAGAATCATGAAAGTACAATTACTCTTGAAAAAAATGAATTTCCATATAAAACTAATTCATAATTAACCAACATATTTAAATCAAATGAGAATTTAGAAAATTTAGATATATAACACTGGGACAAAATATTTGAAATATTTTATTTTTTTTTAACTCAGAATTAATTGGGGTTAGTTTTAAATTAAAAAAATAAGTAAATGAGAAATAAAAATAGATATATAATTGGTCAAGGGGTTGGAATTGAAAGAAATATAAAAGGTAAGATTTAATTATAAGAAAAGAGGATGTAACGTGGGAAAGGAAATATTTAAACAAAATGGAGTGCCTAATTGCAAATAAAAGAAATTGAGGGGGTATAAATACCCATCCCCTTTATCTTATGTTCAATAGAATGAGGGGAAGAAAGAGAAAGAGATTTTGACTTTTTTCTTATCCAATGTAAGATGAATTTCAAAGTAAAAGATATATAAGTGTTACCAAAACATTCAAACATAAAAACACAAGGATCTAGAGTATTATTGGAAGAAGTAATTGGACGGAAAAAAAGTATTAGGTTTGGTAGCAATAGGAAAAAAAAAAGGGGGAAGAGATTGTTATCTCACAAACAATTAGGATTCTAAATCTTTTTTGGTGTGATGATGTTTCTTATATGCATATAAAATTCTTAACTTTATTGTTAAATTGCATGATTCTCTTTATGAGATTTAGGTTAAGGTTCTTGGAAACATTTTGGGGAAAGATGAAATTGTGTGTAATTGATGAATGTGACATGAAATGAGAGATAATTGGTAAGACAAATGGAAAGGGAAAAAAGGAGCCCCCTAGGAAAGGTCATGACCGACCATTGAGAGAAGTAATTAGAAGGGAAAAATTATGTGCTTTCAAAATAATTATTATATATATTGTGTTGGATGTGAATATTTATGTAATGAATAAATTGAGCATGAAAAGAATGAGAGAAATCTTGTTTTTCAGGCCAAGTTTCATCCAAATATGTTTAAGAAAGGGGAAGATGATATTAAGCATAAGTTATCAAACTAGGTAGATTTGTTTCTTGACCTTCGAAGAGAATCTGAGTGGAAAAATGAGAGAATTAGGATCGGTTCTTTTGTAAAAGTTGTAGTCTTGGTTGTTTATCATCTAAGAAAATTGGTTTCATTTAATTTTGAATTTTAGAACTTTAGTTATGGGTCACCAAATGTGGTTGTATATGGTAGAAGATCCACCATATTTGTGATGAATTTTATAAAGGTTGGGGGCATAACTGGGTTTCCTCCTTCAAGATAGTCATAGCCCTGTATTTTAGCTTTCCAATGAGATCAACTCGTACAAAACAGAGTTCTATAACTCCAGTCTATGTGAAGAATCTGGGTAGAGTATGGATGTGACCTCTATTTGTAGATTCAAAAGGAAAAAAAAAGAGAAGAGGGGCATGAAGCAATGAAATTAGACACGTTAAGGGAAAGAAACAAGTCATGTTTGAAAAATGGTGTTTATAATAATGTTTAAATTGGATAAAGAATGCATATGATGTTATAAAATAAAAAGGAAAGAATAACGAACCTTATTGGATTGATTTTGGTGTGTTTGTTATGAATTGTATATTTGATTAAAAATGATTTATAAGAATTTTTTGTAATTATGGGACGGACCATGAGCGTGGTGCAGTAACAACAACAATAGAGAACCACAAGCAGAATATCCATAACAGGTAGGTGATTTGTGCCAATGTTTAGTGATTTAATTTTAATTATACTAATGCATGACTTATGTTTAACTCTTTAGTGAAAGTTTGAAAAGATATAATTTATCAATTAGAATGTTTAAGGTATTTGTGTCACGGAAGTCAAATTTCTATGTAAAATTGTCAGATACAATATCATCAATGAAAACTATACTGAATGAATGAAACATGGTAATGACTAACATACTTTTACTGTATGCTAAGATCCCGGATAAAGAGATCATTAAAAATGGCTAGCATAGATTTTGGTGTATATTAAGATCCAAGATAAAAGGATCATATCATAAATGATTGTCATACATTCAATATATGTAAGGATCTTGCGAAAGAGGATTAATATGCACATGCTAATATACATCTAGTGTACATTAGGAGTAAATATATTGTTTCCTAGTTTTTTCATCTAATAATATTTTGTATAAATTAAATGTTTGTAAACTAATATGTATGATCATTAGTTTTTTTTTAAAGTCTGAAATGTAAGAAAATGAACTCTTTTTGCTGTATCATATTAAATATGACTGAATTTATCTCGACTTCGATGCAAATTGTTGATTGTTGTTAAATATATGGTTTATTTTTCTTGTGGTTGTGATGAGAATGATGTTTGTGGTTGTGTAGACCTAGTATGATTAGGTCAAGATTGAATTAAAGGTTATGTTATATGTTGATCAGTTGGGATCTACTAGTATAGAGGAGGTTCTATCAAGTTTTTGGTGAAACCTTATATATATATATATAATTTGCATTTCTTTCATTCTTGGTAAATGAGTGTTTAATAATATTTTTTGTCTCCTTGAGAAGTGGACATTACACAAACATGCAATCATGTATCATAATTATCTAACAGTAGCTCTAATACTATATTATTAGGTTTCTCGTAACACATAAATATAGTAAAATGATAAATTTAAGTTTTGAAGGTTTTTTAAGAATCTTGTTAGATAATCTAGGGTCATTAAGGATTTATACGAAGGTTACCTAAAGATCAAATCTTATTTTAAGGTCTGGTCAACTTCTTCAAACTTATATTATCGTAAACTACAACTTATCTAAATATCTAATCTTTAACAATAATCTATATTACTTACTAGTGAAAAATCTTTTAAAACTATTTTAGAAAAGCGGAATTGTTATGTTTTTAAGTGATAACCATTTTTGATAATCCTTTAAATAGAAAAATATAAATTACCCCTAAATAATGTTAAATATATTTTTTCAGCATAATCATAGAAATTACTCAATCAAGTTTCTACTTGATTTTCCTCAGTCTAGAATTATAATCCTCTTTTATAATCACTTTTTTTTTCTTATTATTTAAATTATATACAACCGAGTCTCACTTGATTAATTATATATTAATAACTTATTTTTTTCCACTTATAATGAAAAACAAGTTATTGATATAGAATCCTTGCCAAAATAATCCCAATTGTTTCCACCGATAATGCTCTTTAAGAAAAAGATTCCTTACTAAATAAAAAGTTTATAAATCATAAGGAAATAAATAACAAAACCATACAAAAACTTCAGGCTAGTCTTCAAATATATCATTCCCTTTTGTCTAGATGATTTACTAGGCTTGCTATATATAAATAGAAAACTTGATATATTTGATTTTCAAATCATCTAGAACTATAGTAAAATTCCATTTATATTTTATATATTAACCACATAATACACAAAGGTATGGTTTAATAGATTTGCATCATGTTAACCCAAATATCCAAAATTAACACAATTACTTCTTTTTAGGTCATTTTAGCCTCATACGTTATAATAGGCCTAATTAATACTTCTAACATATCTTCAGGTGATGCTCACTAATTTGCATCATATTGATTAAGACAACGTGTAGTCAAGATTAAAACAAATCTTATATTCCAAAGCCCACCTTGACTTATTTGGCGGGCTCTATAATCTCATGTTGTCTACTTATTCTATGAATTTAAATTTTAATTAGTCCAGTTATTTTGAATATAATAATTTATATTTAAAGAATACAATGAAAATGAAAGAAAAAAATATTATATTTTGTTTTATAAAAAGAAATAGTTATAAGTTAAGATATGAGTGGCACCCAAAATTAATAAATAAAATTGTTTATCATATGACATGTATATTGAATTGACCTACACAAATTGTTTTATGGATAAATCACTTGTATGTATGGAAAAACCCGAATGACAGGTGTATAAAAAACTTGAAATCACTAAGCAAAATGTTCCAACAGTCTATACTTCACAGTCTTTTGTAAGGTTATGTTTCAAAGAAAGTGAAAAGCCCAGCCCAGTACAAATAAGATAAAATAAAAACAGAAAGAGTTTTTAATATTTAGATTTAAACCGAATTAAACAATTTGTTTTTAATATTCAATATCCATAAAAAAAATTAGGTTGTCTTGTATTTTCAAATTGATATTCTTTGGAGATGTTTTTTTTTTTGTCTTGAATAAAATAACATAATTTTAACTCATTTCTTATTTGTTTTGAATTCAAAATAATGTTGTTCTAAAATTTTGGTTTTTAAAATAACTCATACAATTTAGTTGTGTTTTCCAATCTAGCCCTTAGATTTTTATTTATTTCAACTTTCACTTCTCAATTTTATCTTTCAGTACGTTAAAATGGGTTCCTCAATTTCCCATCCCTTTCATTTTGGTAACTCGTTTCTCAATTTTTATTTTTAGTCAATTTTAATCTTTTCCTCTTTATTTCTTCTTGGTATCATCACCTTTTATTGTATTCAAAGTGCCCCCTTAAATTCGTAAGTGCTACAATTCAATCACTAGCTTTTCAATTTTTATATTTTTAGCTAATTTCAACTATTATCTTAGTTTTCTTCACATTTTTCATCCCTAAATGCACTTTTTTATTCTTTTTTTTTGGATTTGTTTTTGAATTATATATATATTTTGTTTTCTTATGATTGAAATATATATATTTGTTTCTTTTATAATTGAAATATTACTATATATAAATATAAATATAAATAAATAAAAAGACCCGCACACCCGAGGCCGAGCTCTCTCGCAGTCGATAGTAAACTCTAGATCTAACAACAAAAACAACAGCCTCTAGGGTTTGGCCGGAAGAATCATTTACAGCAATGGCGATGGCAGCTGCTCTGAGACGCGAAGGAAGGAGATTTGCATCCCCTCTTATTTCCTCTCAACCAATCACCCACGTCCGATCCTCTCTCATCCCCGAGTATGAATCAATCAGATTTATTCTCTTTTCGTTTCTCTATTTTCTTTGTATGTGTTCGTTCTCTGTCTGGCTGATTACAAAATGAGATTTCTTTCTTTCTTTCTTTTTTTTAAAGAAGAAAACTTGGGATTATTATTGATTTTGAAATCTTTAAGTTTGTATTTTTTGAAGAGGCTGTTTTATCGCTTCTTCTTAATGGGTTTGTATCATTAACACCATCCAATTAGCTATTTGTTTGTGCGGTGAGTAATTCCAGGATAATTCATGAATACCCAATATGGTTCCTTTGAAGTTCCTTGGGTAAATTATCTTTATTTATAAATATAAATATTCTTGCTTGCTCTTTTCTTTTGTATGTATTGTTGTTTAGCTATCCAATTAGTTATGGAACTGATAACAGCCTTTATTTCAGTTGCGGAATTGCCCAGATGAGAGCATTTTTGTGATACCAAAAATTTGAAGATGTGGAAACATGGGGGATTTGTATTTACATTTTAAAATATTCGAAAAAAAATGCAGGTTTTATTTTTTTAAAGTTCTAACAAACAATTCTTTCCTCTTTAAAATTGAGTACGAGTGATTTTTGGGAACTTCACATATCAAGTTGTATTTCCCTTGGGTGTTAATTATGATTTATCTGTCTTCTTTTTTTACTCATTACATTTTAGACATTGTATGATTATGTGTAACTAAATGCTTTTGTAGAAAGTTAAGAAAATAAATAGATGTACGAGAGAATAAATTGCTAGATGGAATGCTTAAACTTGACAACTGTGTGTTTGCTTGCATATATAACCTTCCATGCTTACCTCTGTCTTGATTGCTTGTTTTGGATGCTTTAAGAAAATTCTTCTACTTTTTAATTGGAAGATAAATAATTTTCTCTGGATTTGCAGGGAGCATGTCCCTCTTGGAGCACGTTCTATTTCAACTCAAATTGGTAAGAATGTTGCCTTTCGATGGTTGCATCCTTTCATCTTTTGATTTGATGTTAAGACTTCATTTGTGGCTGCATCCTTACTAAATTAAGTCTCCAATACCTGTTACTATGGACCATTCATTGTGATGTTTCTTATGCAGTTCGGAATCGGATGAAAAGTGTCAAGAACATCCAGAAAATTACAAAGGCTATGAAGATGGTTGCAGCCTCAAAGTTGCGATTAATTCAAACTAGAGCTGAAAATTCTCGTGGTCTATGGCAACCATTTACTGCACTTCTTGGAGATACTCCTAGTATGTTCTGAGAAGTTTTTATCTAGCCACTGCTTTGTTAACTTGCATCTATTTGCTATTTTATGTCTTTCAATTATATTAAACTTTCCAATTAATTATTTAATAAAAGGATTGTGTTTTCTAGTCTTAAAAACAACTATAGTTTGGTTTCATTATTTCATGTTGTGCTGAGTGCATGTTCTAAGTTCTAACCATGTTTTTCTGGTTTATTTTGGTCATTATGTCGCAGCTCCCACAAAAGTTTGGTTAAGATTTTTGAATGCTTGCATGCTGTGGTTGATTTATATTTTGTACTCACAAGGATGCATTGTTTAGATGCGTTTAATAATCTGAGAGTATATTTTGATGCATTTATTAATATGGTCTATCATTAATTGATGGAATGTAAATTTGTTTTGAGCAAACCCTATGAATGCTTCAAATAGGATAGCCTGGGAAGGTTCTTATCTATACTGAAGTTAGAAGCTTATAAAATTCATGATGATATCAACTAGCATGTGAGAGCTTGCAGTATTGCAGGAATAAGATAGGTTCTAACTTGAAAGGATGCAACCTCCTAAGAAACTTCAAATAGGATATCCTCAGAAGGTTCTTATCTATACTGAAGTTAGAAGCTTATATCAACTAGCATGTGAGAGCTAGCAGTATTGCAGGAATAAGATAGGTTCTAACTTGAAAGGATGCAACCTCCTAAGAAACTTCAGATTGATCCCTTTATTTTATCTTGAAAATAGAGAACCAAATATCTAAGAAATTTGAGAAATTAGCTTTTCAGCATTTCAAAATCGAGCACCCTTTTAAACTCAATTAATGAAAAGAAATGGAGGAAGCTGTTTCAAATTCTTGATTAGAATATTGATCCTGAAAACATTAAATTGTCCACACAACATATAAGTTTGTGCACACAAAAAATTTCACTTTGATGCAGGAGCTTTTTGTAATAATTTTCCTCTATGTTTTGATTTTCTTATTTAATTTAGGAGTCCTGGGAGCTTTATCTGTCATGTGATCAGCATGTGATATTATTAGGATTTTACTAGTATAAATAGACTGCTAGGATTATTTTATATGCGCTCATTGTTATTTTATCAATCTATTAAGATTCTAGAAGTTTTATCTTGTTCCAGTTTCATCTTTAGCCAATATTCACTGTCATTTCTGTTTTCCCCTTCCTAACCTGCATTACTCTTGTGATTGTACTAGATCCCCATCTACTCTGTTTATTTTCTATCACTGAATACATTTTTTTCCTCTAGGTGTTGATGTAAAGAAGAATGTGATTGTCACCATATCTTCGGACAAAGGTCTGTGTGGTGGAATTAACTCTACAGCAGTCAAGGTCAGCAGGGCCATTAACAGGTTGACTTCAGGTGTGTTTTTCTTTTTTCTTTACTTGTTTGCAATGGGCTTGGCTGTTTTGTAACCTTAAATATATATTTATATTGTCCTAGGTCCTGACAAAGAAACTAAATATGTCATCTTGGGAGAAAAGGCAAAGGTGCAGTTGATACGTGACTCAAAAAAGAGCATTACAATATGCATGACAGAGTTACAGAGGAATCCTCTAAACTATACCCAGGTTAGCTGGTCATATTTCCTTGACCAAGTATCTCAAGAAGAACCTCCTTGTCTCTCTGCATGCAAATGAATAGACTTTTTAAATCCCAAATTGGTTTGATGAAGAAGAAAGGAGGGAAAAAATCAGTTTCTATGGGCAATAATCTTCTTGTGCCTAGTTTATCATGGATCGAGCTCTTGTTTTCTGTACCCATCATTGTAATATTGTTTAATGTTAAATAGACCTGGCAGCAAATCCCTGGTTGCACTGATATCTGTTATAATTCTCCTTTGATGGGTTCTTTTATGCATTTGTCAAAAGTAATTTGATTTAAATAATAAAAATACCTTTTGAACTTTGATTTAAAATTTAGAATCTTATGGTATTAGGAACATAGAAGACATTAAAGTAATTTTACCACCAACATTTTCTTAACATTTTATTTTATCTTACACCTAGGTAAGGAAAAAACAATATTTCCTCTATTTCCATTCTTATTTCCCTCTCTTAAAAATAAAAGAGAGAGAGAGAGAGAGATCTTTTTCCATATTTTTCCTTCCTCATTTTCTTTCCTCTCTTCTTAACAAAGACTAGAAGTCGATTAATAGTTTGTACATTAAGCTACAAATCTTATTACATAGCATGTTATTTACAAAAAGTTTCCCGCAATTCCATTTGATTATTTTTTTATTTTTATTTCAGGTCTCTGTTCTGGCAGATGACATCTTAAAGAATGTGGAATATGATGCTCTGAGGATTGTCTTCAACAAGTTCCAGTCAGTGGTCTCATTTATTCCGACTATGGCAACTGTATTATCTCCTGAGGTGATTCATAGTGGTGCATCTGCTTATATGTATACACTTTTTTTTTTGTTTGTTAAGGGTCGTGGGTGTATGATTGAATGTTGATATAGGTTGTGGAGAGAGAGACTGAATCTGAAGGGAAGCTTGGTGATCTTGATTCCTATGAGATTGAAGGTGGTGAAACAAAGGGTGAAATACTTCAGAATCTTTCCGAGTTCCAGTTTTCTTGTGTAAGCGTTGCCACAACCCCTTATTTTCTGAGCAGTATTTGAGATGGAGTCCAATTCTCAATGCCTGTATAAACTGCAAACCTAGACTAGAAACTTGAGAGCAGTAGCTCAAACCTGTTTAATGGTTATGCCATTTAGGGCTCATTCTACTATGCAGGTTTTATATTACTGGTGCTAGTTTAGTTGATCAGTTGAGTAGTGATGTGTTCACCCTCTTGCTAATTTTACTCCATTTCTTTTCTTTCATTTGATGCTTGTAACTTTTGATAATGCACTGCAGTCTATTGTTTAGTACCTGTTTGGGAGTCCAGTAGCTTTTGTTTTTAGATGTATTTTCAAAAAAAGTGTTTTCGTTAAAAAAAATATCATAAGTGTTTTTTTTTATAATCTGAAAAATATTATTCTGATGCATTTTCAAGTGAAAAGCTCTTTGTACCACAATACTAAACATGCACTTAGTTTGATGCCTATTTCTGAGATTTTCATGTAAATTTTCAAATTTTCTTCAGGTTCTGTTCAATGCGGTAATGGAGAATGCTTGCAGTGAGCAAGGTGCAAGAATGTCTGCTATGGATAGCTCAAGCAGAAATGCTGGAGATATGCTGGACCGCCTGACACTGACTTATAACAGGTTACTGTCTCTGCATACATATGCATGCTAAAAATCCTTATTTTGACCCTGAAAGTACATTTAGTACCGTAGTGAGTTGGGGGGGGGGGGGATCCTTTTTTCTCTCTCTAAGGAACCATACTCTCTCACACACACCATGCACGCCCTTCTCATACACCACCAACAGTAGTTTAATAATCTCTCCATTTCATCAAATATTCCATGCATGTTTAAATACAACTTTAGGGCCTTAACAATTAGTTTTGAAATAATTACGCTTGTTAATGATTCACCTCAACTTGTAGCCTTGTACAAAACACCATATTTTGGAGGTTGAAATCTTGTTAATGGCTTTGGCTAAACCGAGATGATTGGTTTAAAATATTGTTCCGTTTTCTATATCATACATGAAGTAGTTTTGGGGAGTTTGTTTTCTTTTACATATAATGATTTGGAGCCAAGCAAACTTGTTTTGTTCTTTCATCTGTTCTTGACAACTGATTTCTGTAATTTGCTTGATATTTTTGTATCAGAACTCGTCAAGCATCTATCACAACGGAGTTGACTGAAATTATATCCGGAGCAGCTGCACTGGAGAGTTAAAATTTAAGATACCATGCCTCTGGTTTTGCTGACAGTGACGAATAAGATTTTATCAATTGCTTGAAACTTCATGTTGCTATCTTTTTGTTGAGTAACTGTAATAATCTCCCAGCATTGTTTTCTGTTTTTGGGAATTAAAAATCAAATACATGATGGTTATGGTTGTTTTTTGTTTCAGTTCCTTATCATGTGGTTCTGGCGTTAACACTCGATAATTGTTGTCAATTTTACTGTAGTCTTGTGTGTCATTGATTGATCCCTCTACAATGCTCAAGAATAGCAAGATTTTGTGAAAAATATTACAACAACAACAAAAAAAAAACCTAAAAGATGAGGGTTGTGCACTGTGTATTGTGAGATAAAACACTGGATTGCAAGGTGTTCCAAGTCAATTTGCCTTTCTTTTACAGAGAAAAAACTGCCAGGGTTAATTTTGTCTGATTATATTCTTATACTTAAATTACAAAGACGCCCCTAAAATGCAAAAATAAAAATAAAGAAAGGCTCGGAGGGTTTCTCCTTGGACTGAAAGGAGAGGAAAGTAGAGCCTTTCGCTTTGCAGACCACGCTCAGGTCGAGCCTGGAATAACGCATGATATGTACAGAAAATACAGCTATGGATAGTAATAAGAGACTTGATACAGCCATGGATAGCTGGGCTGTAATAGAAGACTTGTCTGTTTCTATATTTAGCCTGAAATTACAGCAAAAACTCTGTTTTCCTATTTAATGTACAGCAATAAAAGCATCCTAAAATTGTGACAGGAAGAAAGAAACCTGTCAGCAGAAATAGAAATCGAAATCGAAATCGTGACAGGAAGAAAGAAACCCTTCAGCAGAAATAGAAATCATAGTCGTACTCATAAACAACTTTAAACATTCAAGGCAAAACACAGTTTGTGTACAACGGACAGTTTTCGGTGTAATCGCAGTAGCAGTAGGGCTATTGGGACCACCACCTGTAAATGCATTGAACCTTTCAAGTTAAATACACCCGGGCATTGCAAAAGGAAATCAATGTCTTCTTCAGCAGCAGATTTCTTTTCCTGCTTCTTTTTTTGTTAACGTGGTGTCGCTACGCACTCGACTAATCCACGTCCGGTTAACGATGTAGTCTCAATGACCACCATATTAGCGGCAGGACTCAACTAGACTAGGAGCAAACCTGATCCCAGTCTTTGAGCCACCTATTGGTGGTTAATTCTTTCTGCTTGATCCGAGCTTAGTTGTTTCTCCTTACTACCCTCAGGATTCTTCGCCTCACCCGTGAATAGTGCTTGAGTTTTCAGTGTTCTTGTTCAGTGTCCTGGTTGCTGTAGTGTTTCTTCAGCCAACAAGGAGACTTCTCAGAGGAAGAACACTACAGCAACCAGGACACTGAACAAGTGAACAAGAACATTGAAAACTCAAGCACTGTTCCATTCACTTACTTGGGTGTTCTGCTTAGCCCTCATCGGCTTTTAGCGAGTCAATTTACCCCTCTTTTACATAAGCTGGAGCTCGTTATCCAGGGTTGGATGAGTAAATTCCTCACTTATGTCAGGCAGTTGGAGTTGCTGCGTTCAATGCTTAATGAGATGGTTCAATTTTGGGTTGGTGTCTTCCCCATCCCGGAGATAGTCTTATATTCTATCATTAGTATTTGCAGGAGTTTTTTTGTGGTCGGGGTGCATTGGGAAAAAAACTGCTTTGGTGGCTTGGAAGCAAATATGTCTTCCGAAGAGTGAAGGTGGCCTTGGGATTATGGACCTGAAAGCCAGAAGTAGATCTGTCCTAGCTGGTCATATCTGGAATATCCACCTTAAATCTGATTATATCTAGATCCAATGGGTGCATCACGCCTACATCGGTAACTCTGATATCTGGGTTGCGCAGGCGGGTAAAGCCTTTTCTCCTCTTTGGAAAGCTATTCTACTCCTAAAAAATCATATTATGGACACTTGTGGCACTCAGGGAGCTGCCATCAACTTCTTCAGAAGCTAGGCTAGTAGAGACAAATTCTCCAGGAATGCTTATGATTATTTCAGAGTTCACGGGGATGTGGTTAATTGGTTGCGTGTTGTTTGGGATACTTGGTCTATGCCCCGGTATAATTTTATTCTCTAGCTTGCTGTCTTGGGAAAACTCCGCACAAAAGACCATCTTCAGTTCATGAACCTGGATCCTATATGTCTCCTTTGCTCCCAGGAAAATGAATCACATCAGCATTTATTTTTTGAATGTCATTGGTCAGCACAACTTTGGAATTTGATTAAGTCCTGGCTAAGGATTAATCGATAGTTGTTATCTTTAAGTTGCGCGCTCAAATGGCTTACCTCAGAGAGTAATTGCATGGAGTCCAGGCTAAGGCGTGTTTCGTTAGGAATTACAGTATATTTGATTTGGAAAGAGCGGAATAATCGAGTCTTTAATTAGACCCAATTATTGGTGCGCAACATTTTTCATAAATTCCAGATATTATTCTTTACCATTTTCCAGTTTCGGGAAAAGGATCACCACAATCTAAATTTCGGATGACGACCTTGGTCCGGTTTGGGGGTAGCTGGTTTGTGTGGAAATTGGGGATAGAGTGTGTAGCTCTTCTCTCTTGGCCGAAAGGTGGCTGCAATTTGTGTGCTATCTTTCAGCAAGTGATTTGGGCGACTTGGTCTGGTCTTTGGGCATGCTTTATGGCAGCTGGCAGTGTTGCTTTTCCACATTTGTTACGTATGGAAGCTGCCTACTTATGCCAGCTGGATGCTTGTGTGGCTGGGTTGGTTTTGTTTCTTCATCTTTCGGTGGTTGGTTCCTAAGAAGATCTCTCATTCCGCCTTTTTGACTCCTGGAGGTTGAGGCTGCAACAACCAAAGACTTCCAGCTGCCACAAAACTAAAAATGTAGACTGCTCTTTTTTCCCTGTGGTTGTTGGCGTGTGGTCTCCTTTTGGTGCTGCAATCACAACAAGCTTGGCCGAAAGGAGACTAGTGATGGGGATGACTTTCTTTTTCTAGTTACTTCGGAGATGATGTGGCATGTGTAGGCTGTTCTTTTGTCTTTGCCTAGCTGAAATCTGATGCGTGGATGCCTTTGATTTTAAATTTGAGTTTAAATTTTCCTTGGGCTGGAAAATTTGCTGCAGCTTCTCCTCGTGGAATTCAGTAGACTTTGCTAAAGTCTGGGTTGTTTTTGGGCCTCCCTTTATGGGCTGCTTTTGGGCTTCTCTTAATATGCTTATTTAGTTCTTGTTTGGTTGGGGCTTTTAGGAGGGACTTTGTTGTTTTATTATTTTCCAAAAGCTTATGTTTTGCGCTAAGGGAGCATGTTCCCTTTTCGCTTGTTTTGTTCTGTTTGTTGTTTTGTTTTCTCTGAGGTTTCTTGGTCTTGTTCATTCTTTCATCTTTAATATACTTACAATTCATCAAAGAAAGTCATTATCATTCCTTCTAATAACTATTGTAATTCATCTAAAACATTATAAACCTGATAGTATTATCAGGACAAAGACTAAAGTGATCACCATTACAAAAATAATTTAGCTATTTTCAAAAAATGTGAAATTCTTGTGGCACCCCCCACCCGGAGCTGATTTTGGTCTTTTTTGAGGGAAAATTTTACTATGCAAAGAAATGTAATACAATAAAAAAAGTGGCGAACTAGATCAAAAACATGCAATTACTACGGCACCCCTCCAACCAATACTAGTTTTTTTTTTGTCTTTTTCGATGGATAAAATCATTATTTTACTATGCAAAATAAAAAAAAAGTAAACCGGTGAACCAAATGACCCAAACCAAAATGGACCGACCCGACCCAAAAATTGAGCAATACTATTTTAATGCACAATGATTTATCTCACAATGCACAGTTACTCACCTATGACTTTATGACCTTTTTTAGTGTATTACCTAATTGGCGTAATTTTTATTACTTGTTATTCTTTATGGTAACATGGTTATCTATTTTCACATATTTATAATAAGTGCAAGAATTGTTTTTCTTTCAAGATAAAGAGTGTCTAAGAACCTTTTTTGCCTTGAAAATAAACAAAAATAAAAAACAATTGGTCTATGGTGAGGATTGAATCTTGCTTTATGAAGTGAAAAAATATTAAAGTATTGTTAATGTGACTTTTAGCAAACAAAAAAAGGGGTTAAATTATATTGGATTGATCTAATATAACTTGATTAACTTAGAAGCTTAAAAATAACATAAATGATCGATAAAAATATATATCAACTAAGAAAATAAAGACAACATCTTTTTAAATATTAAAATGATACTATATTGGATCAACTATAATTAACTTAAGTTAATCTGTTAAATTTATCACCTAGATCATGAAATCCTGATAACTTCATAATAATAATAATAATAATAATAATAATAATAATAATAATAATAGATGTTATTCTCAATCAACTCAATGTTTACGGAATGGATTGAAATAAAATCTAACTAAAAACAAGTTGAGTCAACAAGGGTTAATTTGTCAAACCCGTGTCATTAAATTGAAGGACCCTATAAAAAATCAAAATAAAGTATGAAGCTTACTTATCAACCAATCTAATGTTAAAGGATAAAATAAAATAAATACAAAAAATTACTTGAGTTAGTATAAGTCAACCAACCAAACCCGTGATCTGAGCCATGAGATTTGGATAATCTCATAGAATGCAAACTAAAATAAATTATGAAGTCTAATTCCCAATCAACCAATTATTTAAGGATGAAATTGAAAAACAAATCAACTAAAAAATAATCTAAGTCAACCAACCCAATTCATGACACGAGTCATAAGATCATGATAACCTTATAAAACGTAAATAAAAAATTATGAAGTCATATTTCAATCAACCAAATATTAAAAAAATTAAATTGAAAAAAAAATAAAAATAGAAAAAACAGCTTGAATCAACTTATGTTAACATGTTAAACTCAAGTCAAGAGACCAAGATAACTCCACAGAAAATAATTGGATAAAAAATATAAAATATAATTTTTAATTAATCCAAAATTGAGGGATGAAATTGGAAAAAAAACAATTAAAAAGAACAAAAGAAACCTTAGACAACTTAGCTAACTTGTAAAACTTGCACTCCACCTTGACATTTGATTGTTCATTGCTATAGTGAAATGACAAGGCCTTTTAACTTAATGACCAAACCACCTAATTTCTGACATATTTGTAGATTTTAACTTTTATACATCTAAAGTATATTGTATTTTGCTTAATTATTATAGGATTTGTGTCATATTATGTGTCTTTATTCCTGATATTTTTAATATGATCCCTCTACTCTTTCTATATTTGGTCTTTCTAGTATAGATATTTCCTTTAGGTTGCCTCTCCAACAAAATTAAAAATTGCAAAAAAAACTAGAAGACATCAACAAAATAATATGACCCAAGACTCATTTCATTGTTCATTGAACATTAAAATGATGTTTTTGCCTTTATAAAAAACTAACAAAACTTGCAATTGAGGGTAAAATTGTCTTTTCCAGAAAATACATTGGGCATTAAGAAATTAATTGTGAATGACTTTGTCAACACCTTTTTTTAACATATTGAATAACTTTATTGCCCTAAAAATAAATAAATAAAACAATATATATTTTTTATCCATGAGATTTTTTTTATTTTCTCAATACCATTTGCATAGTAAAATGTACTAGTACCCTTAAAAACATATAAACTAGCACTCAAGTTTTGTGAATATATATATAGAACCAGACAATGTCTGAGCAGTTCGAACTCTCGCGCGCAAACAACCGCTCAGCCACAGTCACTCCTTTGTTATTACTACCATAAAAAAAGCCTCGTGTAAAAAAAAAGAAACACATGCGCGCGTGAAGCACCAAAACAAATAGTCAATCCACAGTACACATGAGTATCATGACGACTGAGCTACATGAGTATCTGACGCTGACCGAGCTACATGAGTATACGCGAACGATCGGATGGATAGACGTGGTCTCATGAAAGAGCGAGTGGCATGAGTCTTGGAAGAAGCAAAATGATTCATTACAACAGCAAAACATGTGGGGAAAAAAATTAACACGCGGCTTTTGATGTAATTGTAAGCGACGTAGCTTCAACATTTGTTCTCACAATCACAGTTTAATGCATGCCGAAGCAGCAAATCATATATCTAGTCAACAATGATTGTGAGTCTGGATAAACAATAGATAAATAGTGACCAAACGTTTTACTTTAGCTTTCTTATTAATATCTCACTTGGGGTGTTTTTGTTTTTAATAGTTTATCTGCATAGTAAACTACTGAAGTTAACCCTAATATTAAAAAACAAAATAGCATGGCAAGGTTCTAATGTACTTTTACTTCTAGTTTTTAATTTATATTTTATAGAGAGGTTGATACATGTTTTCCCGAATATGTAATATTATTTAAATAATTAATTAAGAGGCGCAAGGCGAAGGCTTTACATGGACAAAACGGTTACTTCCAAGGTGGTGTGACAAAATCCTCTTTGTAGCCCTCACCCGCTTTGACAGTTTATGTGGCTCCATCCGTTCCCAACCATTTTTCTCTTTTGTCCTAAAAAACACGCTAACCTTATCATTACAATCTTTCAATTATTTTTTCTTCAAATTTAATCTTCGATTTATTTATTAATATTTGTTTTGTTTGAAATAATTTATAAATTAAAATTTCTTTTTTCAATTTCACCAGTCATAAATGTTTTTATCTGTCAAATTTGACATTATCCTTTTAATTGCTATTTGTTTTTATTTAAGATTATTTCAAAATTATTGTTTTTACAATTTCATTATTTGACTTTTATCTTGCGATTTTATCTCTTGACATTAAATTTGTTGGGTATTGAGCTTCTTGAATGAGATCGGATTTAGATCCTAATAAGTTGTGAGTTTGAGAAATTAACTTGGTTTTGCTTATTTTTTTTTATCTTATTTTTTTTTTAGTTTCACCCTCCAATATCTCTTTTGTTTTCAAGAGGGGATTCAGGTATTTTGAGAATAACATGGGTTGCCTTAATTTTGTTTTTGTTAGATCTAGCTTTTTTAAGAGGAATCTTGTTTTTTAATTGAATTAAATTATTTTATTTTTTAATATTAAACTGATTATTGATATTCTTGGTTGAGCCCGAGTTTGGAATTTAATGGATAGCGAGTTTGAGAGATTGATCTCAATGTAATAGGCTCACTAGGGTTTGCTTGTTTTTCTTTTCTTTTGTTGTGATGTGTTTATTTTTTCTTCGATTTCATCCTCAAACATTTTCTTGCCCCTCTTTTCTGTGGGATTCTTCATTCGTTTTGAAAGATATAGCTTTTCAAAATCATTTTTGATTTTTTTTTAAAATTAAAATAAATAAATAAATTAAATATAAGTATGAAATACTATTTTTTGTTTGCTTTTCGGGTCACCATTTTGACAGCACAATTAGTTTCTTTCAATTATATAAATCTTTGTTTTTTTCTTCTTGGTAAATGTTGAAGTTGCATATTGTTTTTCTTTACGTTGTGAAAAACAAAGGTTTGGCCCATGACATATCGTGAACCTAAAATACTAAAAAAGGTGGTGCTTTTACTATACATCACCTCATAAAAAACTATTAATTGCAATATATATATATATAGGCTTTTAATTTTTTAATCTATGGGGCTTTTGCAACCTTCTATATTTGGTTTACTAAAAATTGAGTTTTATGATTTGTTGTTGTTTGCTTTCTATGTTGTTATCCTAATCTCATGATTCGCGCAACAAATTTAGTGAGTTCACTTGCTTAACTCAAAGGTTTTTTTTAATTGGGTATTTTTTTTATAGGTTTAAATATAGTATGATGACTTAGCTTATGAGTTTGACAAGTTGCTTTGAGTTGAATCAATTTGTTTTTTATTTTTTATTTTTTTTACTTCATCCTTTAACATTAGGTTGATTGAGAATTAGATTTTATAATTAGTTTTCATTTACAGTACATAGGTTATCATATTTTGTTTTATTTCTATGAGATTACTGTGTTGATATGACCTGTCATGAGTTTGGTAGGTTAATCCGAGTTGACTTGAGGTATTTTTTGTGTCCTTTTTTTTATTGATTTTTCTTAATTTGATCTTTTAACATTGGATTGATTGGAAATTAGATTTCGTTTAGTTTTTATAAGGTGATTCTAGTCTCATTACTCAAGTCATTTAATAGGTTAACTCTAATAATTTTATAATTAACATTTTCAATTTCATCCTTTAATACGAATTTTATTAAGAATTTGGCTTTATAATTTGTTTGATTTATTTTTTAAGGAGTTATCATGGTCTTATGATCCAGGTCGTGGATTTGGAAAGTTTATCATAGATTGACTTGAGTTTTTTTTTTTTAATTCATATTCAATATTTAGTTGAGTAGAAATTAACTTTCATAATTTATTTTGATTTACTTTTCATAGGTTACCCCCTCTCTCATGATTCAGTCGTGAATGTAATAGGTGAAACATATAATTTTCTTTTTCCTTTTTTTAATTTACTTGCTTAAAAGTTTTGATCATTTAACATTGAGTTTATTGAGAATTGAGCTTCATAATTTATTTTTATTTGCTTTATATGAGCTTATCATAATCTCATGATCCATATCGCAAAATAGACATGCTAACCCGCATTGACTCGATTGATCCAATGTGTTGCCACTTTAATATTTTTTTAAAAAAGATTATCATCTTAAGATTTATTTAGTCAAATCTTATTTTTACTAGTCATTTGAGTTGAAATCAACAAGTCGATCGAGTTGCATCGATTGAACCCACAAGTGATTCATTTATTTTTTGTAATAAAAAGAAATTAGTAATATTGAATTTTTTGAGGTTATAAAAAATTGATTTAACCCACAATATAGCACAAGCTAATAATCTAATTCTATCTAATATTCAAGTAACAAGTTAAAAGTGGATTAACTTGTCGAAATGTTGCGAAGAAAATAAAAATAGTTTTAAAGGAAATTAATAAAATGAAATTGAAAAAGATTTAGGTAAAAAGCTCGACTAATATTTCTTACCTTGTGAAGTTGACATTGTAATCTTAAAAAGAATATAATGAATGGAGAAGCATAAGAAATGCAGGGAGCTAAAATCATGAGCTCCATGTTGAAAGATCCAAAGGCCAATACAAATAAAATACTCCACAGTGACCCCAAAACAATATTGTGAGATTAAGGACGGTTTGTGTCAAGTAAAATACCAGCTTTAGCACGTATTTAAGAGAAACCTCTTTTTTTTTTAATTATTTTAATATATTGATGTTAAAAATAATAAAATATTATTTTTATATATTTTCAAATAAAAACTTTAAAAATAAACCACTAATATACTTTCAAATATCTTTTTAAAAATAAATTAATGCAAATAATTTATGATCAGTTTTTTTAATATTAAATTAAGTTTTTGAAATATTATAATTTGCAATTTAAACTTTAAAAACAGATAATACTTTATATTTTTAAAAGTTGATATGAGAAGAAAATCAATAAAAAAAATATTTATTTACAATTCTTTTCATATTGCTATGAACTTGTGAAATTATTTTAAAGGATACACACACATATATTTTAAATATTGTAGATTTAATAATCATAATAATAAATTGTAATTAATAATTCAAGTTAAATTAGACACTTGTTTTTATTCTCTCATCAAACTACTTGCAATTTTATCACGAACTAAATCTATATGTGAAGGCCTATACAATCCATTGCTATTTGATCGAGGAATAACATGTGGTAAAATATCATCAGGAACAACTCGGCGATCCTGAAACTCAGTATGGATCGCAATACCAAACAGACCTATAATTCCAAGCCTAAATCTAGTTGCAAGTTTCTAATCCATAATCAATTGAAAAGCAACATGGTTATGGAATGAAACGAAGTCACACCTTTCTCTTTCATCAGGGCTAATATTTTTTTAAATATATATATTTAAAAAAATCAGACTAGGCCTGACCAAACTAAATGGGTCGATCCAACCAAGTTAGGCCAAAGGCCCAACTCTACTGGACTTGGTCTGGGTCGAGAGCATGTCTAGCCTAGGAGTTTAGAATTACCTACAAAATGGTGCGTTGCAATCTACAGTGTTCACGTAACACGTGAACAGTAGCAAGGGTGTTCAACCGACGATGATGAGAGGCTCACCTACCGATGTTGTCGGGTAAAAGAGGCCAAGGTGGTTATTCCTGTGGTGATAACGCCAGAAATGATGGTTTGTGGTGGCCAGGAGAAGTGTCGAAAAGTTGTTGTTGTTGCCATTGTTGCTGCTTCTACCGGGGCTTGTTGTCGCTGATAGAGGTCACGACGAAGCTTTATGGCATAGAGGAGAAGCTGTCGGTGTTGAGGGGGATAATGGTGGTGCTCTCCAAAAACAGAGTCTGGAGAGAGAGGGAGCTGCCAGTGACTGTCTGTGTAGAGAGAGAGAGACTATCGTCGACGTCAATGAGAGGAAGGCAACGGTGATGGTATAAAACTCGGTGTCAAGATCTATTATCAATCCTACTCCTTACACAATGGATATGCAAGCAGTAGAATTATGAAAATAGTGAGTTTATTATACATGAAAGCAGTAGAGCTCGTGTTGACAATGAGAGAGAGGTGAGCGGGAGAAGTGAGGCGTGGTGTTGTGAAAAGCATCTCAAAGATGCTTTTCTAACTATGGCACAACCACAAGTTATTTGGTGGGACCCACAATAAAAAAACTAGGGTCCTGCTTGGTTTAATTGTGTTTGGCTCTGCAGTGAGCCACAACCGTAGACGTCACCGTAGAGCCAAACACCCATTTTGGCTATGGATGGAGGAGATGTGGATGCTACCGTGGTTTTAGTGGGCTGGTTTGATTATGTGATAGGTGTTCGGCGATGAAGAGTTTTTTTATACAGAAAATCTAATAACCCTACAAATGAAAAGAACATCAAAATTTGCCCTAAATAATATCACATATATTATTTCAGGATAACTTTAAAATTTTATACAATCAAGTCTCTACTTGATTTTTCTAGGTCATAAATCATAATCATAATCTCTTGATAGATTACATTTTAGTCCTTGATTTCTATTTTTTTAAAATTAAGTCACATTTAATGAATTATTCCAATTTAATTTATGACTAATAGTCTTAATATGTGTTAACTATTAGGTTTTTTTTAATATATTAGCCTAAATATAAATCATGATCCTAAATACAATAGGGTTAAATAAATTAAACAATTTGATTTATTTTTAAATCAATAAATTGATTAATTTATATTTGAAGATCTAAATACATTGTCTAACAATATGCCATGATCCTCAAATATTAAAAAAATCATACATGGTTTGATTTAACCTTTTAAAAGAACTTTCTTAGTGCAATTATTATTCTCTATCAAGAATGTTCTAATTTAAATATTATAACATATAGTGTGCTTGCTATGTCATAACGTGTTTTTCTCTCAATACCATATTAATTGATTCCTTAAACAAGATTTAAAACTCTTTTATAATCTTATTTCATCTTATTCAAGGATTTCACAATCAATACTATCGTATGAAATATATATTTTTTTCTAATTCATCTAGGATAATAAATCCTCTCTTGATTAACTAAAATACCTTCATATAGTTTATGATATATCTAATAACAATTTATCTATTATAATTGATTAGAATAACATATAGTTAAAATCAAACATAACAGTCTCTATATAAAACAATTTAGTGTCCATTTAGTTTTTGTTCTCAATATGTATGGGATAACCTATTGAACGACTTTCCCCATTCTTGTTGAATGAAAGTTTTGATTTTTCTTCTCAAGATGTAAGAGTTAATATGTTGAACTATTCTCCCTATTGTGAATCAACAACAACAATTATATTTTTAGCAAAGAGTCTTTTTAAACTACTCAATAACATTAGCTACTCAACAACATTGTATTCATTATGTTTCATTAGTTTTAGGAACTTATTTGTTCTTTTTTTGATGGATTTATTCACTTTCTCAGTCAAGTCAACTACTTCTTTCTATTTTTTTTCTTAAGCTCTTTCAGGGTAAAAAATCTTCTATTATAGATTAGGCTTTTGATTTATGCTTGGGAAATGAACGTTGGTTGCATGCTTTGGAAAGAGTACCCATTGTAATGTGCTAAGACATTATAGTTTCCTTTACCTATCACTATAAGTTTGGACAACAGTTGTTTGGGAAATCATTTTACAATGAATTGTACCTGACATACATTCTTGTTTTTGCTAGGTATGTCTACCATGGACACATGTCTACTTATTGCCCCCTCAATTCTAAGAGTTCCTCAAGGTAACATTTGTATTATCTCATTGTGAAATCCTTCAAATTGATTAATCATATGGCGTTAATCACAACGATACTTATATAAATTTTGTATTGTTAGTCTTTATTCATAATACCTTTCTTGTACATGGGTTTTAACAATATTTCATAAAACACATCTGATGACCCTTTTAAACTCCTTAGGCCTTCTGCCTCTAATGCATTTATTGATCCATTATCGTAGGCATGATTAGATAAAGAGTCTGTGTTTATATTTTGGGTCTCCTCAAATATTATTAATATGACTTTAATTATTTGCAAGAGATTTTTTTAAGGCATTATAAGTATTGATGTTATGTCATACGATGCTAGAATAATACTCATGGGTGAGATATGGTTTATACTAGTTGGGATAAGATGACTGAAGGGGCGTAGATTATAATGAAGCTACTTGTTCAATGTTTTGTAGCTTATGGCACATCTTGTTTAAGGGTAGCAGTAATGAGGACATTTGTTCTTGGATACTTTGGTAATTTTTCTTTGGTATATTTTCAATTTGGTTATTGACTTGTTTATTTTTAGTCTCAAGTTTTTTGGTTGGAAAAAGAGATTTAAATTTGATGCTAGTGATCTAAGATGAAAGGGATGGGTTGTTATAGTGTTAAAATTTGGTTTTTTAACCATCACCGATGTGATTGACATCCTTCTTCTTTCTTTTAAACCTTTTTTTTTCTTAATAGGTGTTATGACACCCTTCATAAATATATATAATCATTTCTAAATTTCTCATTAATATTAAAACTTTGAGGGATTTTTTTTAAATCTAATAGAGTTTTGGTAGAATCTCCTATGTACCAGGAGATCCTAAGATATTGAGTAAGGCTTGTTATACTTCATTATTCAACCACTTCTCATTTCATTCAATGTCCAACCATCTAGACTTAATTCATCACATATTCATACATCATATCCATCACCTTTCATTATGTATCATAATTTGTATACAATTTCTTATATAAGTTTTGAAATCTTAATAATGATGAGGACCAACCCAACACTAAGAATAATCACACAAATAACCATTGATTGTGCCAAGTAGGCCTATTACAAGAGCTAGGGCAAAAAGACTTAAAGAGGCGTTGAATGAGCTAGTTCAAAGCACATAGAGTAAGATGGGCCTAGAGGGGTCGTGTATGGATCTTAAAAGACAACCTTTAATTCATCTAATCCAAGTCGAAGAAAGGTCTTATTCAAGTTCTGAAAAAGGTTGACGTGTTAGGTCCTATGGCAACCTTGATTTGATTTTTTTTCTTTTATAATATGACATGGAGTCCAAGTCCATATCATTTCCTAAAGAATGGAGGATTTTTAGCATTCAAAAGAAGAAGTGTCCTAGACTAGGAAGGAAACTTAAAAGTCAACAATATTCAAGACAAAATAAATCTTCTTTATCTTCTTTTTATGTGATTGCAAATTATATTTTTTATTTAAAATTTGTATTTTGTGTTTTAAGGTTAATAAACATCAATTGGGCTTAGATACTTAGGGATTTAGGTCTAATCATAAAAGGACTTTACACAAGTTCATTTCTCCGGGTATTCTAGGGTTTAACTGAGGTTAAAAACACATATGTAACCTCTGTTTTCTTGCTTAATAATATTCATTTATAGCTGCAACTTTGTGTACTTGTGAGGTGAGAATTCTCTCTTTATTGATTTTTAAAGGACTGAAAATGACTTATGAAGGTTCATTTGACTTCGTGATGTCAATCCACACTTCTCATTCGCGAATTGTTATTTGTTGGGTGGGGGTTCGATTCCAATAGTACTGGTGCCTAGGTACAAGTTATCTTTGTATCACACTCCTATCAAACTTGATTTACTTGGCTTTTTGAAAATTAATGTTTTTGCGTGTGGGTTGTAGGATCGCATGATCAAGAGGATCACATCAAAAAAGATGTAGGAAATACAATTACATATTAATTTTTTAAAAATGTGATAAAAATATGTAATACAGTAGGATAAACATATATGATTAAGTTAAATCTAGAATACATAAACTTCATGATAATTAATAGTTAAGCAGACCCATTACAATACAAAAGAGGTATTTAATACAGGTTTTGAACAAGATTATGAAAATATGTCTAATACACATCTAACATCTTGCTTGAGGCTACGAGGTACTTATAAATAATTTATAAATATCAATTTAACTCTATAACATGCAATTTACATTAAATAAATAGAATAAAAAGTATTATCTTTAAGCTATATCTTATCATTGTCAATTACACATCATTTATTAACAATACAATACTTTTGTATTATATATGTTGTTCACTTGTCAATTTGAGATTTCTTATATGACATAAGTTTAATAATTCATATTTTCCTGGTAATTTGTTTTCTAAACTTAATCTTTTCACATATTATCTAACATCAGAAAAGTCATTTATTTTCCTATATCCCAATATTATTCTTGGCATTAGTCTCATTACTAGGGAACTATTTTTCTCTCCCACTACCAAATATTAGTTTCATCACTGGAAAACTAACATTTTCTCCCATTACCAGGTATTAGTCTCATCACCAAGAAAAATCAATTCCTTTGTAACAAGCCATAATTTAAATACAAAGAGCATTTCTAGCATAATACAATGATTACTAATGAAAAAAATGATAAGGTGTATCACACTTACATGTTGTTGGAGCTGGAGTAGTATTTCCTTCTTGTTATATAGTTTTTGTGGTATCTTCTGTATCAATAGGTATACTACATTATTTTTCCATAACGGTTTCATTTTATATAATATTAATTGAAGTTTACTTTCATCAATTTAGCTCTTTTTTTCAATTAAACTCTCAGTTTATTGAATTTCACATTTTATTGTATCATTTTTCCTTCTACATATATTTCTTAACCCTAATTTCTAACTCTCTTTTTTCTCAACAATCATTAATATCTAATATTTTTTCAACAATATTTTATGTCAAGTTTTTTTTTTATTAAACACCTATAAGCACAAATTCAAGTCATCAATATCACGTAAGTTTTGCATATACCTCCTAAACAAACCAACAAGAGTTTATCTCAATGCTTATCATAAATGGTTAAAATCCAACCTAATCATACTATTAAAAATCATATTATGCATAATTGAAATTCCAACACACCATATAACTCCAAAACACATCTAAATTCCCATACTTCCCCAAACCAACAAGAATCTATATATCAATACTCGAAAAGTTCCTTCAACAAAACCTGTCAAATGGAGAATAGCATCTTTCACGGCAGGCTTTACTCCTCCAAAATAAATGGAAGATTTGGAAGGATTATGTAAAACCTCCGGCAAAAAAAAAATCATAAATTGACTAGTTTTATGTAGAACAAAAAACAAAACAATTCGTAACTCTTTATTAAGTTATCAAAAAATTCTTAAATTTTGTGTGAAGCCTTATAATATAATACTTTATCTTGGGTTAAAATTTCAGAATTTTTAGAGAAATTCGAAAATTTGACGAAAAAGCACAATTCGACTAGTTTTACGTTATTGAATGTAATTTTCAATCCGACTATCTGATTTAGCTGAAAATTTCTGAGGAACTTTAAAATATATTGAATAAAATTTGGTTAAAATTTTAAGATGAATGGAGCTCGGTAGTGCTAGCAAAAAAAATTCATTAAAGGTAAAATGGAAATTGGCCATTGAAAACACATATAAAACCCTCCTTCTCTTAGCTGCCGAATGGGCAGAAACGAAAACAAGAAGAAGAAAAGTGAAGAGAACAGGGCATACATGAGAGAAAGAGAGAAAGAGAGAAAAGTGAGGAAAAATACAAGAAATTGAGAAAATACCCTTAAAAGCTTGCAGATTCAACTTATAAAGCACTAAAGCAAGTGAAGGAAGGAGCATTTGAGAAGAGGAATTCATCTAGCCTTGGAAGAGAAGAGGAATTGGAAGAAAAACAATAGGTGAGGATGAGAAGTTTAGATTTCATGTTTGATTTAAATGTGTTCTTAAGCTTATTTGATTAAGTTGGGAAGTAATTTCATGGAATTTTACATTAGTTTCCCTTAAATCCTAGATTTTTGAACTTAGGGTTCTTATGTGAATTTGGGGGAAATAGAAGGGGAAGGAAAAATGATGAAATTGAAGTGGAATAGAATGAAAATAAGTTGAAATAACAAATAAATAAAGAAAAAAATTGGAGGAAAAAAAAACACCATATTTGGCCAAATGAAGGAAAAAAGTGGGAGAATGAGTTTAGAAACAACCCATGTTTAATCATGATAATTGGAAATGTAAGAAAGACTAAATAAAGAGATAGCATTTAAATTGAGAAAATAATAATAATAATAATAATAAGTAAATTCAAATTAAAAGAGAAATAACCTAGTTAAAAGAAAATATGAAGACAAGATGTCTAGCTTGTGTTTGAATATAGTATTTAGATAAAATAAATAAAATGATGTGAGGGTATAAAAAATACAAGAATTATTTGATGGAGGAATTATGAACATTGAATAAGGAAAGAAGTAACTTGAGTTAAATATGAGGTTGTATGTAAAATAATGGTGTTATATTTAAGAATGAATTTTTATTAGAACTAATTACAAATAAAAATATTATGTGCTTTGTGTTTTGGCACATAATAAAAATATTGATGGACTAATGATATAATGACACTTGGTTGATTTAGGAGTGTGTCTGGAGCTGGTTATCAGACAAGAGGAGTCGGGTCGTCCCGAGTAGAAGGTAGGTGATTCGTCACCTTATTTTAATTTTTTTTAGTTTCCCTAATAATTTGTATTGATTATAATTATGTGAATTACCGGTAAATTACGTGAAATTACCGGTTTTGTTGGTTAACAAAGAGGTTAACCGGATGCTGGGTAATCTAATAATTTGTATTGATTATGATTATGTGAATTACCGGTAAATTACCTGAAATTACCGGTTTTGTTGGTTAACAAAGAGGTTAACCGGATGCTGGGTAATTCAAATGAAATTACTGGATTGACTGGCTAACAAAAGAGGTTAGCCGGATGATGGGTAATTTGAATGGAAGTACTGGATCTATTGGTAAATGAGGAAAGAAACCAAATTTCTGAGTAATTATATGGGAAAGCTAGATTTATTTGATAATTAAATTGAGTAAGCTGGATTTGTAATTTTCAAAAAGATTATGTAAATTAAGGGATTAAGTTAGATTGAAATAAAAGTATTAAATTTCAAAGGTTAAGAGTAATTAGTTAATATTAGAATAATATAGTGTATAAGTTACTTAATATTGTTATTGTTGAAACAAGTACGCCGCGAGTTGATGCAGATCTTTAGATGTAGGAACACTCCTGTTTATGAATTACTATTTTGGAATGTATTATTCATGTTTTTACCTAGAGTGTAAATCCTTTTGTATTGTAAAAATTAAGTAGAAGGTGTAATATGTAGGGGATGTATTATATATATGTATAGTTGTTAGTATGATCAAATCATTTTCAAAATAATAAGATAAGATTTATTATAAATATATTATGACTCTTAATCTTAATGTTGCATTTATGAAGTTTAAAGGCTTATATGTAATTAGTTAACTTTTATTACGTTAATGATAAATTTGTTATCTTTTGAGTTGTTTTGATAGAACATTTATGTTAATTTACTAATTGATAGGATGAGATTTGCATATATGGATAAGTATGAATATGGAGTTATCGTTTGATGAATAGAATGTGATACAGGATGATTGGATCAAGATGTAAATCATAATGACATATAATAGAAGTGTTGTCTATAACTTGGTATCAACAAAAATAGAGGAAACTCTGCTGAAATTTCAAAAAAATAATTCATAATTTAGACTTATTACCCAACACTTGACATTGGTAAAGAAATATTGAGAGAATTCATGATATTATAATTTGAGGGTGTTACAGATTAAGATCAAGGCCCGATATTAGACCAAAAGATTGAAGCTGCTGATGCATGATACTCACTGAACTTCTTTCACCCCGACAAAGGAGGAGGACATCATCAGCAAAAGCAAGATGAGAAATGCCGAGAGAACTACACTTGGAATGAAAGTTAAAGCCCGACAAGCTGGAAGACTGCTTAAGCATTCTGGAAAAGTACTCCATGCAGCAAATAAACAAGTAAGGCGATAAAGGGTCACCTTGCCTGATACCACTCTGACCCTTGAAGTGACCATAAAGATTACCATTGACCACAATAGAGAAAGAGGCAGAAGAAACACACTGCAAAATCAGCTGAACAAATCTGGGGGGAAACCCAAGCATGCCGAGAAGCTTATCCAGAAAACCCCACTAAACTGAGTCGAAGGCTTTCCTGAAATCAATTTTCATCAGACATTTGGGAGATGTCCGCTTGCGACCGTATTCCCGAAGCAACTCTTGGACCAGGGAAATATTATCTGTCATTTTTCGACCACCTAAGAAAGCATTCTGCATCGGGCTAATAATATCCGGCAAAACACTCGCTAACCTATCCGAAAGAAGCTTTGAGATAACCTTATATATGACATTACAACAGGATATCGGCCGGAAGTCACTAGGAGAAGAGACATTAGCAGACTTCGGAATCAAGGCTATGGTGGAATGATTTATCTGCTTAAGCATCTTCCCAGAGAGGAAAAAGTCCTGAACAACCAAGACAAAGTCTTTCCCCATAATATCCCATGCTTTTTTGAAGAAAAAAGCATGGTAACCATCTAGCTCAGGAGCTTTGTCGTTACCAATACTAATTAAAGCCTCTTTAATGACATCACCCGAAAAATGAGCGAGAAGACGCTCATTGGCAGAGGGAGCAAGACATGGTCAGCACCGAATAATTGCCATGTCCAAATCTGAAGTTTCCTTAGACACACCAGGAGGTTCTGATAAAATTTAACAAATTCAGTCCCGACCTCTGATTCAGAATTAGTAGGAACTCCGTTACTGCCCATAATAGAAGCTATAAACCTCTTTCTCTGCTTCTGACCTATGATAGCGTGAAAGAAATTGGTGCCGCTATCACAGTCTTTGAAGTAATCACACTTGAGCTTTTGGCTAAAAAACATTCTCTCTGCGGATTTAAGATGGACCAACTTGTCGCACATATTTCTCTCAATGTATAGAAGATGTGAATTGTCCCTGTCATCCTGCAAAGACTCTTGAATATGTCGGAGCTCACTTTCCACGCTAGTAACCGTCTCAGAAATATGATTGAAGTGATTCTTGCCCAACTCCTTCAGAGGCAATTTTAACCTCTTCAATTTAGAGCACAAGACAAACATCGGCGAGCCATAAACCACCAGATCCCATGAAGGCTGTCAAATTAATGAAATTCTCGTGCAGACCCCACATATTATAGAATTTGAAACTGCGCCGCCCAATGTTATGAATACTCCCAAGCCGAATAATTGTCGGAGAGTGGTCTTAAAAAGGACCCATCAGATCATAATTAACCTGAATAGCACACGGGATAGATGCCCAAGCATGATTCAACAGTATTCTATCAATCTTAGACCAGATCCTGCTATTAGCCAAGTAAAATGATTGCCTGAATAGTTAACATCAGCGAGACCCAAGTCAGTATAGCAGTGAAAAAAATCTGAAGTTTCATAAGCCGACACAGGCTCTCCATTGTGCTTATTCACCGGGGACATTATCGCATTAAAATCACCAAGGACCATCTAGGGAGCATGTGGGTCCCAACATCGAAGATCATTCCAAATAGCCCGCCGAGCAACAACCGTGTTAAACCCATACACAAAAGTAGCTTGGAAACGAACATGATGAACTAGACTACTTATAGAGCTGAACTAGCAATTAGGTCCACTAAGACAGAGGATGGGTTCCAAAACATAATGACCCGAGCAACATTACCAGCCATCTCAGCATTGGACAGGAACTTCCAATTCTTTAGACGAAATTTCTGCATTCTATGAATTTTGTCAACTGATATTTTGGACTCCAACAAACCAAAAACATTCACACCCTTCTTCTTGATGAGGTTAACCACCTCATACTGCTTCAGAGGACTATTAAGTCCCCTGATATTCCAACAGTAAATTAACATAGATATTCCAACAGAGCTACTGTCGTCATCCCGTTGCTCCTAGGAAGATCAACCACTCTCCGAGTCCCACTTCGTGTGGTAACACCACCACATCCAACCACATTCGTAGAAGCATGAACCACCCTTTGTTTTCCATTCTTCTTTTTGACTACGGTCCATTCACAAGTGTTAGACTCCATTTGCATCGGATCAAACCTCTGCACTCCTAAAATCTCATTTGAAAGGGGATCTCGCATATCATTAGCTAGGAGACTAGGAGTATTATTGGAGAACTAGGCCGAGAGATATTTTTAGATAGACTAGGTCGAGTAATCCCCTCAGAGGGATTAGACCGAGAGGGTTGAACAACATTAGTAGCCTGAACAGGAAAGTCCACCAGGGAATCAGACCTTTCCTCAACATCAAGATTAACCTGAGAGATGTTATCAGGATTAGACACCTTGATCGGAACCCATCTTTAAACTGTTGCCTTATCTGTTGCCAAAAAACCTTTGCTTGAGAACGGAGCAATCCTTTCATTCTTATTCGTAGCATGGGAGCAAAGAGAAGTATTATGTCCAATAACCTTGCAATGCTTACAAAATCTGGGCAAAGTCTCATAAATGACAGTCTGCTTCAAAAATGAACCATTCGGCAAATCAAGATTGACAGTATGTTTAAGATCTGAAAGCAAATCAATCTCAACAAGGATCCGAGCATATGATAACCGAGACATAGACGATGTTAACATATCACACTGTAATGGCTTTCCAAGAACACTTTCAATCTTACACAAGCAAGTAGGAGACCAACATTTGAGCGGAAGATTGGGAAGCTTAATCCAAACTAACACAGTTGACATATCCACAGTAGAAAAATCAAAGTATTCAGGCATAGATTTTAGAATCAAAGGCCGAGCATACACAAGATAAGGGCCGCCACTAAGCATAACAAATTTATCCTCTTCATGCACAAATCTAAAAATTAACCATCCTGATTCATGAATTGTTAACGAAGCCTTACACTTCCAAGTGCTAACGATAACATTGTTAAGAGCCTTAAACCCCAGAAATTTACCCGCAACATACCCAACAACACAATGCTTCCAAACATCCCGTAGATTACCAAGGTCATTTTCAAGCAGGGAACAAGAAGATGCATTATTGAGTTCAGAAAAGTGTACCAATTTAGTCCCGCTTGCGGCGCTACGATTGGAGGAAAACAAGTCCTTCCATTTGGCACTTTTTTCAGCCATATTCCCCAAGCTTTCCTTATCATTGGAACCACTATTATCAACTACAATGGCAGGAGAATTAGGGGAGGAACTACCATCATTAACCTTAGCAATGGGGAGAAGAAGAACCATATCTACCACCTGCTACTGTCAAGAGAGGATCAGCATCCCCGATTCTGCCATCTAAAACTGTCAAGGGGTGAGCAGCAGCCCCAACTTGCTTTTTTCCTTTAGCTAGAGTTGCAAGAACACATCCCTCAAGTTGCTTAACAGGAGAAGAAGAGGGACCATGGTTGCAACCAGCATCTGCAGAGAGTTGATAAGGAGCAGTACCAGCCACCATTTTCTACAAGGGGTTGTCACTGCCCTGAAACGCGACTGTCATGGTTGCCTCCTCTTGCACAATGGGTTGTGCATGACTATCATGCAACACAAGGCAATCCTTTGCATACATACCAGACATGGGGGAAGAGAAGAAAAACTTGGAAGCATGAGCTTCATCTTCCTTGCTCAAGACTGGACCGAAACCAGCATCTTCTTCCTCACTATCTTCAAAATCCTCATAGAGGCTGCCATTGGAATGATTGGACTGCGAAGCACATGAACCACTACTGTCATAGGCTTGGTTCCTAAGCTTGGGAAGGGGGGGAGGAGAAGCAGAAGAGGTTGGACGCTTAGCTTTGAGTGCAAGAACTACTTCTTGCTGCAGCCCCTCAAAATTCTTCAACTTAGTTGCAGCTTTTTTCCTCTTGTTTTCTGCCATTAATCCGACCTAGAAACTCTTAAACAAGAACACAAGAACACTTAGGAGAGGATGAGGAAGGATGACACCTTCAAAGGAGAAGAGATCTTCTCAAAGGGAGGAGAGCATCTCTCTCTGAATAATAATGACTTTATAACCATCCGTGCTTGGTCTGACTTTATAGTCATCCGTTTGATAAAACAAAAATATCAAATTAAATCAACTATCCTAAATATCTAGGATACAACCTAAAATCTCTGTTTGATATTGCATTTCAAAAATATTTTTGAAAAAAAATATTTTTATTTTATACTTTAAATTAGATTTTTTTATGTTTTTATATTATTTTCATGTGATGATATCAAAAATAATTTTTTAAAAATATATTATTTTAATGCATTTCTTCAAAAAAAAAATAATTTAAAAATCAACATGAATCAAACTCTCAAATAGTTTTTTCAAAGACTCGTTCATAACCCCCTAGTATATAATCTTCAAATCTTAATACTTCCTAGACAACTAGTTTATTTAATAATAATAATAATAATAATAATAATATTAAAGGCCCTGGTTACCAATGTGCTTCTTTTTATTATTATTGAGAAATATGTTGAACCTTCAGCCACACAATGACATATAGCTTTTTTTCCATTATATAATAACTAAAAAAATATTGGAGTCATTGAGATTGAAACCTGTTTAACTATAAATAAATAAATATATATATATATATATATATATATACATATATAAAAATTTAATAGTTGTAGGTTTTAACCTTTCGGTTTTGGTTTAATCGATTATTAGTGAATATCTAGTATTATGATGTATTTTTTAAAATATATTTTACCTGATTTTTTTTTACTATATTTTTTTATTTTTAATATCAATACATCAAAATTATAAAAAAAATAATTAAAAAAATTTAAAATAAAATATATTAAAAAATATCAAACTACCCAATTCTTAAATACTTACTAAAAACAAATAACAACAATAATAATGGACAACAAATGTAGGTATGATGTCGTTGAAATGTTGAAAAAATAAAAAAGAAATGGTAAGAAGAAAATCTGTGTTTTTCTGTGTAGATAACGTCGCTATGGGTGTTATTCTTCCAAGGAATCTACAATCTCCTGCTCAATAACGAGAAAGATTCATAAGTCCAACACAACAAAAGCATTGTTCTCGGCTCCCTTTTGCTTCTCGACAAGTCCCAGGCTGTCCAAAAGCCAGTCCCTTTTCGCTCCTAAAGTTAAATCTTCCTGTTTCTGGTCAAAATGGGATGTTTCCATTGATGGGTTTTGCGCTTCAGAGGCTGCTTTCAAATGGGTATAGGTTAGGTTTTTGGATATCTTGCCTTTTCCTTAAGTGGATTCCTTTAATGGATTCTTTAGCGGTTTTGATTGATGACTTTGGAAGTCAAGTGAGTACATTTTAGATGAATAATCTGTGAATTAGTTGTGATATTCAGTTTTGCTTATATAAATTTGTTATTCAGATTGGTAATAGTGGATTCTATTCATGTGTTTGTAATCCTTCATAGCAGTTGATTCATGCTTCACACTCCATCAGTTGTGGATCGTATTTGTTGGTTCCATCAGTTGTGGATCTTATTTGCTGGTTTAGATCATTGAGATAGTGCTGGCAATAGTGACAAAGAGAAACTCTTGCTTAGTGCTGTTCTGTTAGTGTTTCCATTCCGTGGAAGCGGCTTTCATTTTCGAACTCGTTATTAGTTTGAACAGGTCGAAAATTTTGAATGCTTGAGATTAGGAAGGGTTTTTTTATAATTCTTCGAATTAATTGTTGTTGTTTTCAGGATTTTAATGGTGAAAATTGAAACATTGAGGGTGCCTTGGAATTAGAGAGGTAGTACTCTTTTCTTTCTTCGTGGAAGGGAGAGTAGATATGGATTTATGGGTTGTTGGAGCTGCTGCCGCCGCTGGATATATAGCGAAATATTGGCAAAATCTTTCAAAAGACAGGGCTAATTCATTGGAGTTATCTTCTGGAACCTCCACTTGCGAGAAACCTGAGACCTCAAGTTCTCCCTTTCATAAATTGACTGGGAGAAGGAAACAAGTTGAAGACAGTCTGACAAATGGAACACACTTTTCAGATGGAGGATTCTCAGATATGTACCAGTTGGATGGTGCTTCAGACACTGAAGCAGCTTCTACCAGTAGTTTTGGTGAAAGGATTGTAAGATTGAGAACTTATGATGATTGCAATGTGTTTTCCATGTCAAAATTAACACCGGGATTCTCAGTAAATGAAAACTTAAAAGAAAATGAGGGTGGAAATGGGCTGAATGGTAATATAGATGATAATTCTGGTACAGTTGAAGTGAATTCTTATTATTGTTCTGGCAAGAGCTCTCTAAGAACTAAACGTTCAGGCAGCCATGTTGTTAAACCTTTAAGCTCACTTGATAGCTGTCTTATGGCTCAGTTATACAGGGAACATGCTAGAACAGAAGAATATGTGCTTAGTGCTTTCCGGTCACCATCCACTGTTATGAAGCCATTACTGATAACTGATGGAACCCAGATAATTAGCAGAGCAGATAGGGATTCTTTGAGTGCACAAACTGCAAATGATAATAACAGGTGGCACAAGGAGGAAATTGTTTGTGGAGTTCCTCCACTACCAAATATTGGATTCTCAGATCACCTGAAGAAGATAAAATCTAAGAGAGGAAAGGGGCAGAATGAAAGATCAAGCAGTTCCCAAAAGCACCTACAGTCACTAAATGGTATTCTTCTCATTGTGAACTCTTGTTTACCCTGTGAAACTAATGCTAGTTGGATGAAAAATGCTCAAGTCATATTGTTCTCGCATATTGATGTTGATGTTTCCAGATTTTGATCCAAGAATGACTTATTTTTTCCTTTTATTGTTCTGCTGCTCCAAAAAATTTGCGCTATCTACTTTATTTTCCGATTCTTACTGTGTTATTTCTTGAAAGCATTAGAAATCTGGAAGCACATATTCTTAGAAAGACTACTTGTTTGTTGTTTCTTTCCATCAATATGGAAGTTGTGCATGCTGACATGCCATTTAGTTGCCACCACTAACCCAAGAGATCTTTGATGGAAGAGAAAACAAAAATTAAAATGATACATGAATCACTTGAACCATTGATAGATGCATAAATTTCCAAATAATCATTTCCCCTATTTCTGTTATTAGACCAAGGTGGCATTTCAAATTTCAGCTGCATCAGTAATTTTGTCCTCAAGGTTCTAATACAGTGCATTTCTCATAAACATAGAGACCCTTTATTTTGTGCAAATATTGCAATTGACTCATTTTCTGTACAATTCAGTATTTTAGGTTTTGTATTTATGCCAAATTGTTTCAGAGGAATCTGTCTCCTTCTCTCACTGGGACCTGTAGCTCGTCATTTCATAAATACCCTTAGAAATACCTGGCAAGACCATGTGTTCTAGTTTGTGGACCCTTTTCTAGTTTAAATAGTTCAGCTGGAGTACAGATTTGGGACTTGTGCCGTGTAAAGGTTTCATTGTGAACTAGGGTTTGTTATTTGCAGAAAGAGTGGAATAGAAGAAATAAGGAGAAATGATGCCGTGAACATGGCTTGCAGAACTGTAACTACAGAATATAAAAACAAAAATATAAGTGAAATTAGGAGAGAATAGAAGAGCTAGAGAAAGGAGAAGAAACCTTAGGCACCAAGCCTCCAAAATAACTCACAAAACTCAATTTCTGTTGATAATTCAACTCTGCTGAAAACAAAACATAACATCTCTATATATAGAGACTAGTACTTCTTAAAAGAATATGATTACTAATCCTTACATGGCTAGGAAAGAAACTAAACAGAATAAAGTATTAGATAGCTTTTGGTTATTGTTCTGGGACAAAAGAAATGGAGACACGAGAGACGAAAACAAGTTTGGCTGTAGAGATGGAGACAAAAAGGGGTCTGTGTCTCTGTTCCAGTGACAATTTTTTGTCACTTTTTTGTGCCTCCAAAAAAGAGGGACATAGGGGACGAGACAACCAAATTATTATTTATTTATTTATTTTTACAAATACCCCTTTAAACATTACATAATTTCAATCTCTATTCTTACTTTCAGTTCTAGACCATTGATTTTAATTATCTTAATTCCCACCAGTTGATGTGAAATCTAGAAAATAATAAAGCAAAAATCATAGAAAATGTTAGATTTTAGTAAATAAAAAATGATGAAAAGGTGGGGGATTAAATGATAACAAAAAATATGCAGTTTTGCTGAAATTATTATCTTGCATTTCCAACCATCTTAGATTTTAACTATGTTGGTGCAAAAATTTTATTTGACATATGATTGGTTTGATTATTTATTGTGTTATTAAATATATTTTGAGAAATGATTTAATGACCAAGTAAATCATAATTTAATTACATGACCTTTTTAGCAATGAATTAGCTTCTTTATGATGATAATAAATTTTGTTTTAAACTAGTTTTGATGGATGGAGAAATTACCATTTTAAGTTGGTTCAAAAAAAATTAATGCTCATTATTAACTAGAGTGAAAATAATGATCTTTATTTATTGTTCCGAACAATGCAAGTATGATGGTAGAATATATATCAAAGATAAAACAGACTTTTCTGTATTATGCTCTGTCTCACCGCTCAACCAAATAGAATACAGATACATTCCCTTGGTCTTGTACACTGCCTACAAAGATAACTTTGTCTGTCTTTTGCTCTGCTGTGTCCCCTTTGTCCTAGTTGTCCATCTCTTTTGTGCAGAGACAATAACCAAAAATTACTATAAAGACTCAGACCCCAAATCCCTAAATCATAACTCTCAAGTCATTCTGAAGATTACTAATTACCCCTGATTCGGAACATGCAGAAACTATACTTCTTCCCCATCTTATGAAATAACCCAAAACTGAAATTCAAACCTTTTAAGTAAGAAGCTTATCCATTCTTAGACTAGAAATCTCTTGTTGATGAAGAATCACAAAAATCTTCTTTAACCATAACTTAGGCATAATCATGTTTTTAATAACTCTTTACTCATTTCTTAAATAATACATTATTTGCAACCCTAATGCTTTTATTCTCATCAGGTTCACATGATGGAACAGTTTTATTCTGTTTGGGTGTTTCTATTGGTATAATCTCTTCTCTAATAGCTAGTGGAAGAGAAGTAAACCAGTTAAAAGAAGTGTTGAAACATACTCAGAACTTGGTTCAAGATCTACAAGAGGAACTTGAGATGAAGGATTCAATGACAGTGAAGCAACTGGCAAATGAGAACAATGAATCACAAGATACCTGTGATAACTCCTTTCACTACAGGGCATCAAATCCACATCTCCTCATACAGAATGTGAATGATTCAATGAACAACATTGGTGTAGTAACATACAATGAGAACACAGAGCAGAGTTCAGAGTCTATGAGTAAAATTGAAGCAGAGCTTGAAGCTGAGCTTGAGAGGTTGGGGCTAAACATGAATCCATCTGGTCTGCCGAGAAGATTGTCTGACTTTGTTGAGGTAAGTCGTTTAGCATTCTTGAGAGCTTGAAAATTTAGTTTCACTCTGATTGGCCATGTTCATTGCGTGAAATTATGTTATTTGTTGCACTCATGCTCATTTGGCTCATCTTTTGTTTGTGATTGCTTCTCCATTTTCAATTATTGTGGAGATTATTGAGCAATTTACTAAGAAAATAACTGGCATATATGTTTTAGAACTTGACAAGTATTATTTGACTCTGTATAATTTCTTTAACTAGAAGGTAATGCACATGTCAATGTAACATCATTCAGTTCCTCGTATATGATTAATTTATCCTGCTGTCATCTTATTCTTTTATAGATCAATATAGGATAAAGATATTATTTTTTATTTTGATGAGGACTCCAAGGAATTGTCAGTGCAAAGCCTTGCTGTGATTGCTTGTAGTGTGGTTTAGAAAGGTGCCTAGTTCAGGAATCTAAGTGTCCTGATAATATGTTATGTCATTTTTTTTGTAAATGTAGATAATTGTTCCCTTTTTTTTTATTAAGACATGGTAGTTCAGTAAATTTATATTGGTAGCTTACCTGTTCCCTTTTGCAAATATATTTTAGGTGTTTGATATCGAGTATGATATTGGGGGGTGAAAGTGAGATGATATATCATTTGTTAATCCTTGTGTTTTAGAGTGAATGTATCAGAGCTGCTTAGAATGTGAATTTTTTTTTGCCATTTTAAAGAAAGGCTAGTTCAAAAGTCCATTTTTTTTCTCAGAGTGGATTAAAATTATTCTAATGTGTAGGGGTAAAAAGGGTTGACAGTTACACAGTCATGTATGTGGGCTTCATTGCCAAGGATCTGCATTATCACTTTTCCTCTCTTCATTCCTCATACCATTTAATTTTGATTCTCAGAACATTTAGGCCCGGTTTTCAGATAATCAAATAAATATTAGAGTTTTCAACTTCTGGTCAGCATTTGTTTGGTTTATAGATCTATTGGTTATTGTTCCCCTACTGTGATAATCTGTGCATTGTTTCCGTGTGTAACTGGAAATCTTTAGCAGCTTAGAAACAATTATAAGGGAATAGTTCTTACTGTCTCACTCAAGTGCATGGTTATTTCTGATGTACATGATCTTTTACTCTGTTAATGATGGGAACCTGATTAGTTCATAAGGGTATTATAGGAATTTCCAGGTTGCTTGAAAATCTGGAAATCACAGTCTCAGCCTTATTTATGTTTAGCATTTTATTTTATCACTCCTAAAGTTACCAGGTTTTCCTATTCTAAATTAGAATAGTTATGTTGGAGGTTTAGAAATTCATGGCCTTGGACATGGACTACCGAGGCTGTTTAAACAAGCATGTAGTCTTTCAATATTTTCAATGCAATATTATCGAATAATATCCAGCAATTTTTTATGGCATGACTCAGTCTCCCTTGGGTGTGATGCCTAAGAACCCTAGATGTGAAGCTTATGTTTTTCCTTACCATAGGAGAGGCTCCTAGAAATCTGACATCCAGAAGAAACCCACATTCAAGCAAGCCTTAAATAGCCTTGGAACTCGGATTTATAACGGCTGTCAAAGCTGTCGGGCACCACTCTCTCATCACTGCCTATCTGCTGGGTTTGCTTGCATTAAATGTTGCCTTGACCTAACCCTCCTGTTCTCTATGATTTTCTGGTCAGCCTCTGGAGATGGCGTTCTTTCTTTGTTGTTTGCTCTCTCTTAAAAATCTTGTTTTATTTGGGAGCGGTCTCATATTAACTTTTAATGCAAACATATTTGGGCTCACTTTCATAAATATGGTTACTCTGGTTCTCACTGTGTCGAACCACCTGTTAGCATAGAATTGCATGGCTATGATCACCATGGATATTGGTGATTTAAAACCTGACACATGACTATGGCCATGTTTTATATCCATGCTTGCTGACGGGGGCAGCATTTTTGAAAGCCAGGTTGAAGTTAGCACAAGATAGGAAAGGATGAAAACAAAACAAGTAATAATAAACTCTGCTCAAAGCTGTAGGAAGAACCTTTACTGTGCTATTTATTTATTGTATAGTTTTTTCATGGTTTTTCCTTGGGGACATAGCTTCATTGTACTATGTATTTTACAAGTTCTAATCGAGTTCAAAATCATCCAGCTTGACCCAGACTCCACAGCAGATTTTGTTCGAGGAGAACTGGGGCTTAACATGGTCAATGGGCAAGTTGCTACTCAATACGAGTCAAATCCAGATGCAAGGGGCATCTCCCCTACTTGCTCTGCTAATTATGCAGTTTCACCACGAGAATTGAGCTTGCATCTCCATGAGGTTATTCAGTCAAGACTTCAAGAGCGTGTGAAGGAGCTTGAGAGAGCCCTTCAAAACAGCCAGATGAAGGTGCAACTCATGGAATCAGAACAAAAGAGCGTTCAAAGGTTGTTGTCAAACACCGAGCTAACATACTCCTCTGGGGAAGCAAGTCCGGTTGCTGAAGGAGATTTCAGTTGCATAGATCAGCCTCTAGTTATGAATTTATCCGGGGAAGCCCTGGATGCGTACAATGAGGCATATGAAGAGCTGGACAAGATGAATGATTCCGAGGAAGAAGATTCTCTGTCAGGGGTTTTCGAAAACAGTCAAGCGGGCTTGCATCTATTGGACCAGAGGGTGTCATGGGGTCAAAATGGCAGGGAAAATGGTTCCTTTTCACTATCTTCACATAGTCAAGAAAAGACATCAAACGAGCTACACACGAGTCAATTAAAGTCATCGGCAGAGTATGGCGCAAGAACTGAGGAATTGCTTTATGATAGGATAACTGAGGATGAAGACAGTGATTGCGATGATGAGATGGAGAAGCAATTGATAAAGCAAATTGTAGAGAAGACCAAGAAAGGGTCTCCTGTAGTGCTAAATGCACAAAGGTGGTTGTTTTCAGTGGATGACAATGAATATTAACATGCAATTAATAGAAAGTTTTGCATTATATAACGATATGCATTTGGCAATCTCATTTTTTTCTACTTCTAGAAGTTTCCACCTCCATCCAACATATTGAAATTTGGAGACCTTCGAAGATTGATCCCTTGCAGTTGAAAGACTTGTGTATATGTAACAACCTATTTTATTGCCCAGAGGATAGAAAATTAAAACACCAGAAACAAATTTTAAGATGTCTGCTTAGTAATGTAAGAGAAAAATAGTGGAGTAACACCGATATATTATAGTGATAAACTTGATGGGTCCAAATACACCTCGGATGATCTTAAAATAAAATAAAAAACAGTTTGTCTAAAAAAATAAGGCATCATTCTTTTTTAAGAAAATATTGATATAGAAGCGACCTGGATTAACTTGGTTAATTTGTTAAATTATCTAAGTCATAAGACCATGATAACTCCTCGCATAAAACAAATCAAAATAAATTATGAAACTCAATTGTCAATCAATCCAATGATTATATTTAGAAAAAAAAAATTAAAAAAAGAGCAAAATATAACTCTAGTCGATCTGTCAAATCAACAAATTTTGTTATTGGTGAAGATCAAAGTTTGCATATAAGTTTAGTTTCGGTATGAAACCTTGAAGGTCTGTGTGCCAATTATGGTTCCAGAAATTACATCTCACACCTGAAACCACCTTGATCAAGCCACCTCAGCCCAGTTAAGATTCAATTAAACCCACCAAACTTATGACCTCCAAGCAATCACCCTCTCAAATGCAGTCTTTGGCATGCCCAAACACTAACTTGAACAAGTCAAAGCCGCTCAAAATATAGCAGCGCTCAAAGATTGTCGAGAAAAATGCTTGAAGCCACGGTGGATTCACTCGGGAGTCGTCATGTTTGAGGGCGCTTGGTTTTTTCATTTAGTAGCAGTAACTAGTAATGGTTATGATGAAGATTAAAGTTATGGTGGCGATAATACCAACAAAGAGAAAATTGTGGTGATGCGGAGATGGTAATCATAAAATGATGAGAGATGGGGATAAAATGATTGAATTATAGTTACATTAAAATTATTATTTTACAAGTTAGAAAATATTTCTAATAAATAAATTAAGTTTATACGTTACTTTGATTCAACCAATTTCCCAAAAATAAATATTATAAAAATAACAAAAAAAAAATAAAAGCATTTCTTACAAAACAAAAGCCCTAAGTTGCAATTTGATAACAGCATGGTATTGTAATAGCTTTTGCGGTTGTAATTAAAAAGATTAGAAAATTATTTTAGTTTTAAAAAATATTTTTTTAAAAAAAAAGTGTTTAATTAAAACTTGTATAAAATGAATCTTTGCATGCAAATTAAATGAAAATCAAGTCTACATGAATTAACAAAAAGAAAAATATTTAAAAAAGTTGTCTTCTATACGGTTAGAAAAGAAAGGAAAAATATGAACATATAATATAACTGAGAATTTATTCTCATACAAAACCAACGCTAATATTAGTTTTAGCCATCCCGCTGAAAAAACAGTACCAAACAGAACCACCAACTCGAAGCAGACATAATTTATCAGTCACCACTCGCCAATATTGCTTATTAAGTGGTCTAATAATGAACAGCCCGAGAGAGAGAGACTGAAATTAGTTTCTAATCACTTCTGTTTCTTAAAGAAAACACTTCAATGCGATGCTCTTCACATAACCAAGTCCGAAATAAGAGAGATAACGAAGTTCAAAGACAGGAAGAAGGGTGGGGGAGCAAAAAAAAAACAATTTACTTTTAATATGCAGCTTCAACAGCTTCCTCCAGAAACAGCATTCTGTCATGCCCTTTTGGCAAAATCACCAGCATCGTCATCTTCCTTGGAGTTTGTGTCCAATGCATCATCTAGGTTAGAACCATCACCACTACTCTCATTGGCACCAAAGTGATTGCCATCACCATAACCTAATCCAGCATTTCCACCATCAACACTGGTGTTCATGTAGCCATCACTGCTACCACCACCACCAACTTGATTCCCAGCACCACCATCGTAAGTGTTTTGACCAGCATAATTAATTTTGTCATCACCATAGTTAACATTTGTCCCACCGCCGTATCCCCCACCACCAGCGCCGTATCCTCCACCACCGTATCCTCCACCTCCACCGCCGTATCCTCCACCGCCATATCCTCCACCACCAGAACCGTACCCTCCACCGCCCGAGCCATATCCTCCACCACCATAGTTGCCATAATTATTGTTAAAGGTACGCTGAGGCCTTTCAGTTGCATAATTCACCCTAACACGGCGACCATGTAGATCCTGTGAGAAGCAAAAGTCAAAACAAAATGATACCGAACACCAAGATGAGGGGAGCAAAAGTGGTGTGATACAAGAGAAGAATGTCAGTTCTCTCAACTAAGTTAAATGACGGGGTGAGAGGAATTGAGAATTCGATGATCGAAGAAAAATTACAAAGTAAGAGATTCTGCACCTCTCCCAGTTGAAAATTAATTTAGAGGAAATGTTAATATAATGCTGCTTCTTGTCTCTACTTCCAGCCACAGAAAAAAGACGAGCAACAAAGTGGCAAATTACCTGTCCATCCATGGCCTGGATTGCACTAGAGGCCTCCTCACTGGAGGTGTAAGTAATGAATCCAAATCCTCTTGATCTACCAGTTTCACGATCCATAATGATTCTTGCTGCAACAAATATAGAACAAATCAGCATTGGACCTATACTAAATTTTGAAATGCCAGCACACATGCAAGGAAAGAAACCGAGGAAATAAACACACTAGTACAAACTGCACAGAATCAGGGGCACACCCACAGGCAAACATCACTTAACTTTTCCCTCTAAAAGTGGGAATAGTAATTTTGCAAACCAAATTACATACCTTCAACAACATTGCCATATTTATCAAAGGCCTCTTTCAGACCGTTGTCATCTGTCTGGAAAGAAATACCTGCAATGAAATGTGATTGGTTTCAACACAAGCCATTAAACAGCAGGCCACCAAAAAAAGAAGTGAAAAAAAAAAGATGCACCTCCAACGAAAAGTTTTGAAGATGACATGAATCTTAATGCTTGATAGATGGACGGTCCTGATACAGAAATTTCAGAAGTGATCTGCCTGTTAGCAGTCTGCCGAAACATGTTTCCCACTTTGGTAAGAAACGCCATTGTACAACCTAAGTGAAACAAAACCTTAGTCAAGAACCAAAATAAACAAACCCCGTAAAAATAATGAGAACAAAGCCTTACAAATGTTATAAATGACTGATTGATGTCTTTTTCTTCATACCCAGTAAAAAGCGACAGAGCAAAATTGACAAAATCAATCAGAGATTTAAAATTGACAAAATCAACCAGATTTTAAAAAAAGCAGTTGCTTCAGAAGTTCTTGTTTTGAACCAGAGAAACCTAGTTCCAGTGACAACAATACGGATATTTAAAGCATCTACATATCCATACACACGACCCTGTCTAAAAAGAACAGAACAATTTCAGTATCGGTCTCTCCTTTAATCCGGATTAAGACCGCAGACTAGAGACAAATACGAAGAAGATCCAATACATACATAAAATCATGAAGAAGAAAAAACACAGAGAAGTTACAATCTTTTCTTTTCTTTTTCTCATTTACACTTAACACAAATCAAACCAGAGAACGAAGTTAACGAGTCTCGACCAGTTAGGAACAAGTCCGATCAAATTAAGAAGAGAAAAAAACGGGGATCGAAAAACTAGGGTTTACCTTTCTATGTCTTCCTTCGCTCCCTCTGATTTTTGAGGAATTCAACTAAAACCCTGTAATTATTGGGGAATGGGGTTTATGAGGGGTAAATGGTGGAGGGTTATATTAAGCGAGAGAAGTGATCTTGACCGTTGGATTAGAAGTGTGATGGTGCGGCTTCGGAATCAAGCTTTCCACGTGTTCCTCTGCGAGTGGATTGTATTTTCTCATATGTTACAGGCCCGTTAACTTTGACTGAAGATCTCTACTTTCAGGTTCGGGAATGCAAATATCATATATGTTAATTGACTATACTGCCCCTTTGACTTGAAATCGGTGTCGGATAATTGGGAAGGGGTGAGAAGGAAAAAAATCAATATTTTTATTCAATCGAGAAAAATAAAAATAAAATAACGAATTATATAAAAAAAACTGATAAAATCAATTATGATATTTAAAAAAAATGGTTTAGTCTAGTTCAACGATTTTATAACCCTCAAACTAAAAACTTTAACCGAATCACTCCATTTAAAAAATAAATGTACTGTTAAAAAAATTATCTTATACCTAAAAGAGAAGAGGAAATTACTATTCACTGGATATTTCACCTCGCTGCTTCGCAGAGGAACACGTGGGAATGTGTTCTTTTTCTTCTTCTTTTTTCAGTTACATTTTTCTTTTTCTTCTATTTTTTTCAGGTTATATTTTTTATTTTTTAAAAATTTTTTTTGCTTTTTATTTTCTACTTCCGAGTTATATTTTGTGTTTTTTTTTACTTCCAGGTTATATTTTTCATTTCTATTTCTATTTTTTTTGTTTTTTTGCTTTTTATTTTTTACTTCTGAGTTACATTTTTCTTTTTTCTATTTTGCATTTTATTCGTTTCTTGCTTTTTTTACTTATTAATTTTTTCCTAATTTTTTTCTTTCTTGCCTTTTTACAATATAGCTAAAACATAATGAATTGGTTACTATAGTTTTCCATTGTTCACGCACACGCAAAGTACTATTCACTGAACATTTGATCCGGTGTTTCGCGCCTACATAAGCTCGGTTTTTTTTTTATATAAAAAACACAAACCTTCTTTTTATTGATTTATAGAGTAAAATAGACAAAAAAAAATTAATTGTGGCCACTTGGTTCTCAGCGCGCAGGAGTTCGAATCTTTGCGACAATAAAACTGAATTTATTTATTTATTTATTTCTGAAATCTAGTATTTTTTTCTTCTAAAATCCGGTATTTTTTCTTATAAAATCTGTTTTTTTTTCTTCTAATTTTTTAAAATTATTCTGAAAAATTTGCTTTCTGTTTTTTTCTAAAAAATGATATGAGTGACAGTTTACGTGTACCAGGACTAATCTCCGGATTCATTTATTTTCCCTTTTTTTGCCACTTATACATTTTTCTTCCATGACCGGGGTGTCTGGATTAATTTATGCGAACCACGATTTTTTTTCTCATTACTGTTTAAAACGGTGTTTTCCCCTTGCACTTTTATTTTATAATCATGCTTCCTTTTTAAAAACAGTAATTTTCACTATTCAATACTGCTTGAAAAATGTTTCTTCCATTTTTAATTTAACCGGGTTTTTTATTTGTTTTTTTTAAACCAGAGTATTCATTACAGCTTATGAGCATCGATTAATCTCTGTATCTATTTTTTTAATTAATTTCCCTATTTTTTATTACCACTTATATATTTTTTCCCATGACCGGAGTGTCCTAGTTAGTTTACGCGCAACATTATTTTTTTTCTCATTACAGTTTAAAAAAAATGCTTTCCCCTTACACCTTTTTTATAACTAGACATTTTTTTCCATAAATGGGGACCTTTTTAAAAAAAAAAATAGAACCAGGATGTCCAAGTCAATTTTTTTCTTTTAACCGGGCTTCTTTTGTTGTGGTTTTTTTAACCTAGGTATCAGTGACAGCTTACGTGCACCACAACTAATTTTTGGATCATTTTTTTATATTTTTTTCAACTTATACATTTTCTAGTTTTTATTTCCATGACTAGGGTGTCTTTATCAATTTACGCGTACCACAATTGTTTTATATTTTTTCCTGTTTTTTTTCTCATTTATATTTTTTTTATAACTGTGGTGTTCGAGCCAGCTTACGTGCACGTCGATTTGTTTTCCACATATATAGTTTTTTTTATAACCAGGGTGTACATGACAACTTACACACACCATTAATAATCACTAGAACCACTTTTTCTTTTAACATTTTTTTCTTTTTTTTCCACTTATAATTTTTTTTATAATTGGGGTGTACGGATCAGCTTACGGGCACCACGACAATTATTTTATAGAATAGCTAAAGGAGATCACAATTTCAAACAGTAATGAACAATTATTTCAATTATGGTTTTCACATTTCATTACTTTTTGAAGAAAAAAAATCTTTTTTTTATATATTGTTTACATAATTCTTATTTTTGTCCATGTTTATATGTACATGCTCTTAGTTTTTGTTTCTTTTTTTTTATTCCACTATTATTAAGATTTTGTTAATATTTAAATATTAATGTGTGTTGGTCATCATTGAAGAAATAATGTTTGTTATTATTTCTCTTTTTTTAATTTTTCAAGTTAAATAATTTCTTCAAATATATTAATATTTATTGACAATTATTGGATTATATGAATCAATAGGCTGAGCATGAAGATTTCATGCAGATTGTGCATCGGGTTTGGGATCAGCCCATTACAGGAAATGCAATGTTCCAGTTCACTTCCAAGCTTCTTACATTGAAGCAGCATCTTCGGGGCAAGCATAGACGAAGTACTAACCATATTTCGTATAAAGTCTTCAAAGCTCAAGTCAGTTGGAGCAAGACCCAGGTTCAGCTTGATATTGATCCAAGTAATGGCAGGTTGAGAGATAAAGAAAGGCAGCAGGCTATGGCTTACTTTATTTTATGCCGTGAGGAGGAGGCCTTCTATAAGCAGCGTTCTCAAGTGTAGTGGCTTGCGTTGGGGGATCGCAACACAAAGTTCTTTCACCGCTCTTTGATTCATCGTAATGCAAGGAACTCTATTGGCAGGTTGGTGGATGATTCAGGGTTGGTTCACACTGGTAATCAAGAGATGGGGAATCTAGCGGTCAGTCATTTCAAAAAGTTGTTGCAGACTTCCAGTGAGCAGTATGAAGGGGACATGGGGAGTCTTTATAGCAGTTCCATTTCGGAGGATTCTCAAACTGCTTTGCAGGTCCCAATTAAGGACCAGGAAATTCGTGCAGCCCTTTTTTCTATTCTAGATGATAAAGCTCCAAGCCCAGATGGGTTCACGAGTTTATTTTTCAAGAAGACTTGGAGCATCATTGTGTCCGACTTCATAGCGGTTGTATGACATTTCTTTAGCACCACTCAGCTTCCCCGTTGTGTTAATGCAACCCGTATTGCGCTTATCCCTAAAAAGGAAAATCCTAATTGCTTGGATGATTATCGTCCAATTTCATGTTGCAATATGCTTTACAAATGCATTTCCAAGGTGTTGGTGGCTAGGTTGCAAAGTTGCTTGGGGCAAGTGATCAGTCCAGAGCAGACGGTGTTTCTAGCTGGCAGGAGCATTTCAGATACAGTGCACTTGTCCCAAGAATTACTGCATAATTATCATCTTAACTTGGGGTCGCAGAGGTGTGCTATTAAGATTGATCTCCGGAAGGTCTTTGATACTGTTAGGTGGGATTTTATCATTGCTACTATGCGGGCTTCAAAAATTCATGAGAACATGCTGGGATGGATTAGGGAATGTATCACTTCTTCAACTTTCTCTATTGGGATGAATGGGAACCTTTTTGGGTATTTTAAGGCCACTGGAGGGCTTCGCCAGGGAGACCCTTTGTGGCCTTACTTGTTCATCTTGGCAATGGAAGGTTTGTCGGGTATCATACAAGCTGCAAAAATTGCTCGTCCTTTCAAGTATCATTGGAAGTGCAGTAAAGCCAGGATCACTCACATGTGCTTCGCAAATGATTTAATGGTTTTCTACCATGGGGATAAGCTATCAGCTAGCATTATGAAGGATGTCGTGGATAGGTTTATGAGTACTTCGGGGATGTCCATAAACTATGGGAAGAGCAGATTATTCACAGCAGGTATTGACAGTCAGGAGGTTGATGCTATCAGTGCCTTGATGGGGATTCATCGCCAATCACTCCCAGTTACTTACTTAGGAGTGCCTTTAATTACTTCTCGGCTATCTAAAACGAACTGCATGCCCTTAGTGGAGTGAATCACGAGTCGTATTAAATTATGGACCTCTTCAGCTTTATCTTATGCGGGTCGCTTACAGTTAATTAAAGCGGTGCTTTTCTCTATTCAGGTTTACTGGGCTACAAAGTTTGTTCTGCCAGCCATTGTCATCCAGTTAATAGAGAAAATTCTGAGGAATTTTTTTATGGGGAGGTCCATCTTTATCCCGTGGCGATGCCAAAGTGGCTTGGGTGGATGTCTATTGCCCAATGAATGAAGGGGGGCTGGGCATTAAAAAGCTAGGTGATTGGAACAAAGCTGTTGCGGTCAAGCACATTTGGCATATTCTCTCAAATGCTGATTCCATTTGGGTTAGATGGGTCCAAACCTACCTACTAAATGTTATTCAAGGATTAAGGCAATTATACACCTAGGGGGAATTAGGTGTAAATACAATAATTATAGCAATTCTAAAATCAATTACTTTAAAGTAAAGAGATAAGAGAGAGAGATTGCTAACTCGGTTTTTAACGTGGTTTGACAAGCCTACGTCCACGATTCAAGTACAAATCCGTACTTGAGTATTGTACTCTCTTACTAGTCCAAGTAACAAATCTCGCTTGATGAATCCACACCAAGACTTTTACACCACTTGAAGATATGCCCTCTTCAAGATTTTCTTTCTTCCCACTTGAAGATGTATCCTCTTCAAGATTTTTCCTTGGTGATGTTCCCTCACCAATACCAAGAGTTTTATACTCAACTCTCAAGAGTTTCACAATGGTTGTTTTTGTAAAACAACAATACACTCTTAATAGTGTAGATATTACAAATGAAGATCTATGATCTCTTTATCTCACTTGATAACACTTAGAATATTTGAAGGTGTGTAAGTGTAGTGAGAATGAGAAATACTCTTTGTGTTAAGATATGAAGATTTAAACACAATTATGAGTATTAATGACGATTGATGATATGAAGGTGTTTTTGCATTCTAATTGCCTCAATATAAGATATGAAAGTTGTGTGTTTTTAGTTTTGCAATTAGGAGGCCTATTTATAAGTTTCTAAAAGAAACTAGCCATTTATAGCCGTTTTAATGCAACTGTCATATCAAGCGGTCGACCGGTTCACAATGGACAAATCAAGTGGTCGACCGGTTCAGTTTAAAAGACAATTTGTCTTCAAGCGGTCGACCGGTTCGGCTCGAAAGACATTTTGTCTTCAAGCGGTCGACCGGTTCACAACGGATACACCAAGCGGTCGACCGGTTCAGCTCAAAAGACAATTTGTCTTCAAGCGGTCGACCGGTTCACTTGGTATACACCAAGCGGTCGACCGGTTCATGCAGAAAGGCAATTGTGACAAATTATCTTTTCTGAATTTTTGAACCGATTGATTATGACTTGATCCTATAATCATCAAATCCTTTTAATGCATGCAATGTGAAGTGTGTGAGTTCATTTTAAGTTGTGCTATCAAGTTAGAAATTGAGATTTACATAATTAAAGCACTAAAATGAAAACTTCTTCTTTGTCTTCACTTGCTTGCATCTTGGACTTCTTGGAATGATTTCTTCGTGTACTCCATTATGCTTGTTGATGTATTCTTTGTATAATACCTGTTTATCGTTTAATCTCATCCAAGCATATTATTAGTCCATTTTCTTTTTATTGTTATCATCAAAATATATAAGTGTGACATTATATGTCAACACAAAAGGAGCGTTCTATATGGTCTGTCCATATGCCAGCGAAACCCTCTTGGACATGGCGTAATGTTCTCCAAGCTAGGGGCATGGTGACGGGCAAGATTACCTCAACTATTGGTAATGGTTTGAACACTTGTGGCATGATTAATGGTTGCCAGGAGGGGTTAGGCTTTGTGATTTGTTCTCTATGAGCAGATTGGCTGAATTGGGGTTGACTTGCAATGCTAGGGTTTCTGATGTCATTGAAGGGAATGAGTGGCACTTTCCCACGGTTCCAAGTGGAATTCAATCTTTGTGGGACACTATCAATTTCCTTCCTAATAGCTCTATCATGGATAATGCCTGTTGGGAGCCAAGTGCCTCAGGTAAGTGCACTATCCAGTCAGTTTGGGAAGAGACGAGAATTGTTAGGACGCATGATAAAGGGAGCAAATTGCTCTGGCACAGTTGGCATATCCCTCGCCACTCCTTTATTTTATGGCTTGCCACAAAGGATAGGTTGCGGACTCAGGATAGGCCTCACAACTAGTTGTTTCCTCAGGTTCCATGCGTGTTGTGTGGTGTCCATGAAGAAGATCACAATCACTTTGTTTTTCAACTGCACCCTCTCAAATGCAATTTGGCGCATGATTTCTTTGAAGCTCCACGTCACGTGGCCCATGGTTCCTTGGCTGCAAGCTTGGGAATGGGCGTGTGATGGGTATGCTTCTCGTAGTCAGCAACATTTTCATGTCTTGGGGATGGCCCTTGCAGCCACAGTTTATCACCTTTGGAGTGAAAGAAATCGGAGACTGCACCATCAACAATATGGGAGTGTTCAAAAGTTATGGGAGAACATTTGTGGTTCGGTGAGGGACAGATTGGCAAATCTTAATGAAGTATGTTTGTTGCCGGAGAGCATAAGAAGACAGTGGGACATTCACTAAGGTTCTATGGGTTTGGGCTTGCTGGGTCCGTGTAGGCTTCAACCATGGCAGCCTTCGGGCAAGGTTTTTTTTGTCTCTTTGTGGGTTTGGTCTTGGGTTTGGGCAGGTTGCTGCCTTGTAAGCCTCTTAGGCCTTTTTAGCCCGTTCGGGCTTAGTTTTAGCTTGTTGGGTCTGTTCCAGCGAAGCTAGCTGCTAGCTTTAGCTAGTGGTCTGTGTGTTTGTAAATTTCCCCCTATTTTAATATATCCCTTTTTGATTTGGTTCAAAAAAAAATTGAATTTTCATTATTTTTAAGTTTTATTTTCTTTTAAATATATCATAATAATTATATCTTTTGATATTTATTTATTATTAGAGCTTTGATATGTATTATCACTTTTTGGTAGAAAAAACTTGTTTTTAGCAGATTTTATCAATTATAATTTTACTGATTAAATATTAAAATCACAAAATACAACACATAAAATCAATCGGTTTTCAACATAAATAAAAAAAAATTCAGCGCATTGAGCGGGCCAATTCGCTCGTTGGTTTCTAATTTATAACCCTAGCACTCATCTTTAAAGAAGAAGAAAAGTGATCTCATAACTCTTACACATTCTACTAGCTCTCATCGCCATTCACCCACATCATATAATCTAACAAAATCAATCTTCATCTTTATATCTTGTTGCCTGCTATTAGAACTTTCATCTTTATCTTCTAATCTAGAAAATCAGTCACCCCTTCCTAGCTCCCACAAGGCACACACAACACCCAACCTCCGAATCTAGGAGATTCTTCTATTTCGAAGATGTTGATGCTACGTTTTAAAAATATTTTTGAAAAAAAATGAATTTTTCATTTTTATTTTTCCCTTTAAATTAAAAAAATAGTGTTTGAGATCATTTGCATATGCTGATATCAAAAATAATTTTTAAAAAAATAAAAAAATATCATTTTGATGTATTTTTGAATGAAAAACACTTTCAAAAACAATCATAACCACACTCCCAAACAGGCACAAATGTCTTCTTAAAGATGGTAAATGTTGGCTTCTATCACTCTTGTGACTTTGTATGAACAAACCTGTTTTAGGGCTAGTTTGCCTCTTACTTTTGTCTATATTTTTATCAATATTAAGCCTTTTATTTTAAATTATGTTGGCCTTTATCTAAGCATGTTGTAGCCATTGCATTATAATTGGCTTCTTTTTTATAATTATGCTCCATTAAATGATTTGCTTGATTTCCATGAATTAAGAGAGTTTTCAAAAAAAAATACGATATTTTATGATGGACCACCTTGTAATGGGACAACCAGCCCATTTTTATAATAAGCTTTTAATGTCAAATTATCAAGAGAAGGGGAAAATAACCTTAACTATGGGTGCCTTTAATAAATCTGAGAACATGAAGTTTTGCTTTTAATGTAATTTTTTTGTTGATATATAAATTAACTCAATATTTGTACATCATACGTTATATTTAGTCATGTTCATGTTAGGTGTAACACCCTCAAATTATAATATCATGAATTCTCTCAACATTTCTTTACCAATGTCAAGTGTTGGGTAATATGTCTAAATTATGGGATTTGTTTTTTGAAATTTCGACACAGTTTCCTCTATTTTTGTTGATATCAAGTTATTGACAACACTTATATTATATTTCATTACGACTTACATCTTAATCCAATCATCCTGGATCACATTCCATTCATCAAACAATAGCTCAATATTCATACTTATCAATATATGCAAGTCTCATAATATCAATTAGTAAATTAACATAAATGTACTACCAAAACAACTCAAAAGATAAACAAATTCATCATTATACGTAATAAGTATTAACTAATTACATATAAACCTTTAAACTACATCAATACAACATTAAGATTAAGAGTCATAATATATTTATAATAAATCTTATCTTATCATTTTGAAAATGATTTGGTCATACTAACAACTATACATATATATATATATATAATACATTTACTACATGTTACACCTTCTACTTAATTTTAACAACACAAAAGGATTTACACTCAAAGTAACGACATGAATATTACATTCCAAAATAGTAATTCAAAAACAGGAGTATTCCTATATCTAACGATCTGCATCCCCTCGCGATGTACCTGATTCAACAATAACAATATTACATCATTTATTCACTATATTATTCTAATATTAATTAATTACTCTTAACCTTTGAAATTTAATACTTTTACTTCAGTCTAACTTAATCCCTTAATTTACATAATCTTTTCAAAATTTACAAATCCAGCTAACTCATCTTAATTATGAAATAAATCTAGCACTTTCATATAATTACTCAGAAATTTGGTTTCCTTCCTCAGTCACCAATAGATCCAATACTTCCATTCGAATTATTCATCATCCGGCTAATATCTTTTGTTAGTCAATCAATCTGGTAATTCTATTTGAATTTTCCAGCATCTGGCTAACCTCTTTTATTAGTCAATCAGTCCGATAATTCCATTTAAATTACCCCATATCCGGTTAACCTCTTTGTTAACAAATAACACCGGTAATTTCACAAAATTTACTGATAATCCACTTAATCATAACTCAGTTTATTCATTTGCTCCATTCGTGTAATATCAATTAAATGAGAAACATAGATTATTAGGGAAACTAAAAATTATAAAATAAGGTGACGAATCACCTACCTTTTGCTCGGGATGACCCGACTCCTCCTGTCTGATAACCAGCTCCAGACACAACTCCTGAATCATTCAACTGTCATTCTATCATTATTCCATCAATATTTTTCTTACGTGTCAAAACACAAAGCACGTAATATTTTTATTTGTAATTTGCTCTAATAGAATTCATTCTCAAATATAACATCATTATTTTACATACAACCTCATATTTAACTCAAGTTACTTCTTTGCTTACTCTATGTTCATAATTCCTCCATCAAATAATTCTTCTATTCTTTATACCCTCACATCATATAATTCGTTTTATCTAAATACTATATTCAAACACAATTTAGACATCTTGTCTTCATATTTTCTTTTAACTAGTTTATTTCTCTTTTAATTTGAATTTACTTATTATTATTATTATTATCTCAATTTAAATTCTATCTCTTCATTTAGTCTTTCTTACATTTTCAATTATCATGATTAAACATGGTTTGTTTCTAAACATTAACATCAAAACTCATTCTCCCACTTTTTCCTTCATTTGGCCAAATGTGGTGTTTCTTTTTCCTCCTCCAAATTTTTCTTCATTTACTTGTTATTTAAACTTATTTTCATTCTATTCCACTTCAATTTCATCATTTTCCCTTCCCCTCCAATTTCCCCCAAATTCACATAAGAACCGTAAGTTCAAAAATCTAGGATTTAAGGGAAACTAAGGTAAAATTCCATGAATTTACTTCCCAACTTAATGAAATAAGCTTAAGAACACATCTAAATCAAAGATGAAATCTAAACTTCTCATGCTTACTTATTGCTTTTCTTCCTATTTCTCTTCTCTTCCAAGGTTAGTTGAATTTCCCTTTACAAATCTTCCTTCCTTTACTTGCTTTAGTGCTTTATAGGTTGAACTTGCAAGCTTATAAAGGTATCTTCACGTTTTCCCTGTTTCTCTTCACTCTTTTTTTTTATTGCCCATTCGGCAGTGATTAGAAGAGAAGGAGAGCTTATATGTGTATTTTCAATGGCCAATTTCTATTATACCTTAAATGATTTTTTTTGCTAGCACTACCGAACTCCATTCATCTTAAAATTTTAACCATATTTTATTCAATATATTTTAAGGTTCCTCAAAAATTTTCAGCTCAATCCGATGGTCGGATTGAAAATTACATCCAATAACATAAAACTAGTTGAATTGTGATTTTTCATCAAATTTTCAAATTTCTCTAAAACTTCTGAAATTTTAAAACAAGCTAAGGTATCATATTAGAAGTCTTGACAAAAAAAATTCAGAATTGTTTGATAACCCAATCAAGAGTTACGAAATTTTTTGTTTTACATAAAACTAGTCAATTTATAATTTTTCGCCCGGAGGTTTTACATTCTCCCCTCCTAAAAAAATTTCATCCTCAAAATTTAAATTCATACCTATATAAGAAAATAATCTAGGATACTTCTTCATCATTTCTGACTCTCTCTCCCAGGTTTCTTCTTTTATTTGAGAGTTTCACCACAATACTTTTACTAAGCACCCTTTTAATCCGTAATTCCTTTATATTTCGGTCCATAATTCGCACAGGTTGTACCTCCATAGTTAAATCTTCCCGCACTTCCATCGAATTTTGTGGAAAAATTCGTGTAGGATCTAAATTTGCTTTCCGCAGCATTGAGACATGAAACACATTATGTATCTCATCTAAAAGTGGTGGCTACAGTACACGATAGGCAACCATCCCAATTCTTTCTATAATTTTATATGGCCTGATATACCTGGGTGTTAATTTTCCTTTCATTCCAAACCGAATCATATGCTTCCATGGAGCAACCTTTAAAAATACCATATCTCCAATTTGAAACTCTAGAGGTCCCCGTCAATTACTGCATAGCTTTTTTGTCGTTCTTGAGCTTCTTTCATCCTTTCCTTTATCACCTTCACCTTATCAACCATGATTTGTACCAGTTCAGGTCCCAATAATTTTCTTTCCCCAACTTCATCCCAACATATTGCAGTTCGACATCTCCTTCCATACAATGCTTCATATGGTGTCATTCCAATAGTAGATTGATAACTATTGTTATAAGTAAATTCTACTAATGGCAAATGATCCTCCCTTTGACCTCCAAATTTAAGAATACAAGACCGCAACAAATCTTCTAAAATTTGTATTGTCCTTTCAGATTGCCCATCAGTTTGTAGATGAAAAGTTGTACTTAGATTCAATCTGGTACCCAAAGACTGTTGTATACACGTCCATAACCTTGATGTAAACCAAGGATCTCTATTGGAAACTATAGAAACAGGTACACCATGCAATCTCACCACCTCCTTAATATATAATTGAGCTAATTTTTCAACCGAATCCCCCATCTTCATAGGCAAAAACAAATAAGACTTTGTCAGTCTATCCACGATCACCCATATAGCATCGTGTCCTTTCCTGCTTCTTGGTAACCCAGATACAAAATTCATAGTGCTATTCTCCCATTTCCATTCTGGAATTGGAAGAGGTTGTAATTCTCCAGCTGCTCGTTGATGCTCTACTTTCATCTGCTGACATATGGCATACTGGGCCATATATTCTGCTATCTCCTTTTTCATGTTTGGCCACCAATAACTCTCCTTCAAATCTCTATACATTTTCGTGCTCTCTGGATGAATCATCAATTTAGACTCCTGAGCTTCTTTTAAAACTTCACCTTTTAAAACCTTGTCTCAGGTAAATATATTATTTTTCCCATCACTACGAGCCCATCATTTGACACTTGAAATAAAGAGTCTTAGCTGACTTTTACATTATTCATTTCTTTCTTTACTTCAGGATCTTCCCCTTGAGCCTTTCGTATCTTTTCTCTCATATTAGATTGTAGCATTAATGTTGCCAAAAACATTACTCCTGAAGTCACATCCAAATGCATATTTAGCCCACCAAGTTCCAAGAGTTCTTTATTACCTCGCACTAGTAAGCCACCAATGAAAGCTTTGTTCTTCTGACTCAGAGCATCTGCCACCACATTTGCTTTCCCCGGGTGATAGTCAATAATACAATCATAATCTTTGATCAACTCCATCCATCTCCTTTGTTGCATATTCAATTCTTTTTGTGACAACAAGTATTTTAAACTTTTATGATATGTAAAAATCTGTACTTGTACTCCGTTCAGATAATGTCTCCATATCCACAAAGCAAATACCACAGCTACTAGCTCCAAATCATGTATTGGATAGTTCACCTCATGTGGTTTTAACTGTCTGAATGCATAAGCGATTACCCTTCTGTGCTGCATAAGTATACAACCCAAACCCTTACTAGAAGCATCACTATACATGAAAAAACCCTCTAATTCTTTTGGTAAAGCCAATACTAGGGTTGAAGTTAACCTGGATTTTAACTCTTGAAAACTTATTTCACACTCCTTTTACCATTCAAACTTAACTTCCTTCCTAGTTAGTCGAGTCATTGAAGAGGCTATCGTAGAAAATCCTTCTATAAATCTTCTATAATATCCAGCTAAGCCCAAAAAACTATGAATTTCAGTCACACTCGTACTGCTTTTATCTTCTTTGGATCCACACTGATACCCTTCTCCGATATCACATGACCCAAAAATACTACTTCAGTCATCCAAAATTCACACTTACTCAGCTTTGCATACAACTTTTTTCTCCTCAAGGTCTCTAACACTTCTCTCAAGTGATTTGCATGTTCCATTTGTGACGAAGAATATATTAATATATCATCTAATAAACACTGCTACAAACTTATCCAAATATGATACCTTAACCTCGAGTCTATTTTTGAAAATACACATGCCTCTTTTAACTGATCAAACAAATCATCAATTCATGGAAGGAGGTACTTATTTTTTACAGTCACTTTATTTAGTTGCTTGTAATCTATACAGAGCTATAATGTTCCATCTTTCTTTTTAACAAATAACACAGAAGTCCCCCAAGGGGAGACACTAGGGCGGATAAACCCTTTATCCAACAATTCTTGTAATTGTATTTTCAATTCCACCATTTATGTAGGTCCCATTCGATAAGGTGCTTGAGCTACTGGTGTAGTCCCAGGCAGTGTTTCTATCAAAACTTCCAATTCTCTCTCAGGTGGTAGCCCGGGTAATTCCTCTGGAAATACATCTAGAAACTATCTTACTACAGGTATTTTATCCAACTTTATTCCTTTCTTTTCCAAATCTACTACATAGGCAAGATAAGTTGTACATCCCTCTCTTAATAGTTTCCTAACTGTCATGACCGAAATTATATTATTTGATATGATGTTCCTCTCTCCTCTAAACTCTACCCTCCTACCACCCTCATCTTGGAGAGTTACTGTTCTAGTAAAACAATCAATTTGGGCTCTATATGTTACTAGCCAATCCATTCCTAAAATCATCTCAAAATCATACAAGTCTGGTGGTAATAAATCTACCCTTATTTCAACATCTTCTATTTTTACCCGACAACCCCTATAGACATACTCTATAAGTATAGTTTCCCCTAGAGGTGTACCAATTGCTACCCCTTCTTCCATCCTCATAGGTTGCACTTTTAATTTATCCTTCCATTTCCTAGCTACAAAGGAATGGGTAGCACCATGATCAATCAATGTATATATAGGTTGAGATTTTAATAGTAAAGTACCTGCAACAACATCAGTGGTAGCTCTCACATCTTCCTGAGTCATACGAAAAACTCTTCCCTGAGTTCCCCTTCCTTGTACTCGAGGTCGACCTCGAATGGCACTAGTCCCAGACTGGACAGTCTACCTGACTCGTCCACGATCACAGACTGTTGCTGACTCTATCCTGAAAAACCTTGTCTTTGTGTTTGCCCAATAGTCCTCTGAGGACACTCTCTCCTACGATGCCACGACTCTCCACAATAATAACACACAGTATCTAGATAGGGGCAATCCCTTCATCTATGTTCCTGTCTACATATATAATATTTGCCAGATGTGACCGAACAATCTCCAGGATGTCTACGCTCGCATCTCCTTTCCATGAATTAAGAGGGTTTTCAAAAAAAAATACGATATTTTATGATGGACCACTTTGTAATGGGACAACCAACCCATTTTTATAATAAGCTTTTAATGTCAAAATATAAAGAGAAGGGGAAACTAACCTTAACTATGGGTGCCTTTAATAAATCTGAGAACATGAAGTTTTGCTTTTGATGTAATTTTTTTGTTGATATATTAATTAACTCAATATTTGTACATTATATGTTATATTTAGTCATGTTAGGTGAGGTAAATTAATTTCCAATTAGTCTTTTATATGTAGTAAGATCATTAAGCAACTCACCATCTCTAAAGGTGAACTTTGAATGTTGTTTTATAGGGAATTCATAAAGTCATGCTCCTAAAAGTCCTACATCTAGTAAGATCATTAAGTGTGTACTAGTTTGGCTTGTGATTAAATTAAATTGACTAATTAAAAATTTAGTTATACCATTGGGTATAATAATTATTCAGATTTATCTTATTACCATTTATTTTCACCCTGAATTTATATTTCTCTTAAAGTTTTTAGCAGAATTGGGTACAATTAAGCTCTTCAAATTTTTCGATTTGATTTTTGCACCACGCCATTTCTATTTTTGTTATTCTCATTTTTATTATTTTTATTTTCATTTTCATTTTGAAAGTTATCTAGAAATGGTTTCTAACAGTGCAATCAAATTTATACTTGATTTTGTAAGCCTATTGTCATTATATAGGCTTGGGAGTATGGTGCAAATATTATTATGATTCAAAGCATCGAGTTTTGTCTACATGACTTTGATCCAATTTGAATTGGATTTATTATAGCTTGAGCATAGAAAGTATATTTAATGGTTTTGAAATATTAGCTAAAAAATCATGATGGAAAGAAGAAAAATAGGTGTAATAAAGGAAATGAGATCATAGGTGTTTATACCTCATGTAAGAGTTGACTTTTAATCATATGATAGTTCATCAGATAAAGTAGCATAGACATGTTGTCTTCATAATGCCATAAATATGGGTGTTTTAATACCTGTTTAGAAATGTGGTTGAGATTGCTTTTAAAAATATTTTTTGTTTAGAAATATATTAAACTATTGTTTTTATTTTATTTTTAAAAATTATTTTTGATATCAGCGCATAAATTTTTTCTAAAAACACTAAAATAAATTAATTTAAATTAAGAAATAAAAATTAAAAAATTTATTTTTTTTTCAAAAATATTTTTGAAAAATAGTATCAAACACCCTCTTAGTCTTGTGGATTAGTGAATGAGGATTGCGGTTGCATGTGGCTCAGATATATAAGAGGAAGTTTAGTATTTTGATTGGATGAAGAGATTGATTGTTTATAAGAGCTCAATTGGGCCATAACATGTGACTAACCTATATAACTTATTTATATATGATATGTATAAGATCGGGAGTTGCAATCTAAAGAGATGTTGTCTTTACCATGTATAATGTTGGATCCATTACCTCGATACAATTTATGACTGAATAGATATTAATATAACTTATAACAAGTTTCTATAGTATGTATGGCATCATGGCAGTTGTCCTCTTGAAGTGGGATCTAGTGTGAGAAGGTATGAGTGGAATTGTCATTTATCGATGAAATCAATGGAATAAAAGTCATCACCTAATAATACAGTCACTAAAAAATTTATTAGTGTGTGAGAGTCTGAGTAAGATTTTTTGCAATAAACTAAGATCTTGTTACGTTTTGTAATTGTTTTTTTGTATAAAGTTTAAGAAAAGTCTTCCTCGTTAATAAGATTCATATGTTATCAGGTAAAAACCTAGTTTTTCTAAAACTCAAGACACGTAAAAATAAAAGAAATTATCTTTTTATTTAATATTGAGAATATATCTTATGTATAAGTTTGTGATCTCAGATATTTAACAAAATAATATTTTTGATAAAAAGATTCAAAACATAAAAAATAAATAATAAAAAACTCTTTTATTTAAAATTAAGAATGTCTCACATAAAGTTGCAATCAAACCATATTAACAATCCAAACATCACATAAAACAATAAGCATTTGGTTAAAAAAAATTCACAATGATACCACAATTTGTTTATAAATTGATATTTCAAGATATTGAATGTTTGTACTTTTAAAAATATTTTTCATTCAAAAATATATCAAAATAATATTTTTTTTATTTTTAAAAAATTATTTTTAATATCAACATAATAAACACTAAAAATACTAAATACATATACTTTAAATCGCCTTCCGGATTTGGAAAATTCATGGGGGCTTCATTAAAATCATTGTGCGAGAAAGTCATTAAAATCTTCTCGAATTTCCTGGCATAGACAACATCATTTGTTGAGTTTGAATCTTGTCACATTGCTCCTGAAAATGTAAAGAGAGAAAATAGGGTGTACATTTAGAGAATGGAAGGAAATCGGATGGCTGGCTATATGGAAAGAGATCATGGCTTTATGTTCTCGATAGATTTTGTTCTCAGCACCCTCTCTCATCCTCCCTCCTCTTTACTCTTAGTTTCAATGATCCTGATGATGAATCAGGAACAACTTGTATATTTAGCACTCAATTGTGTTTAAAAAAGAAAGCTTTACCGACTTTCATTTCTAAGACAAAAAAACAAAGCTAGACCAATATATTACAGGCAAAATAGGAACGAGCAAGCACCACGTCGAACTAGATTTACCCTCTTTCCCATACAAGAAGAACTGGCAGATTTATCTTAAAGAGGTATGTAATATTGCCCAAAAAAGACTAACAAGCCAGCCACATCCATCCTATTGAGAAGCTCTCATCTTCGTAATCTCTTCGAGCAGAAATTTAGATTCAGCAGCGAAATCAACTGGAGCAGTAGCCCTCACTGTTATCCTTTGCCTCTTCTCGTTATTATACTCGTTCTGGGACACACTGATTCTGAAAAGATGAGGAATCCAAGTGGCTTCTTTCAATTTCAGTTGGTAGCTGTTCTCTTCTCCCATCTGAAAATGTCAACAAACACTGGTTTTCATTTCTTTCCTTTTTCTAGCATACAATTACACATAATATTTCATTCTACTTCGGCAGTCTACCTGCGATTTGAGGAGGTCAAGTTCATCTGCAGAGCAGCCGATGATCTTTTCAGCTTCTTCATTGAATGAAGAAACCCAACCTTCACCACTCCCATCGGAAACTTTTACCACCATAATGTACCTGAAAGATGAAACAGAATAGACGCTGAAAAAACAAATCAACTTTCATTTTAGGCACAATTATTTTTTCCCTTGTCCCTGCCCCTCACCTTAAGCTGCACTCTGCATCATTTTTCTGGCATCCTTCACACCAATATCCACCCCCAAGAGCATCAGTCATTTTTTTATTGCAGGTCTTGCAAGCCCGATACCACATTGTCTGGTCAGGTTTGATGAAGCTTATATATGCTCTAATGCTGAAAAATGCAGGCTGCACAAGACACAATTGACCACTTTCTATTAATCATATCAACCAATTGAAATCATCTAAAAGTAGCTGTGCAGTGAATCAAAACAAATGCTTCCTACACAACATGCTGGCTGCTGTGAAAGAAAGGCACCGGCAATTTCTAGTTCTTGGCAAACAGAATTGGCAGTCCTCTCCATATATATATATATATATATATATATATATTACAAACGCTAATGACTTCTATACCTTGTCCTCCCCCAAGGATGAGTTGCTTGTTATATGAGCTAGAGATACTCGGTCAGAGTACATGGACCTTCCCCCACTCTTGGTCGAAGAGCTCAAGCCAGAGCCAACTGAGGCCATTGAAGTCTCTTTACCCTCAGAATCATACCTACCATAGAGTAGAAACCTTTTAGCTTTATAATCAATTATGAAAAACAAAACGATCAAAACCAATCACTTGCTTGAGGAAAAAGCTTACCAGTTTCTCAGCTTCTTTGATTCAGAAATAACTGGGTTGACTTGCACTATGCTCTTGCCCAGGGTGGACAAAGATATACCTGAAATTGCATGTGAAAGAACACTTCATAAAATGAACTTTTTTATATATATATCCAACAAAGAAGCCACAGCCCAAGAACGTATAAAATCCAAGAAATGTTTGTGGAAGACATGAGTTGACAATAAATTACCTTGAAAATCTCCAACCTTGAGGGATTTGATGGCAACTACAGGAGATTTATCAGCAATATCTTGTAATTCCTGTCCCACAGTGGTTGCAAGCTCATTCCACAATGACACCACAACTGTCTTCTTCCTGAATTCCAAACATCCAGAGTTTCAATATAACGTAAGCAGCAAATGATAAAACCAACTGCACAGAAGAGTACACTCACGTCTCATCAGCGACAACAATGTCACGCTTTGGAACAGTCTCATTGTTGCTCTTCCTTCGGATACTCATTGTGGGTGATACACTTTGAACAATTCCAATAACATCTGGAATTTGTTTTAGACAATCATTATTATAAACAAAAATGACGAGCAAACACAAGATGTTCCATCTACAACTGATTCAAAGAGGCGGTTCTCACCAACAAGATCTTTTGAATTGACATAGGGACCCAACTGATCAATTGGGACAAACTTGAATTTAGTTTCGGGAATACAAGCTGCTTCGTCACTAGCCTCTTCCACTTCAGAGTTCTCATTCAAGGTCATCTCATAATCATTTTGTACTGTCTTAAACTGCTTGTTAGCAACCCTGAGCGTCCCTTTCGATATGTAGTAAACCTTCCCCAACTCAAACCTGTCATAGAATTTCTTTGCAGCTTCATTGAACATTGTTGCTTGTATTTGTGTGCCCTGGACACCATTATATGTAAGTAGCTTCATTAATATTAGTCAGGCTAGAATTTAAATAAAAGGAACACCCATTAAACAAACAATTCAAGACTCTTCAACTCACATCTCCATCTGTTAATTCCACATTGAAAACACACCCCTCTCCTCTCGCATTCTTGTAGGTACGCATATTTCCTTTGCTTGTAACCCTGACTTTTATGGTCCAGTTGCCTTGGTAAGGATTTAATGAAACAAGAGGGTGAACTCTCCGTGTCATGGCCATTCGCGCAGACGGAGCCATACTGGCAGTTTCAACAAAGAAATCAGTGGGTGCGAAATCAAACATTCCATTTCATATAAGAGATTTTTAAAGAAAAAACCACATGGACGATAAAAAAAAAAAAAAAAAAGGTACTCACTTTCCGTGCTGCTCGTGTATAATTTGAGCAGCAGATTTGGCAACAATTTCTTGCTTTGGGTTCAAAAATAACCCTTTCGCTTCCTTAATATTTTCGCTATTTACTTCATTCTCTAGCTTTGGCTTCTTCAACAGCATACCCATTTCAGAATCTTCCTGTTTGACCTCATCCCTGATCAGCTCTTCATGTTCAGGTGAAACAACCTCACACTTTGTTATAATCAAAAACCTGATTATTGATTTTGTTGTTATCCAAAATAAAAAAGAACCCACGTCAAATTAACACTCATAGACAAATAAACGAAACCAGCTGGAAAATTAAAAAGGAAAGAAAGAAAGAAAAGTGGGCTTACTTTTCAGATTTACTAGGTATCTCATTGACTGTATAATCAAGAACACGAATGAGAGACATATTTTGAATATTCCCGGAGAGGATCTCAGATGACAAACGTGAACTGAAGATCGCTTTAATCTTCATCTTTCCATCACTAGCATCAAACCTGCAAAAACATAAAAAAAAAAAAAAACATGGATATATCAAACATACGTTGAAAGAGAAAAACAAGAAGACAAAAGGAAAGGAGATACATAAGAAAAAAATATAGATACCCATAGGATTTGCCTTTCGGCTCGAGATTTGTGACTTTAAGGATGATTTCAGGAAAATCAGCAGGTGATTCTGGCTTAGGAATCGAAAGCAGAGTTGAAATTCCATCTGGGCTCACTGGTTTTCCCGTCGCTGTCATCGTCTCTCTGTCTTGAGATGAAAATAAAAGCTGAGTTTTTGATAGAACAGGGCTGGTGGAGAGGGGTTGGGGCTCTTGCTTTGTGTTTTGTGGGAGCGGCGAGGGGAGAGGTTTTCATTTGTAAGAGGCAACGAGGGAGATTTTGGCGGCAGGCTCGAAACTTGAAGGGTTTTTTGGCGCTTTGAAACCTCTGAGCTCTTTTGAGTTTTTACGTGGAAGGCGGGAGTTTGTTTTGTTTTTTAACATTTTAACCTCTGGATCGCGCCAAGAAGACAGCACCCCCGATTTACTAATGAATGACTATGCATTGTTTGTATTTTTCTAATAAAACAAATTGTAATTATATAAAATGGATTCAAAAGCAATACAGGTAATTAGTAAAAATGTTATTTGATTTATAAAAATTCATGACGATACTTTTTAAGAAAATAATTATGAAATGGCAATATATTTTATCAACGTGGGTTGACCTGTTAAATCTACAACCTGATCATTAGGTCATGATAATTCTATATAAAAACAATTATAAGACTTAATTCTATATCAATTTAATTTTGAATAATAAAATTAAAAAATAATAATAAAATACCAACATGAGTTCATCTGTCAAAATCTTAACCCGGATCATGAAATTTGGATTACCTTATAGAAAGTAAAAAAGATAATATTTTGAATCATAATGAATTAATATGTCAAACCCACAACCAAAGTTATGAAATTGTAAAAAAAATTATAAAATCTAATTGTCAATAAACTCATCATTAAAAGCAAGGTTGTCAATTTTGTTTTGGTTGGTGCTTTGTTTTTCAATTGGAACGGAATATTTCTGTTTTAGAGTGTTTCGGGGTTGTATTGTTTTATGTGTGTGTATTAATTCAAAAAATAATAATTTCAAATCCAAAAATAAAATTATTTAGAATTGTGCAATTTAATCTAAAAAAACACAATAAAATGATTTTTTTTTCTAAATAAAATTATGAATATGTATAATATAACAAGAATGTCATCATCAATCTCGCAAGCTCATTACATTCTTTGATTACACTTAAATTTTAACATAATATCTATAAATATATCAAGAGATTCCTAGTAAAATTTCATCTCAATCTAACGGACGGATTAAGAGATATAATTGATATTGTAAAATTATTTATTATTTAAAAAAAAAACTATTTAGCCAAAACGGAACGGGTGGAACAAAATCGAAACGTTTCGGTCAGTATTGGGCTGAAAATTCCGGAATAGATCCGAATTTAAACCGAGATAAAACGGAGATAGTTTTGTATTTTTTTTTAACTAGAACTGAATGTTTTGACCGAAAGAGAGCGAAACAGACAACCCTGGTTAAAATTAAAAAAGAATAATATATATATATAATTTAAAACACATGACATGATAAAAATGATTGATTCTGCCTCATTTAACCTACAAAACATGTGACCCGAGCCGTAAAATTAGGATAATCTCATATAAAGTAAATTAAAATAAGCCATGATGTTTAATTAATAATAAAATGAACATTGAAGGGTTAAATAGAAAAAAAATATCAATTAAAAAAAATTAAAAAAACTTTAGTCAATTGGATAAACTTGTAAAACCAGAGACTCAAGTCATGAGACCAAGATAACCTCATTGGAAAACAAACTAAAATAAATGCAAACAACTTAATATTACATGATATTTTTTTAAAAAAAACTTGAGTCAACCAACCAAGACCATGATACAGGTTATGAGATTGAGCTAACATCGTATAAGCAAACCAAAATAAATTATAAAAACTAATTTCCAACAAACTAAATATTGTAATATGAAAAAAAAAGGATTTAAAAAGTCAAAAAATAGTTTTTATTAGGTGGTGCATAGTAAAACACCACCTCTTTCAATTTATATTGTTAGATAATTGTTTATTATTGCGTGTCTAATTGTATTTTTATAAGTGTAAAAAAAACTTTATATTTTGTTAATGTATTTTTTAGCAAAATAAATAGATTACATAAAGGTTGTCTTGATGTGACATAGTCGGATTTAAAGGTTTAAAAACAACTTGATTGACCATTTTAAAATATAGCTTGACAAAAAAAAAAACAAGACAATATTATATTTTGAATATTAAGGCGACAACATATTGGATTTATTCAGATTCATTTTTATCAAATTAGGTTAAACCCATCAAATCTCTAACCTAGTAGAGAGACTTCAATAACCTTGTATAAAGCAAATAAAAAATATTAGATAAAACTCAATTTATAATCTATCTAATATGAAGAATTGAAATAAAATAAAATGAAATTACAAGAAAAAGTTGAAACTACTTGTGTTAACCTACAAAAATTTAGTTATGAAATTGGGATAACCACATAAAAAAAATTGAAACAAATTACGAAGTTTAATTCTCAATAAACTCAAAGTTGAATGGTGAAATTGAAGAGTTCAATTAAAAAAACATCATGAAAAACCGCCCCAATCAACTCAAGTTAACTGACCAAGCTTGTGACCGGAGTCAAAAGGGTAAGATAACTTCATAGAAAGAAAACCAATATCAATTATAAAGTCTAATTCCTAGTCAACTAACTATTGAAAAATAAAAATATGTAAAAAACCCTAAGGCAATCAGGCTAACCCTCGACCTAGGTTATGTAAACTGTAATAACCCAATAAAAACAATTACGAAGCATAGTCTTCAATCAATGAAATATTAAAGGATTTAATTGAAAAAAAATGTATCATTAATCAACTTGTTTTACTTGTCAAACCCAAATCATTAGAATGAGATAAATCTATATCAAAAAATAAAAATAATTACAAATTCATATTCTCAAACAACTTGATGTTTAATTATAAAATTAAAAAAAAAACTCAGGATCAATGTGGTTAACTAGTGAAACTCGCGATCCAAGTCATGTGATCATGAAAACCCTGCAGAAAACAAATCAAAAATAAAAAGTTAGACTCTCAATCAGCTCAATATCAATGAATGAAGTTATGAAAAAATTAATAAAAAAAGAACATGAAAAATTAAGCAAGTCTAACTTGTCGAACTCGAGTCATAAAACTGAGATAACTTCATGGAGAATAAATCAAAATAAATTATAAAATCCAATACCTATTAAACCTATCATTAAAGCTTGAAATTATACAACAAAAAAACATCGAGGATGAAATCTTAGAAGGCTAAAGGATTCATTGTTTATTACTTAACCGTAAAATGTCAACTATAGTGAAATTACAATATCTTTTAGCATATGCTAGTAATAATTATCAAGTGCGGATGAAGTAAATTTACTCCTTCCATTTCAAATAAATTATAATTTAATACCTTTATGTTTATAAATTTATTGACTTTTTTATTTTATTTTAATTTTATGATACTTTCAGTTTACTATAAAACATCCAAATGCTTTGGATCTCGATTTGGTTCCTTAGTCTCGTCACTAACATGGTTTCATATGGATGAACTCTCTAACGGTACAAGACTATATATATACTAGACAATGCCCTCGCGCTTCGCCGCAGGCGGCACAATATTTTTTTCAATATAAAAACTATTAATTATGTGTATTTTTATTATAATATAAATTTAGCTAAAATAATAAATCTGTGCAGAATTCACGTCAAGTGCAAGTTTTTTTTATAAAAATATATGAATTTAAAATCGAAATAAATTTATCTGTTTAATAGCTTCAAATGAAATAACCAGCATAAATTTATCATCATCATTAAAAAAGCAAGAAAACTCGGATATCTGAATTATTAAGTTCACTGTATTAAGATTAGTTTATTTTATAATCCAATTTAAATAAAACAAAAATAAAATATAAATTGTGAAAATACATACAATAATCAAATAAAAAAATAAGTTGTTAATTTTCTAGTAACAAAAAGACGAAAACATGGATTGAAAATTCATCCTGACGTTATTGCCATTATCATTGCTATTAAAGCTAGAATTATTACTAACATTACAGCCAAAATAATTAAAATAATTAAATTTCCATGAAAAAAACAAAAGATTTTTATAAAAAAACAATAACTACAATTATCATCATTATTGCATAAATAATAAAATCATAAAAATCATATAATCTAAAGAAAAAAATAAAGAAACAGAAAACAAAAAAAAAACGAATAAAGGGAAAAATATAGTAATATTACTTTTAAAATGATCATCGATATAAATTAAAATTTCAGGAAAATCTTTAAAAAAATCAAAAGATTTTTATAAAAAAATAATCACTAAAATTATCATTATTATTGGTTCGGAGATTAGTGAACAAAAAAATGTATAAGGAAAAAAAAATAAAAAATAATAATAAATTGGTTCGGAGATTAGTCATGGTGTGTCAACGCTGACCTGGACACCCCGATTATCAAAAAATAGATTTGGTCCGAGGAGTGGTGGTGGTGCACTTGAGCTGGCCCGGAGATCGTGGTTATAAAAAAAATATATAAGTGAAAAAAAGCGTTTAAGGTGGCTGAGAGACCATGTGTATAAAAAAATGTTTAAGCGAAAGAAAATAAAAAAAAGTATAAGCGTGAAAGCACTGTAGCAATCCATATTGTTTTTTAAAAAATTCGGCCCAAGAATTAGTCGTGTTCTGCTTAAGCTGGTCGGAGATCCCAGTTATAAAAAAATGTATAAGTGAATAAAAAAATTATAAAAAAAGAAAAAAAAAGTACCAGCGGGAAAACATTTTAGAAAAAAATATGGGTCCGGGGATTGTCGTGGTATGCATAAGTTGACCTGGACACCCTGATTATCAAAAAAATTTGGATATGGAGATTAATCGTGGTGCATTTAAGCGAGCCCGGACACCCCGATTATTAAAAAACCAAAAACCAAAAAGATATATAAGAAGAAAAAAAATATGTAATAAGAAAAAATGGAAAAAAATAATAAGTAAAAAATACAAAAAAATGCAAAAAAAAGAAGAAGCAAAAAATAGAGGAAAAAAAGAAGAAAAAGAATAATTAGGAAAAAAAGCAAAAAAAAAGTAGAAAAAAGAGAAAAAAAAACGTAAGTAGAAAAAAAAAGTAAAAAAAAAAATCACTATTTCAATCCACAGTGCACCGTGTCTGTGTGCACAGTGCACTGTGAACAGTAAATAAGCCACACCTATTATATATTAGGTAATATATATATATCTATATATCTATATATCTATATCTATATATATATTTTGGGGAACAGTCCCACGCCAATATATATATTATTATTATTATATATTATTATATATTATATTATATATATTCTTTTGGTATTTTTTAGACAAAAATGATCCATATTTTATATATTTGTGCTTTTAGATTTTTTTCATTTTATTTTTTGTACTTATCATTTTGAAATTTTAATTTATGTCGGTTAAATTGTATTTTATTTCTAAAATTTTTATTATTATTTTCCGGTCCCAGAAAACACTGTAGCAATCTATAGTGTTTTCCTGCGCCATGATAATATATTTATTCTTTTGGTGTTTTTGTTTTTTTTTGACAAAAATAAACCATATTTTATGTATTTGTGTTTTTAGATTTTGTTTATATATTTTTTGTACTTATCGTTCTGAAATTTTAATCTATATAGGTTACATTGTATTTTATTTTTAAATTTTTTATTGTTATTTTCTGTTGCCACAAAACACTGTAGCAATCTACAGTGTTTTATATATATATATATATTTTCGTGAAAGGCAAACGGTTATTGAGGTAGCCGAGATGGTCTAAAAAACGTCAGATTAAGGTTCCCTTCGAGGGCATGAGTTTGAATCTCACTCTCAACACATTTCTTTTTAGCGAATCCACATTAAAATTAAATTTAATATATATTTTCGAGAAAGATGAACGAATGTTGAGGTGGCCGAGCGGGTTTATGAGGCGGGAGACAAAAATTCCGTTCGAGAGGTTGGGGGTTCAAGTCCCACTCTTGACAGATTTCTATTTTACTTAAAAATATGATTAATTTTTTTAATGATGATGATAATTTTCTTACTTTTTTAATGATGATGATAATTTTATGTTGGTTATTTCGTTGAAACCTATTAAACAGATAAATTTATATCGATTTAAAATTCATATATTTTATAGAAAACTTGCACGTCACAGGAATTCTGCACAAATTTATCATTTTAACCAAAAATATATTATAAAAAACAATTAATATTTTTTTGTGTTGAAAAAAATATGGTACCGCCCGCGACGAGGCGCGGGGCATTGGCTAGTATATATATATATATATTATTTTTATTTTTTATAAAGAAAATACAAGAGAGGACCAAATGTTGTTGCTCAGGGTTTATGCGCGAGCCTATCAAAATAGGCCCTCACACCCAGGCCTTTTTTCTCTCCATAATCCATATAGATGGCGACCTCTACCCTACTTTAAAAAAACTAAATAAAAAAATAAACAGTATGTTTTAAGATTTCCTCCAAAATTCAATCATTTTGGTGACTGAAAAACTGGAGCATAAAAGTTTTTGACCCAATAACTCATTTTAAACCTATTTGTAAACCTAAAACATCAAGAAAATACCCAAAGAACTGGAGAATTACAAATACAAAGTATGATAGATGTCACGAAACTTGTCGATTCTTGACGGGTTAAGCCAACTATGTGTTTTAGCGTTGTTATAATTATAATTCTTGTTATTACCACCAAAGGGGAAGTTTAGTTTACATTAAGACCTCGACATGCTACCTTATGCGATGCAGGTTTCTTGGTGTATGATTAGAATGATATATTTTGATGAAATTGAAACCCTATGCTAATAATATAAATAGATCATCTGATCATAGTTTTTAAACTTGACCTGGTACAAGTCCCGGGTCACCTAACTATAGGTGGGTTGCCATGGGACTAACTATTTTTTTATATTAAAAATGATCACATTGATAAAAAAAAAGAAAAAAAGAAATGAAGATGCTGAGCTTGATTATATGAAGATGCTACTTGCCTTCGCATTCAGTTTCTAGTTGGAGGTTTTTTTCATTGGAAAGAAAAAATAGAGAGGAACATGTAGCTTAATTAGTCAACAAATATCTAATCCACGAACAAATTCACATGAAAACCGTCAACTGTATGAAGAAACGGGGGGAAAATAATTATTTGTTTGTTTGTTAATTGTATAGACATTAACAGTTATACGTTTTAAGAAAATACAAGAAAAGGCATGTTGAATCATCACATAACAAAACCATGTTGCTTACTGGAAGAAGAAAAAAAAATAAAAATTAAAGACTGCCAGAATTAGCATCGATGCTCAGAGACCTATGGTGTCAATCTGTCTCGTATTTCCTCGCTCTCCAGATGGATCTTCTTCTCCGTTGTGGTACTGGTAGTATCTGTGGGATTTCTCACTTGGGCAGCATGCTTGTTAGCTTCCATGTCAGCCCCATTTGAAAATAGATAGATAATAAAGTCTTTCCAGAAACCTGCAGGCTCAAATTATACAGGGCAAGGAAAGGTCAATGAGATAGTTCTACGAAATCTAGCAACATACATGAATTGGACTCCATGGCTGCTTGCAGGGAATCATGGAAGGTCATATTTCACCCAGTTGGGCCATGGAGATGACCAGCTCTACCATTCCTATTTATCTCTATCAACCACAAACAATAACAATTACCACTGTGAAGTATGAAGTTCAAAATGACCACTTCTTGGTTATGCGTCCAAAATTGGATTCCACAGCAAAATTATGCACAAAAGTGGTCTCTTAAGTCTCTTCTTCAATTAATCAGTCAAGAAAGACGTGCTTTCTCAATGGCTCCCACCACCGCACAAACTAACTAAATCCATCAGTGTTGAGTAGAGCACATCCAACGGTAAATATCCCAAGAACTTCCTGTATTCAGATGCGCCGTCTGCAATGTTCATGTGAAGTTTCTTCTCCTCTGCAAAACTGTCTTCCATTGTCAACAACCAGGAGATGCATCCTTGAATATCTTCTGGGTCCACATGTGCCACAAGGCTAAGAATTTCACCCTGCTCCAACTCAAAGGACAAACACAAAAAATCACGGTTTGCTTTTACTCCCACTGCAAGTGCTTCCTCATGAAGCCAGCGAATAACCTGGCTTGCAACCTATCACAAACCCAGAACAAGAAATTAACAAATTGAGATTCAGTAAATCAGTGCGTGTATCCACATTGACATTCATTCTTTAGGAACAGGAAAAAACCCTATAAAGAATGAAGGACAAAATTACACAAATATGAATCGCAAACAGAATCCATGGTTATCAAAACAATGCTACATCACCTTCTAACGTCCATTTGCCTAGGGTTCTTCTACACAAATGCTTCTTTTAAGTTACTGAGATGTATGGATTGCAACACATTTATTTTGATACAAGTAGACAAGATACAGGAAACCACAGGAAAAAAAACAAGATGGCAAACATTATATAACTTCAAAAATCATACAAAGATGACCTGTTGTGTTCTTTTACAGGGAGAATTAATTGAAACCCGGACTCCTCTGGTATTTTTTTATTCCAAGGTTGGAAATATGGCATTACAAGCTTAACAACCACCTTTCATGACATGTACTAAAGTTATCAATAAAGTCTACTAGTTGCCACCAGAGTTTCATTCTACATCTTAGTATCCAAAAAGTTGAAAAGAACTGCCACATCAACTGCATTTTCTTATCATTCTAAAGCATCTTCTTTTACCCGGGGAAGCTCAGATCAATATAAATGCAGGGCATAGTCTAGTTTTGACTCCTGCATTTATTCCTAACATCATAAAAGCAGGAGACACAATCAGAAATATTGGATGTCGCAACAAACCTGCTGCAGGATTATCACAGGAAGGTCATCCAAGTTGCAGTCATATTTGTTGGTAGAACAAATATCATCAGAGCTGTCTTTAAATAGTCCAACAACATTTGGAGCTCCTTCTGCTTCAATGTTAATGCAATCGTCACGTACCATAACTTTAGTCCAAAACTCTGATTTAACATTCTTCATGTTTTGGATGTCTGGCGTCCGGGCTTGCGAGCTTGCATGGAGAATGGATGGAGGAATCTTCATATAGATTGTCCATGCAGATGACCGAGAATGCCAAGTGGGGTGAGATATCAAATGAAGATATGGCACTCTGCAAACCTATTGAAAACAAAGAGAGGTTCAACTATGCATCACTCCCAAAAAACTTTGGATCAATCCATGTCTAACAAGTAATCTGGACATACCACGTTTTCCAACTCCATAAGAACTTTGTTCGAAATTATTCTATGAGAGAGAGACAAGCAGAAATGACTGAGAAGACCAGATCCATCATTTGCTGGTTGACTAGGCATGCGAGTACTAGTGGAAAAAGGTCTACCCTTTGCTTCTACAAATATATACTCATGAAATATCTGTTTGAGATATATTTCACAAGTAATACAGTTAGGAAAACTAGTCTTTTTAGTAAGACTGTTGTGCTTTTCTTCAGCTAACTTCACTCCATCAAACGAGTCTGAAGGTATAACTGCAGATTCTAATTTCTCCGGGTCTTCACTATCAATTGCTTGATCACCCTGATCAGATGGCACAACAGATACATATATAGAAATGCCAGGACCTATGCACAATTGCAGATAATTTTCTTGTATTCCAGTAACATTGAGTCCAGATGATTGGTTAACTGCACCACGGTTCACCATATCAAACACCTGGAACCATAAGAACCGAAGGTTTATAAAAATGAAATGGATAGCAACATCAGAAAGATGAAAAGAGAGAAGCTACCTGTTCATCAAAAATTGTTTGATGAACCTTACGAAGCAGTAAGTGTGTGTCCTTCACACATTCATTATCACTTAAAGATTCTTTCTCAGGTTTTTTAGATGGATTCTCGTGTGAGCCATGGGTTTTACTCTTATTGGATTTCTTTGGACCAGCATTAGAATGCTCACTGAGAAAACCAAAAAGAAGAGAATGACAGGATTTTGAAGGTAAATTTATGGCTAACATGCCGTCTGAGTTATGATCAATGCGAATAGTGGACAGAGAAGATGGCTGGAATACTGCAACTGAATCATATAATGAGTTATCAAAAAGATCAATCATGAAGCCTTCATTTCCAGGAGCAATTGCTGCCACACGCTGCCGTTTGACTTTCCAGTTCTGCTGTAATCTATACAATATCAGAAGAAGAGACAAAAAGAGATAATAAGCTCACATGGTACTCCTTGAGCCTAATCACAGCCTCAGTATATAGTGTTTTGCATGGAGAGAAGCAAAATGAGCTGCTTATACATCCACCATTTCTTTCCAGTACAATAACTATAACAAAATGATGAAACATTAAGAGATTAACAAAGCAAACACACCTGATTAAAGCACCATAAAATCTTGCTTCCCTGGCAACTTGCTGTTCCAAAGCTTTGGCAGACTGCTTAAAATATTTACCAAGATTCTTTCAAGGAAAAAAATGGAACAAGTCACAAACTAAACGATGTAATCAGAATGTCAGGAAATAAAAGGCAGCTTTAAAGAAATCGTACAAAACAACAAGTCATCATTGCTAGCAGTTATAGAGACAGAACACAAGGCCCAATTTGTAAATCACATGGACTTGGAAGGAGAGGGTGCAATAAAGCTATTGTGTACCATCTTCCTTCCATACTTCCCGAAAAGGTAAAGAAATGAGGAAAACCATACTCGGTAGCACTGTAGCTTGGTTGCTGTTGATACAGCAAGGTCAGCCAGAATCTCATTGGGTAATGGCTTTGGCCTGGTCATCCCAGCTACCGTTACAGCATCGTTAGCTTCAACCTATACATTATTTTTTTTAAAAAAAAGAAGAGCAAACTAATTCATATACACATACAAGGCATCACCGCACTTTTCCAAAAAAACTTGTGAAGAAAGTATAAACAAACCAATACCAAGTGCTGTTAAACATAAAGTGCAAAATATTCAAAAGCTTTCATGCTACATGGCAGGTTGATAACAAGCACCACATTTTCAACTGTTATGAAAAATAACAATTTAAGTCGTGTTAACATTTTTATCCTAACTCCTAATAAAAAAAAGGACAATTTTGTGTCCAATCAATTTCTTAGCTTTCCTAGACTTACTGAAAAACCCAAATTCTACTAGCACAAAATGTCAATCCAAAAGGCTCATGTTTAGTCTCAGAAATATACAAATCAGGTTACACTGAGTTAATGGTTCATAACGCAGTACTAAATATCTTCCTTGAAGTACCTATTCATCAAAATAGGATGGCTTAATAATAAACAGCAATTCAGGAACTTTGTACAGAAATCACAAAGGAAATAGAAAGAGGATACTGGAACAATGAGTTGCAAATGAAATGATGATGACTCTCACCGTATTGATAAGATCAATAATGACAGAGAGTTCTTGATGAGCTAAGTGCAAGTTCTCCACCATGTTTTTCCATGGCCATGGTGTTGTTGTAGATGAGCTCTCTCTCGAGCTTTTCTTCTGCCTTTTCTTCTGTTTCTTCTCCTCATCTTCTTTCTCCACCGCCCAGCCAAAATCTATTCGTCGAATTAGCGACACTTGCTTCTCATCATATCCAATATCACTGTAACCCCCGCAAAAAACAAACGAAGAAACATTAATCATCATTAAAATATAAAATATATTAGTCACTAGTTCCCTCTAACTTCCTGAAATCTGATTGATTACGGAGTAAATGAAGAGAATAGCAGAGTTAACCTTAACACACAGAATTTGGAACTCAATGTTTGGTAATTGCCACTCAGGTTTATCAGCTCTTATTATGTTCAATGGAGTTAATCGGACCTAACTACTTTTCATTTACATACACATAATCACAATACAGATAGCTAAGAAAACACAACCGAGCGTAAATAATAAGGTTGATATGGAGGCGATAAGAAATAGCATACGTTGGAAAACGTTCGAAGCCATTTTCTTCGATGGATTCCAAGCGCTTGACAGGGAGCTTGTCGAGGGACATTTCCAACTTCCCATCCATTTTTCTCTCGTGCAAAAGTATTCAGCAAAAAACAATTACTGTCGCCGGGAATACTAGCAAGTGGCGCAACAGTTAAGGTGGTTGGAACTGCGTCCGCGTACAAATATTTATATCACACCTTCACAGAGACCGACCTTCCTTACACAGGTGGAGGGAGCTACACGAGACAGGGAGAGTTTAAATGAACACGAGTAGCCATGGACATTTTGGCTGAGAAGAGAAGAAAACAGATAATACGCATAATTATAACGGAAATCATAAATAAATAAAAAATGGAAGGGATGAACGAACACACCAACATCTATCAATCTTTATTAGATTTCTGAGAAACAGTCAAAATTAATCTCACACAGTCTCAGTTTGACTGCCGCCTCGATTCACTTTGTAACCATCTCCATGTTTTTCTCTTCTTCTTCCTCTAATTATTTAGGGTTTTGAATCGAAAGAGGGGGAGATGCAAGAATCGAAGGCGAGAGAGAAGTTAGGAGAGTCCGAAACCGCCGAGGCTTTTGTACTCCAAAACCACACAACAAAACAGTAAAATTTACACACAACCGTGCCGGGAGGGGATGATGATGATGCAAATTACACCGGTTACAGATGCCAGATGCAGATGCAAGGGGGGGAGGGGGAAGCAATTTGAAGCAAGAGGTCACGTGGTTTAACCAAAATAATCAAGTTGAACATAACTTTTGTTAAATAATGTTAAAATTAAAAAATTAACTATAAGATATTTTTTTTTGTGTTGAATACTAATATGAAGTAATAAAATTATACATAAAAAATAAGATAAAAAAATTAAAGACAACTTCACCACCAGATTTATGTGCACAATTCATAAAATTTATTAAATGTAAGTTGTTTGCTTATTATAGCAAATTGCTGAATATTCAATTAACAAACAATAAAATTATAATTGTTAAAATTCATTAAAAATGAGTTATTTGCTTTCTGCTGTAAACTGATTGATTATTGAGTCTGTTTTAACTATTTAACTAATTATTCAATTGATAGATAGTAAAATTATAACTGATAAAATCCATTAAAAATGAGTCATTTGTTTTCTGTAACAAACTGATTGATTGTTAGTATGTTTTAACTGTTTAACTAATTATTTAATTGGTATCACATTTATTTTTTGAAATTAAATTAGTTGAATCATTATTATCAAGAAATTAAAGATAATATTGACTCACAATTTTTTTCTAAATTATTAATCTGAGATATTAGATCTGAAACATTATATATAAAAAAGTTATAAAAATTAATTTTCAATAAATATAATATTGAATAATAAATTATTTGAATTATTATTATGATTGAAGGCAAAATCTAAAAAAAAATATTAGCATAAAAAATATTATTTGATTTGAAGAATAAATAAAAATAATTAAAGAACAAAAGAAAAATTAATATTGTTATAATTATGAATATAATTATTATAATAAGTTGAATTATAATAAAAATTGTTATCATTGATATTTTTATTTTATTTTATGAGTTATTATCACTATTAGCACCATAATTATATTTATTAATATAATAAGCATTACAACCATTGTAATAAATTATTATCGTTATCATCATTATTATTGATATCATTGTTTCAACAATAAAAATTATTAAATTATCATGAAGAATAATAATAAAAAAATCATAAAAGAAGATTAAGCAAAAAAAAAATTATAAGAAAAGGTTGGTAAAATTGTGTGTGTGTGTGTGTGTGTCTATATATATATATGAATATCAATTGAAGCCAGTAAGAAAATAAATTTGTATTTTTTCTATTTTATTAAAATTAAAATTAATTTACAATGATTATCAATATAAATCAAAATTTAAATACTAAATTAAATAAAAATTAAATCCCAATAAAAATTAAAAATTAAAAACTAAACTAAGAGTATAAATACATAAATATGAACAAAAAATAGGAATTATCGAGAAGGATTGGAAAAATCAAAAGAATCGAAACTAAATAAAAAATTAAAAGAATAAGGTCTGAAATGAAAAACAAAATATATAATCAATTTCGATTGAAGGATAAAATTGAAACAAATTAAAATCTCTATATCAAAAATATTAAAGAAGTGAAAAAAAAGAATAAGAATGGGGGCTGAAATGAGACATAAGATTTCTGATCAATTTCAATTGTAAGACGGAATTGTAACAAACCGAAACTTTTACCAAAAAATTTAGGACGAAAAAAACAATAAAAAGACCAGGGACTAGATTGAAAAAAACCATTAACCAATATGATTGCCCTGCATTTAGCTGCATGAGAGAGAAAGGAAAAAATAATTAACCGACCACTAAACACATCTCCGGCCGCATTCGGACTACCCGTGCACCACCACATGGAAGAGGACACGACGTCGCATCCGGTGCGATGATGGATGAATATTTTTCACCATCAAACACTGCCGCAAGCGCTATCCATGGAAGAAAACGCTTGGCATGTTAGGAAGATGTGCCAATTGCTTTCTACAGGAAAAAAATTTACATAACCTATAATTATCTAAACGCCTTTATTATCAACGCTTGACTTTTCTCCCTTTTTAGGGTACTTCTATATTGTTGCTGATTACAAGAACTTGAAAAAACAAATCATTATTGGAAACTCTCATTTTTTGTTTTATTCAAGGATAAGATGATGATTTTATTGGTCATAAGTAGTGAGAAAAATAAAAAAATACCCTTGAGTTGTGAGTGTTTTTTTGTCTGTTGGCAGGGGTGAAACTATATTTGCACTGTTAAAAAATCTAGAAAAGACGCAAACACCCTCAAACAATCAAATAATGCTAATAGGTCTTGTGAAAAAGTCAAAACCACCCTAGCCCCAAGTTAAATTTTATGCCCTTAAAGGCAAAATAATAATTGTCATCACCCAATTTTTGGGTGACTCCCCAAAATATATCAAAAAATAACAAAAATAAAATAAAAGAGGTCGGGTTGTTAGAAAAATCAATGTGCAAATTTTGGTTGTTTCAGCAGCGCGATCATATCTCTTTGTCCCCAAAATAGAGGAAAATGCAGATTTAAGACAAAAATAATTTATCATCGGATAAATCTGTATAAAAATTAAGTCAAGGGATATAATTATATTTTATGGGTCAATTTGATTTAATCGTCGGCCAATATAAGTAGGTGTGGGAATTAATTGAGGATCCAATTAAAGGATTTAATTAAGTGCAAGGACTTACTTATACGTGAAGTTGGTCAAATTAAGTCTATTAAGGGCTTAATCAATGAAAATCAAGTGTCGGAAGTTAATTTGGGCTCAATCGAGAAGTTGAGAATTTTCGAGGGCCAAATTGAATTTTTTCGAGGCAATTATGCAAAATCGGGGGTCCAATTGGAAACAATTGAGAGTTTAATGGTCAATCGTGGGTCAAATAACATAAATTGGAAATCAAGGACCAAGTTAAAAGGTGCGCAAAATTTAAGGGTAACTTTGAATTTTTTTTCACGGGGACATAATTGCACAAATCATAAATTTAGGTTTAATTGAGGGTGCAATTAAAGGAGTTATAAGTTGAGGGACCAAATTGTATTTTTTTTACATCCCAAAAATAATAACCCACCTCTTGTCGGCCATTGTTCCCCTCACCTCCGCAAATTAGGGAGCCGAAAATTGCAAGTTACCGTTGCATCATTGGCTATTTAAACCAAGGCCACGGACAGAGCAAAGACAGGGACGAGTGGGAGGAAGACCACGAACAGGGAAGCAAAAACGGGGGGCAGAAACATTGAAAAACAGAGGAGGAGGAAGAAGACGGGAAGAAGAAGATTGAAACCAGGGGAATTACACGTGAAGATTCAAAGTTTTTGATTTCTGTTTTCCTTCACTTTCTCAGGCTCTCGTTTTCCCTTCTTTCCTCATTTTTTTTATCTACATTCGTTCCCTGTCTCTCGGTCTCGGTTTTCCTCTCTCTCTCTAGGAATGGAGCTCCGTTCTCTCTCTCGCTCCCTGTCAACAGCTCCGGACGCCACCCAACGACACCCTTGTAATCACAGAAATCTTCCCCTCGACACCAGGAACTCGTCCCCATCCTCGGAGGAAAGGAGCAGCGGCGACACTCGACGCAACACCAACAGGCCGGAACTTCAAGGGCTTCCTCCGGCCACTACAGACCACCGTTGACGGTGAAACAACCACCACGACAACCACCTTGACCTCAGCTATCTGACCATACCCTCAGGTGAGCCTCTCGTCACAACTCATTTTTTACTATTCCTCCGTCTTCAACCTCACGCCCTGCATGCAGTGGGACGTGATTGTCCCACTGTTCATGCGGGCCGAGTTTAGGTGTTTTGGGCCAGGCTTTTGTGTCTGGCCCAAACACATGCTGGGCCATCATTTCGGCCCAGCCCCCCATCATCCTCTTTGAGCCCAGCCCTTTGCCCACTTGGGCTCCCGGCCCACGTTAGACAGGAGCCCAGTCCACTTCCCCGTCGGGCCGAAGCCCGGTCCAGTCCCCCTGGGCTGTCAGTCCAGCCCGAGATGGGCTGGGCTTTCAGCCCATGTCCTAAATCATCTGGGCCGACAGCCCAGACCAAGATGGACTGGGCTTTCAGCCCAGATTTCAGAGGGGTGGGCTGGCAGTCCAGCCCACCCGAAATATATAAATATATAAAAATAAAAATAAAAATAAAAATAATAAAATATTTTTCTTACTTTAAAAAAATATATACATTCTTTTTTTAACAAAAAGAAATTTCAAAGATATAAAAATGTATTTGTTTTTGTGCATACGGGCAAATTCCATGACTTTTCCATATATATTTTTCATAAAAAAATATGTTGCATCTTTCTCATATTTTGAAACGAAAATTGAATATCGTAACCGGTTTATGATTATCCGTTGGAATTTGGCCAAAATGTCAAAAATAATTTTAAATATTTTTGTTTTATCTATTAGGATGTAAATTTACATTGTAAAGTACACCCAAGGATAAAAAAATATACAATTTTAAATATTGTTATTTTATCTATTAGGGTGTAAATTTGCATTGTAAAGTACATCCATAGATAAGAAAAATATAATTTTAAATATTTTTGCTTTATCTATTAGGGTGTAAATTTACACTGTAAAGTACATCCGTAGATATAAAAAAAAAAGAATTTTTGCCAGGGTGTAGATTTACATTGTAAAATACGCCCGCAAATAAAAAGTGGTTTTCAAAATGCAATGTAAAATTTTTAAAGATAGAAAAATCAAACAATAATGCAGCTTACTTTAGGTAGGGTGCACCGGGGGTGACGCGTCTTCCCCTTGCACAACAAGTCCCCTTACCCTAGACTCTCGCAGACCAATAGGTTCCTAGTGACCTTAATACTAGGTGGCGATTCCTGATATTTATAGTCGTAATTTTTACGATTATAAAAATAATTCCACATTTCACCGTGCACCGTTGTTTCCCCGAACCCCGGGGTGATCGCAGGGCGCGAAGCGCGTCCCAAAAAATCGTCGCCGCAATAATAATTATAATATTAAAATTCACAATAATTTATATCTATTGCTATAGTGTTTTCCAACACAGTATAACTTCTTTGTGAATTTTGTTAATTTTAATTTGCTAATGTGACCATATTATTGTTTATGTATACATATAGTGAAAATGGAGGATAAGCCTTTTAAAGAGTCTAGTTTTAATCTAACAACGCTTTCATGTAATTCCATTTGTTTAGAAATATTAATTGCAATTGATGAATTTGCTAGTAAATTTCTCTCTTCTCCTTAGACTTTAGATATAGAAAAAAAAATGAATTCTTGGACTAAATTGTAAGAGTTCCAAACTACAAAGAAAATAATTGAAATATAAAAGCTATTATTTTTTCTTAAAAAAATGTGTTGAATGAACAATAATAAAAAGAAAAACCTTAAAATTTTTATTCCATTGTTTATTTTGATCACCTTATTCTTTTAAGAAAAAAATTAATTTTTTTTATATAAAACCAAGCGCAGTCCCACACTAGAGATATATTTAAATATTTTTATGATAATCTCATGAAAAAAAATCAAAATAAATTATAAAATATAATTTTTAATAAACACAATATTAAAAAATTTAAAAAGAAAAAAACAGCCAAATCATGTGAATCCATGATTAATAAAACAAAAGATCTTTTAAACTTTTTTTATTTTATTTTAATTTATTTATAGTTAATATATTGGAAGTATGTTTAAGATAGCATAGAAAGTGAACTATTAGGAAAAAAATGCGGCGCATAATTTCTCAGATTTTTGAATTATTTTAATGTATGAAATAAAAAATAAATTGTAAAAATTATTTTTATATATTTTTTAAATAAAATATTTTAAAAAGCAATAACGATTTTGTTACGGGAAAAATGAGGAGATTGTTTTCTTTGGCTTCTTTCAACTCGCCGATTTAATTATTATTTTATTATTATTATTAGCGGTGGGACAAGACGGGAGGCGAGAGGTGTTAGCAAGCTTCCATACCTTTCTAGTAGTTTCTAGTGCCACGTATCCACTAGTTTCCAGATGTCTCCGAGGTGTCTTCATAACACACCCTCGTTCTCGCTGATCATGCGAACGAAAAACAAAAAAGAAATCAAATTCAATTCGGAAACAGATTCAACAATCGAAAGTCTCAGCTCTCTAGCTGAAAGAAAAACATCCGTTTCGATATCCGATCAGGTACGAAGAAATTAGAATTATAATTTTCTTTTCCTTCAATTTCCTTTTCTAGTTTTAGCGCTGTTCTGTTCTGTTGTTTCTCCTTGTCCGAGCGGCGACAGCAACACATTTTTTATTCTTATTTCAAGTATACTGGCTAGCAGCTGAACAACAACCAAATTATATATTTTTGGAAAAATCTTACATGTCTGTCGTGCTTAACTCTTATGATCAGTACCAAAACCGTTGTTGCTGATTTCCTTCGCCTGACGTCGAAGTCAAAGAATCAATGGATCCTGGAAAGTTCACACACAAGACCAATGAGGCTCTTGCAACAGCTCACGAATTGGCAATAAGTTCTGGTCATGCCCAGATAACCCCATTACATCTTGCTGTGGCCCTTATTTCAGACCCTAATGGAATCTTGAGACAAGCGGTTGCCAATGCCGGTGATGGTGAGAATGCTGCGCAGGCAGCAGAAAGAGTTTTCAATCAAGTCCTCAAGAAACTACCATCCCAGTCTCCACCTCCTGATGAAGTTCCGCCCAGCACTAGTCTTATCAAGGCGATAAGACGTTCTCAAGCGTTACAAAAATCACGTGGGGACTCCTATTTAGCTGTCGATCAGATTATCTTAGGCCTTCTCGAGGACTCCCAAATAAGAGATTTGTTCAAAGAAATCGGAGTTTCTGCTTCCACAGTGAAATCTGAGGTAGAGAAACTCCGAGGAAAGGAAGGGAAGAAGGTGGAGAGTGCTTCCGCGGATACTAATTTTCAGGCATTGAAGACTTATGGGAGAGATCTCGTGGAAGATGCGGGAAAGCTTGATCCTGTTATTGGAAGAGATGAGGAGATCAAAAGGGTTGTCAGGATCCTGTCACGGAGAACTAAGAACAACCCGGTCCTTATTGGAGAGCCAGGAGTAGGCAAAACTGCAGTTGTTGAAGGTTTGGCCCAGAGGATTGTGAGAGGGGATGTTCCAAGTAATCTTGCTGATGTCAGGCTCATTGCCTTGGATATGGGTGCTCTTGTTGCCGGGGCAAAGTATAGAGGGGAATTTGAGGAGAGATTAAAGGCGGTGTTGAAAGAAGTGGAAGAAGCTGAGGGGAAGGTGATTCTGTTTATTGATGAAATTCATCTTGTTCTAGGTGCGGGTCGAACAGAGGGGTCCATGGACGCTGCTAACCTATTTAAGCCAATGCTTGCAAGAGGTCAGCTTAGGTGCATCGGTGCCACGACCCTGGAAGAATACAGGAAGTATGTGGAGAAAGATGCTGCGTTTGAGAGGAGGTTCCAACAAGTCTATGTGGCTGAGCCTAGTGTTCCAGACACAATAAGCATTCTTCGAGGATTGAAAGAGAAGTATGAGGGTCATCACGGTGTTCGAATTCAGGACAGAGCCCTCGTGGTTTCAGCTCAATTATCAAGTCGATATATTACAGGTGCGTTTTGACAGTACAATTCCACTATCAGGTTTTGATATGCACCAGTAATTTTGGAATTGATGATTTTATTTTCATACATGGTTGATTGATATCTTGGGATCATTTGGTGGGATAATAAATACTGATTTTTTCGGTTGATGTATTAAGGTCGTCATCTGCCTGATAAAGCAATTGATTTAGTCGATGAAGCCTGTGCAAATGTGAGAGTCCAACTTGATAGTCAGCCTGAAGAAATTGATAGCCTTGAAAGGAAGAGAATGCAACTAGAAGTTGAACTTCATGCTCTTGAGAAGGAGAAGGATAAAGCTAGCAAAGCTCGACTGGCTGAAGTAAGAATCGCACCTTAAAAGAAGATCTGGAGACCAATTATGTGCATCTTAGTAACTCTCTCATGGTAAATCTGACAATGTTGATACTGTTTCAGGTCGTAAAAGAACTCGATGACTTGAGAGACAAGCTCCAGCCCTTGTTGATGAAATACAAAAAGGAGAAAGAAAGGATTGATGAGATCAGGCGGCTCAAGCAGAAGAAAGAGGAGATACTTTTCTCCATACAAGAGGCCGAAAGAAGATATGATTTAGCCAGAGTTGCTGATTTGCGCTATGGTGCGCTGGAGGAAGTGGAAGCTGCCATAGCACGTCTTGAAGGATCAACAACTGACGAGAACTTAATGCTGACAGAGACTGTTGGACCAGAACAGATTGCAGAAGTGGTGAGTCGGTGGACTGGCATTCCTGTCACAAGACTTGGCCAGAATGAGAAGGAGAGGCTAATCGGGCTTGCAGATAGGTTGCATCAGAGAGTGGTTGGACAGGACCAAGCGGTGAATGCTGTTGCAGAGGCTGTGCTGAGGTCAAGGGCTGGCTTAGGCAGGCCTCAACAGCCGACTGGCTCATTCCTGTTCTTGGGTCCAACTGGTGTTGGCAAGACTGAGCTTGCCAAAGCTCTTGCTGAACAGCTCTTTGATGATGAAAACCAACTAGTGAGGATCGATATGTCTGAGTACATGGAGCAACACTCAGTAGCTCGACTTCTTGGTGCTCCTCCTGGGTAAGCACTTGTTTTTCATCCATTTCTTTTACTCTGCTCTACAAGGCTGCATTTATAGTATCTCACGGTGTGTGTATTTCAGGTATGTGGGGCATGAAGAAGGTGGGCAGCTGACAGAGGCCGTGAGGCGGAGGCCTTACAGCGTTGTGCTGTTTGATGAAGTGGAGAAAGCTCACGTTTCTGTCTTCAATACCCTTCTTCAAGTTCTTGATGATGGAAGGTTAACAGATGGTCAAGGCCGCACTGTAGATTTCAGAAACACGGTGATTATAATGACCTCCAACCTTGGAGCTGAGCACCTTCTGTCTGGACTGCTGGGCAAGTGTTCCATGCAAGTTGCTCGAGATAGAGTGATGCAAGAGGTAAACTTGATGCTCAATAAATTCTGTCATAGGCTTCTTGGTTGAAGAAAATCGAGATATTAACCTGTTGTGAGTTGGTTTCTCTAACAGGTTAGAAAGCAGTTCAGGCCTGAGTTACTTAATCGGCTTGACGAGATAGTTGTTTTTGATCCACTCTCTCATGACCAACTAAGAAAGGTTGCAAGGTTACAAATGAAGGACGTTGCAAGCCGGCTTGCGGAGAGGGGTATTGCCTTGGCAGTTACAGACGCTGCACTGGATTATATTTTGGCAGAAAGTTATGATCCTGTGAGTCTTCTTACACCGAATTCTTCTGTCATTTCTTATGCACTCTTGTTTTGATAAACTCACTCACACCGTCTATCTCTTGTTTTAATTAGGTCTATGGTGCACGTCCCATAAGGAGATGGCTCGAGAGGAAGGTGGTCACAGAGCTATCGAGAATGCTTGTGAGAGAAGAGATTGATGAGAACTCTACTGTGTACATAGATGCAGGCCCAGATGGACATGGCCTGGCTTATGCTGTTGAGAAGAATGGTGGGCTCGTTAATGCAACCACCGGGCAGAAGAATGATGTTTTGATTCAAATTCCTCAAGGGCCAAGGGATGAAGCTGCCCAGAAAGTGAAAAAGATGAAAATTCAAGAGATTGTCGATCATGTCGACGATGACGACGAGGAGATGATCGAGTGAACTGCTCGTAAGGGTCAAGGCGCTGCAGGAAAAATGAATGTCTCGACGAGATGAATGGTTTCTGAAGTCTGCCTTTTTCTGTGTTCTGTTCTCCCTTCACATGTTAAATATGGAGTCCCAAGTCACCATGTAATCAAGAATGCTACCTCACCTGCTTTATGTTTTTGAAATGGTGGGATGTTTAAATCGACTCTAGAACTTATATATCTATATATCTTTCTTACATCTTGAATGCTAGAGTCTAATGAAATTGTTATTGTTGCGTTTTCTGTGGCTCTCTTTTTACCAGCAACTCACAGCCTCCATCTACGACAATAGCGCCTCCGTAGTCCCTTTTTCCATCTCTACCCGCCATGCTCTAGCAACGCTACCAGCCACCACCATTCTCCATCGCCGCCACCTCAACAACAGCTCAGCCTCCTTCCATGATAGTCACATGACATCGAGCATATTATCCAGCCACGACAGAACACTCTGTCACTAGGAGCTTGCTGTGTTTTTTTGCAAGTCTCTCCTGTTCATGATCAGGAAAAAAGAAAAGCAGAAATCGATCCATATCTACCTCTTTCCCCTTCGATGAGCTGCGGCATGTGCTTCTATGGGCTGCCAGTGATGATCCGCTTTCAAAAGCTTTCCATCACTGTTCTTGTACCCCTAGCCGTCTCCAGACCTTTCACTTTTTATTTTTTTTGGATAAATTACTATAAAATTGTGAAATCTCAAGAGAATATTTATTACTGTGTATAATCTTGAAATGTTTGGATATTATTTAATCTAAACTAATGTGTTTTTTATTTGATAATTTATGTTGAATTGTGTTTTTATTTTTAGGGTTGAGATTGTTAATTGAACTTAAAATTTTAATTTAGGGATTAAGTTTGAGTTTGGTGTTCGCTAGCTATTGATTGAGTGTTTGATTACTAATTATAATGTTTTTTCAAATGTGATTTTAGTCAAATTTTCAAATGTTCATAAGATAATTTGCAATTAATTTTGATTTTTTTACATTATTTTTACTTCATTATTTAATATTTAGAATTGTGACCAAAAAATGTATTAAATAATGTTTTATTAGATAAAATAAATTTTATTTATATAAATACACAAGATTATGAATTTATATGTAAGATATAACACCCCTAAAACTTCATTTAATACATTCATTATTCCTTGTCAAGTTACAAAAAATTCAAGATTTTTTTTATTCAAACGATTTTCAACACCTGTCACATCCCCTTCCCCGAGATAAAACACCAATCACATCAAATGAAAAATATAATAAATTTTATCTTATTTTTTTGTATATAGTCTTCATATAAAAGTCTACCAAGATTTCTACTGAAGTTTCGGCAAAATCTCCTCTATAATAGGAGGTCCCAATTTATTGACATATAGCGTATTTACACTTCTAATATCCCTCATCTCACAACTTAAATGATCACAACCAAATACTAACATACAATTTATAATCCTAACATTTATAGTCCAAATCAATCATATAATTTTTGAATAAACCACTCATGGTTGATCACTTTAATGGTTAGACCTATACAAGCACTTTCAAGTTCTTTAATTTAATTTTCATCACACTATTTCTCAATCATCTATGATGTATTTACAATGAATTTCCATCACATAATTTCTCGATAATTCATAACATATTTATAGTGGTTCAATCTTCTTAATACATTTATGTTCACTTACGCATAATTTTTATTAATATTCATACATAATATTTTAGTGATACCTAATCCACACACACACAAAATTGTTTATCGTGTATTGAATTTCATTCTAAAATATCTCACTATATCACAATATGCATTTAATTGATTAAACTTTTAAATATATGTAATAATCTCTATCTCATCTTATTCAATATTTTGATTAAAATTTTGGTTTAATCAAGAAACTAATGTTTGTTTTTCAAAGTTTCTAAAGGAAACTTTAACTAACCATTAACCTAAAACTTATAACTCTTGGCATCCTCCCATATTACTACTTAGTCTACTTTATCATGTTAATATCTTTTAACACCAAATGCATAGTACCATAATTTAAGTAATAATTCACCATACTAAAGTATTAACAACTGTATTTTATACATTCCAAACATTCACACAACATTAGATTTACAATTATTAACCAAGATTTCTATCAAATTACTATCTCTTAAGCTTATATAATCACATTAATTAACCAAAATCACATCAATAATTGCTCTCTAAATTATTTTATCATGGTTAGCCAATTGTAGTTAAATACCTATGAGTTTATTTCATCTTTTTTTTCTCTCTCAAAATTTTCACTTAAACAACTATATTACATAATCTAACAACTTGTTTTTCATACAAATATGATTTCTCCATTCACAACTCAGCAAATCCAAACCCTTCTTTCAAACCCAATTTAATCAAATTCAACTAAAACTTGAATATAAATGCAAAGGAAAACTTGTTTACCCTTTCAAACTCGATTTGATGAATATTTCCATGGTCCAAAGCTTTTCATTCCCTTTTTCTTCTTTAATTTCTTAATTTCTCTTCTTATCCATAAATTTCTCCTTTTCTCATAAAGTTACGTGAATGATCAGTTCTTTCCCCCATTTGCTTCTATTTTCTCATAAAAACTCTCCAATTATGGGTGAATTTTTAAGAATGATTTGAATAAAAATGATAAAAAAGATCTATCTCTATCTCTCTACAAATGACCAAATTTTTAAAAAGAAAAGGAAGAATAAGTTGTAATGTTTTTGGTCAATTACAGATTTTTCCTTATAACCCCGATTGATATGAAATCTAGACCCTAGGTAGAAGCACATGTAAGGACATTTCAAGCAACATTTTAGCTCGATTTGATAGTTATATTAAGAGTTATGCTTGATAGTATAAAATTTGTTAGTTTTTGATTTTTTTATTAAAAATACAAAATTATTTTATTCCACTCTTCATAGGTTATATTGATCAATCTAATAAATCCTTGAAAGCATTTTATTATTTTAATATATATCTATTTTTCCTTCTCACTATTTCTTTTGTTTACAGACTTTTTATCATTTCATGATAACATTTACTATTTTTAACCACAATTTAAAACAATATTTTTTTATGTAATTCTTTCTTGATTGTTATTCCTCATTTTCATTATAATATTTTGAAATTATTTTGTCACTTTTAAAACACATTTATTTTAAATTTACTTTATCTTTTTATCCATCAAATAACATTATCGGTTTTGATGTTGTTATGAATTTGAAACTAAATTTCATAGTCCTCATTTTAATTTCATCAAGATTCTTAAATTTATTTATAGAGCCATACCCTTCTTTTGAAAATTACATGTACTATCCATTTATTTATTTATTTTTATTTACCTTTTTTTTTTCTTGTTTCATCCTGAGTCTGATTACTCAATGAAGTCTTATTATTTTGATCCTATATTTATGCAAGGGTTTAAATTAGGAAACTTATTTGTGATTTGACTTAACTTTTAGTGAGCAATTTCTTACTGTAATATTATTCATTAAATTAAGAATAACTTTATTTAGATATTATAATATGAAATATATTTTCTCTATCAAATCATGTTTATTATCAAAACATAATTATTGATATTTTGAATAAGATTTGAAACTCATTTTAGATCACATTCCACTTTATGTAAATATTTCACAGTTAATTCTATTTGAGAAAGTGGGAGACATTTTTTTCTAATTCATATAAAGTGGTGAATCTTCTCTTGATCACTCAAATTTCATATATTTCATGTCATACTCAATATTTTCCCATTTGTTACCTTTTTACTAGCATAACATGTAGCCGAAATCTAAATATTTCATTCTCTTTACAAGATAACCTAGTGGTATAAAGTATATAAATCACTTGCACAATTTTCATGTTAGTCTTTTTATAGATATAAATTATATCTCCATATAAAATCTTCATATAGATTGATTCAATATACATGTTATTTAACAACCACCTATATATTAATTATAAGTATCTTTCATACCTTAGTCTATGAGAACAACCACTTTTCTTATATAAAAAAAGAGATACTAATATGTAACAATTTTAAAGACTGTAATTAATGTTCAGTCTTAATAAATGATCGACCTAGAATATTTAGAAATGATATTTATCGCAATACAAATCTCGATATTATAAATATTTTTGTCTCGTGAACTTTGTCTTTACTATAGACATATTTATCAAATACAAGCCATATTAAATACAAAGAATTCTTTCATTAATAATAAAAATATTTTGCAAAAATAAAGCGAATCCTAACCCATTTGTTAAACTAAATCTATTTTCCTTCATTTTTTTTATGATATTTCTCAGTTATATCATATGTATATAATAAATGATTAAACGTGAAAAAACCTCATTGTATTTTAGCTTTCTTCGCAGATGATAACAATTTAGATGAGAGTGTTACCAACAAAAATCCCTTTGATGTTGAAGTTAATTTAGATTTATTTTTTAAAATATAGAAAATAGGGTTTGAGAGCATAAAATCTTCTCTCTTGCTAT